>JACDJE010000433.1:512890-828667 GCA_016647715.1 Pavo muticus
GCCAGGGAAGATTCAGGCTGGATATTAGGAAATACTACTTCTCTGAAAGAGTGGTCAGGCACTGGAATGGGCTGCCCAGGGAGGTGGTGGAGTCACCGACCCTGGAGGTGTTCAAGGAACGTTTGGATGTTGTGATGAGGGATATGGTTTAGCGAGAACCATTGGTGATAAGTGGATGGTTGGACTAGATGATCTTATAGGTCCTTTCCAACCTTAGTGATTCTGTGATTCTGTGATTCTGTAAGCACCGTGTTACCTTTATAACTTTGTGCATTCCTGTCTTAAAAAATACTAATAGTCCTAACATTAAGAAAATATCTCTATTTTAGTTTCAAGGCTAAAGCAGGGAAAAAATAACTTCATTTAGGCCACTCACATGTTAAAAACTGGATTCGGTCTTCCCTGGTGTCTATTAAATGAACAAAACCCCAACCTTACTGTAGAAATCTGTCAGAACTTTAGATGAAAGGCTTTTTGATGTATGCCATGATGATTGGTGTGGAAGTTGTAGAAAGCAACAGGCGTGAAAACACTGGAAAAATTTTGTCCTCCAGGGCTGCAGTGCACTGGGGAGAGTCTGCTGCAAACTGGTTATGTTAAAGGAACTTTTCCTGGTCTCCTAAAGTGTAGGTTGAGGCTTGAAAAGCAAAAGAGCCTTTATCCATGCATCTGAACATTTTGGGTGAGTTGTTCCATGTTGAGGTGTCAGCCAGGACTGTGGTCTTCCTTTGTAGCTTGAACAAGGCATTTGGAGGGGAGATCACAGATGAAAGAACAAAGAGTTAGGAAAGAGTACCTAAGAGTCGATCTCTTTGCACTGGGCCATTGTAAGAGGTGTAGAAGAGAAGCACAGTGCCTACGGTCAGTCTAGTGAGAGCATGCTTATCAGATTAGCAAAACAAAAGCAGTATTAAAGATTTTAAGTCTATGAAGATGCCACATTTCCTGACAACTGTACAGAATTGGTACAAATAAAGACCAAGTCCACCTACTGAGTTGACAAGGGAGGTGAAAGTGAAAAAAGGGGAAGCTGGAGCTATTTTCATGTTATTGGTGAAGAAAGAGGTATAAACCAAGTGGAGACTTTTGCCAGCAGTACTGGTGAGAAATATCAACATAGATGGGCTGACTGGACTCAGTCAACACTAGTGAACCCAGAGGAGACAAGACCACAACAAGCTACATACTAGAAACTAAGTATAAACATTTCTTAACCAAGGATAATGAGGGTCCAAGTTTCACTACAGAATGGCAATGAAACACTGGTGATCCTGCCTTGACAAAGGCACTGTAAGTCTGGATTGCTTTGAGATTTCCTATAAATAAGGCCAAATGTTAATGCAGGGGATGTCTGTGTGCTCTTCTGATTAGCCATGCTCAAGAAAGATAAATTCAAGTTGGAAAAGAAACACTGTTAGGTTGGCTGGGAGAAAAGAGAACTTTATCTTATAAACAGAGATTAAAGGGACATGCTCTCTTTAGAGTAGCAGCATTAAGGCTGAACAGGGATAATTGTTGTCCATGTGTATATCAGGAGAGTAAACACTACAGAGGGATAAAAAGCACATTAAGACAAAGAACAATGATGGAAAATGAACAAAAGTTCTAAACCGACAAAAGATAAATTAAAGCAAGGTTGTCAACCATGGCATTTGAACCCACTTTCTGAGGCTTTAAAAAGAAGTTTGCTAGGTTTATGAAAAGAATTATTTGACATGTCTAATGTTTCAAATACTGTTTCCAATGGATCAGACCTGTCTGAGCTTATTCCATGTTCCCTGAGTGAATACATGTGTATGTCACCAAGCCAAGATCTCTGTTCTTACCTAACTCTGGAAATAAAATAGATTGACTAATCAGAACCAAGGAAAATCATTTCTGTGACCACTTGTCCTGGTTTTGGTTGAGACAGAGTTAATTTTTTCATAGTGGGTTGTATGGTGCTGTGTTTTAGATCTAGGAGAAAAATAATATTGCTAACATGACAATGTTTTAGCTGTTACCGACAGTGCTTGCACAGAACCAAAGACTTTTGGCTTCTTATGCTGCACTGCCAGCAAGGAAGCTGGGCAGAGATAGAATCAGAACAGATGAAACAAAAAGGCCGAAGTGGTGTCCCATTCCATGTGGTGTCATGCTCAGCAATAAAACTGGGGTCTGCTTCTTATTGAGGACTGGCTGAGCGTCCATCGGTAGGTGGTGAGCAATTGTGTTGTGCGTCACTTGCTTTGCATATATATATATATTTATATATGTATCTAATATAATAATAATAATAATGTTATTATTACCCTCCCTATCTTGTCCTATTAACCAGTCTTTATCTCAACCCATGAGTTTTACTTTTTTCCAATTCTCTCCTCCATCCCACAGAGAGCAAATGACAGTGTGCCGCTTAGCTGCCAGCTGGGTTAAACCACAACACCACTGACATGATTTTACAGGAGAGATTGTTGAAAACCAGATATAGCCTTAGAGAAAGGCAGCCAAATAATGAGAGGAGCTGAACTGTACAGGAAAAAGAAAAAAAGAAGGATCAAACAACAGCAAGTAGTGGAAAATGAGTACAAGGCCTTAAGATAAAAGTTCAGTGGTAGCAAGACAGAGACAGACAGTCTGAGAATGGAGATGTCTTGATCTAAAGTGAGGGTGAGAGGTAGAATGAGTAAGGCTTGGCCACTACCCAAGAGTCCATAAAGTGGGAAACAGGACAGCTTTATGAACTGCTGCTACTACTGTCCCAGGAGGAAAAAAGCAGTAAAGTATAGGAAGGATTGATGATACTGTAGTCTGAACGTGGTCCTAAAGCTGTGCTCCAGTTGAAACTTCTCTCATATAAGAGTTATTTAGATGCAAATTTGTTCTCAGGCAAAAACTTTGAATTAATTCTAGAGTGTGATTGAAAAGATGTTGGACTGTGTTATTTCTTGATATGAGCTGAAGCGTATGACCTGCTACACGTAGCTTTTATAACTCAAATTCACTTCAGAAGTGGTCTATCTACCTTTGCAGTACCAGTAGCTGACTAGTATTGAGATGTTAAGTTGACCATAAAAGTCTCCCTAGAAAGTCTCCTATTTTGTATTTGCAAGCTAAGACAGCACTAGTAGACAACCACAGAATACCACTAACAAGCCGTCTGAGCTACTGGTATCACAGCTATCTGGTGTGCCCTCCTTTGCCATAGTGACATCCGTGGAAGACATCATCAATATGTTTAGAGAACTTTACACCTATGTTGCAGTGTAGTTCTGGCAATGCTGATGAGCAGCAGGGCTAGATCAGAGAATGGTGAGTAGACAGAGAATGGTGAGTAGACACTGCTGCTGTGGAAGGAAACCATTTAGAGGCTAGTAGCTTATGCAAGCTGCTAGCAAGAACAGCAGCAGAGCGTCTTGCCAGGATAACCTATTATAGTAGAAGGTCCATAACTGAATGTGATCAAGCACCTACAGTTTGTGCTGCCGAGACCTCGTTATTTTGAAGCAGAGATAAAATGATACCTGGAAAACACATTTTTGGTGGCAGATACCCACAGCTGAGACTAACTTCCTGGGTACTAGAGTTAGCTGTATGGTAGTGGAAAGACAGTATGCTGATATTATCCTCTGCATTTTTATCAGGACAATGCCAATGATCCACAAAAACACTGAGTAGGGTGTGATATGACAGGCAGTTGGAAGATTCATGCTCCAGGTGTGAGCAGATCTCAAGAGAATCTCAATAGGAGAATGTGGTGTAGGTTAGGTTGTAGGTGCAAGACAGGATTTAGTTTAAAGGGATGAATGGGAATTTCAGCGGGGTTAGGAGTTAACTTCATCAGGTGACTGGAGTTTACCACTCTTAAAACTTTCTTTTAAAAATTCAGTGTGACTCAAGCTTCTTTCTTTGAACAGGTGTTTGGATTGGTGACCGAACTGAAAAAAATCTGTTTCAGATACAAATTGGAACTGGGAGAACACTTTGGCAAAGACAGTGATCAGCAGCTAAAAAAAAGTTAGAGGTATCAGAAATAAGACAGCTTGAGAGCCCTTATCTGGGAGAGTTCTTAACACTGTTGTGCAGAGTGAGATGGAGCTTAAATAACTGAGATGAAACTTGTTTAGATATTGTATGTTACAGTTAGTCTTAACTGAATTCTTTATTGTTTCACTCAAAGTTGTATTTAGTATATTTGGAGGGTCCAATATAAAAAACTCTTTTCTAAAGGAATGAAATGGAAAAGATAGGACTTCTTAGAGTTGATTGACATTCTTGTAGTAACTCTTCTGCAAATCTGGTTCAGTAATTTGGTCTCTGCATGATAGTAGGTCTGTTCTTAATATCTGGCTTTAAATATATTCTTCAAAGGCACAGAGGTAAAAGCTCATTCTGTAAACAAAGTAAATTTGTGCAGTGTTTAATCTATTGCTGCTTAAAGACTTCTGTGAATCTTAGAGGCTCCAGAATATGCATCCACTCTGATAGGAGTGATCTATGCTGTATCACAGGCCTTGCTTGGGAACCCTTGGAAAGCACGTGGATGGGTGACACATGGTCACTGCCCAGTGCCCAGGACCTTCCTGGAGCCTTCCTGGGCACTCCTTAATGCACTGGCAGGGCTGTAGCCATACAGGATGACATCTGAAGTGCTTGTGTGGTTTTGGATCAGTTTTTGCACTTAAATGCCCTCAATTACAACAAAAAAAATTTGCAAACAAGATGAAAATTTCAGGATTATAGCCCTGTGTACAGCTAAAGGAAGAAGAAAACCCAGAAAACTCTGATAAGTACATTATTAGGTGGTTAATTGTTCAATTTAGTGCTTGGTTGGTAATGAAATCAAACACATATGCTAATCAGGCTGTTTTTACTATTACAAGACACTTTGGGACATTTTGAATATGCAGGGTGCAACGGTATATTAAACCAAATAGTAATTCTGTATTTGACAATTTGGCTTTGTTAGCATAATACCATTTTTATTTTATTGTAGCAGTGAAGAGGGAAACATTTTGATAATAATTTTCTTTCATTATCCATTTATATTACTTCTTCCTACTTTTCCTACTTTTATTTTTTAAACAAAACAGAAAGCTTTTATAACCAAAAGGGCTGAATGAAAAAAAGAAACCCCAATCTGATTAGTTCTGTTTTCAATAATATTTACCAAGGAAGGTGTCGGCATAAGAGAACAACTCTAATATCCATCAGCTCTCCACATATTCCTGGTATTTTTACAGAGAAAAAAAAAAAAATTGACATGATATTATAAAACCTGCATGATAGCAAAGAGTTATTGTGCTTGTGCTTGTGATTCTCTTTTGATGTGGGAGAGAGATGGTTTGGAGGGAATTATAATATCTTTTACTAGGTCAACTGGTATGATTGGAAAAAACGGAGAAGAAGAATGTGTAAGATCTTGCTGTTTTTTTCCCCAGCTGTTTCAGTCTGATGTAATAAAAGTCACTGTTTTCTTTTCTCTTCAAATCTTGCTTCTTTTAAATAAGAGACTCTTGCTGCCTGTGCAGCAAGATTCAGTCTTTCTTGTTACGTCCAGCTGTGCCTAGATCTGCCCATTTTCTTTCAGAGACTCCTTCCCCTGCAGCTGGATTTTGGCTGTCTGGTTGGGTAGCCCCAGGTAGCTCTGCCACCCCAGATGCTGCTGCTGCCCCATCTCTGCTCTGCCTTGTTTTTCCCAGTGTTAGTTTTCTCTTCCTTTTCCCAAATGGCAGACTCAGCAAAAAACCCAAATCCAAATAAAACACAAAACCAGTACATTTTCTGCACGTCCAACAGCTCCTCTGCAATTTGTTTCTAACCTGTAGGTAGGTGATGTGTAAGGAGCATGCTGAAATGTCCTTTTGGTTATCCAGACTTCCATATTGAATTTGCCTGGGCCCATCCTTTACACAACCACCACTGGTCTGCTGTCCTTTGTAGGGATAACCATAGGCTAAACCTATGGCTTGAAGATACCTGTGCCCGATGGTGGGCCCTGCATGCCCACAAGAAAGGAAGCATTGCACATGGAACTTCAAACCATGGCTGTGTTTCTCCTAAGGCAGAGAATAGCTGCATTTCAGCATCCCATCTTACCACTTCGAGTTGCTCTTTTTCCAGTGCAGGCTTAGTTAGTTCTACCTCTTAGCTATGGTCAGTCATTAAATAAGATGATGTTATTAAGCTAATTAAAAAAGTCTAGCAGGAGAATGGAGTGCAGGCTTCTGCGGGATGTACAATTAACCTTAAGTGAGTGAGGAGGGGAAACAGCAAATTAACAAACTGGCTGCCGTTAGCCAGATACCGTGCCCAGCTTTCCACTTGCTGTTAATCAGACAGATTGTTACATGCTTTGGGAAGTTTAGCTGACTTGCCGGATCAGCACAAAACAGAAGCTCACCAAAGAGATCACAGTGTTTCCAAAAGCATCTGAAGTAATTTATAGCTTGTGAATTACAAAAGCAACTCTTAATTAGTCCCCAGAGGCAGTTGCATGAGTAAAACTGAGAACACTGCCTCGTCATATTTGCTGCCTTCTCACCATTTTCATACGGGAGCCTGATAATGAATGTTCTCTAACAATTGGAGCTCAGGGACCTGTGGCTAATAACATTCCTGAGCAAACAGCATCCTGTGTCTGCTGTGCTGCAAAGATCGGTTGGATACCGCTATGTGTCAATACTGACACAGCCATGGTGTTTAAGCTGAAAGATTCGGTAGCCACCAGGAACATCCTTGATGGAAAATGAGTGCCTTGGTAGCCTAGCAGTAGCCAGACCATTCTGCAGTATGTGTGTGTTTTCTATTTTTGAGATGTAGTTTTTATTCATAAGCTCTGGAAGTACAAATTCTCAGTGCTTTCCCATGCTATGGGTGAAATTGATTTTGGATAGCCAGGAGCATGAACATGGGTGAATGAATGCAAACCACCATCCTTGTGTACTTTCTATGTCTTACCATACTCCTGGACCATTTCCAGATTTTATTTTCCTTGGAGACTGACAACCAAAACAACGCAAACCAGCTGCAATAGTCTGGGAAGACTGAGTTTGAACATTTTTCTTATGTGGGATCAGTTGAATAGGGATTAGGGATTCCAGGATCAGATCCACTGATAACATTGCATTCTGAAAACTCTCTGATCTGAAAAGTGTTAAGAGTTCCGATACAGCAATAATTTCCTTGCTATCTGCTACAAAAGCAAATGTGAAATCATGCAGTGGCTGTCTCCGACTTTGCAAACCTGCAAACTTTCATTTATCAGTCATTAGGAACAATTATTTACCAGTTACATTAAGTCCCTGCAGTGACACTGTGTATCAGTATATTTGACGTTACATGAGATACACAAATTATTTTCTTTAACCCATAATTTAGAGCTGTCAACCCAAGCCCCAATTTTGATATTTTTCTTCTCTTACACTGGGGCAGAAGTTTCTCAGAGAAGTGTTCCTAAAGTGAATGTTTTAAAAAGGGGAATATCTAGAGCGAGGAATTGTGTAAGCACTCAGTTTTTCAACAGCAGTGGAGGAAAAAAGTGATCTGGGAAATCAATGGGGAATTGCTGGAAGTTCTGTATTTTTTTTAAATTGGGTTATTTATTTGGTTACTTATACATAGATTTAAATGCTTGTCATTAAGTATGAAATGTTTGACCTCAAGTAGTTTGTGAATTCTCCCCTATTTGTCTTGATTAGTGCACATTTGTTGCAAATCCCTTGCAGGAGAACGAGGAATATCTTCATCCTCCATGCTGGTGCAAAAGAAATATTTGAGTGAACAGCTTTATGATTAAATAGTGTTATTAGTTTCGGAGGTGAAACAGGACCTCAGTGATTCAAGGGGAGAAAAGTAGGAAAGGCATAAAAAGGTGCACAGGGGAGATAGGAAGGGTGAAAGACAAAAGCTAAGTTGATATATCAGTGACAGATCATAAAATGAGATTAACATGAGTATTTTTCATTTAAGTTCAGTGTTTGATCACAAATTAAAGATGTAAGAGCTGTCTCGGCTTTAGAATCAAAGGAATTTGCCCTTTTTTTCTTACTTTCTTTTTTTTTTTTAACTGAGAAAGTCAGCTATTTAACTAGGGGCGAAGTTCCTGGCCAGAAATGTTATCACAGATAGCATTTAAGAAGTCAAATCAGTCATTCTGGTGAGATATTTGCAGAACTAAAATACTTTTCTCAGTCATCATCTTTGTTATGGGTCAAGTGGTCTCTGACTGAAGGAGACACAGACCAGGTCAGTTTCTAAGATCCAATTACTTTGAGATCTGCTGAGTGCTCATTGACTTGTTGAATCAGCACCTCATACCAAAGCTCTGGTGATCAGAAACCAGCAGGTGAGTAATGGGTCACTGAAAAACTTGCACTCTACTGCTCCAATGGATTTATTAGACGGGCTGATTATCTATGCTGCGCAATTGATAAAATACAAATAACAGGGCATTATCACAGCATCTTTGCTCTTACTGTAATAGCAGATAAGTGGCTCTCTTTTGCAACAGCATTTGTCCATAAGTGTTCCAGAAAGGTGATCTATAATGCCAATGCGCCAAGTCATGACAGCAATACAGTCCTCAGACATTATTCTGCAGTCTTTTATGCTAATAAGTATAATTTCTGGGCTACTAGAAAAATGTACATAAAACATAACTAATTCAAAGCCATTCAGCCCTACATTCCATCGGCAGCGAGATGCCATTCTGAGATCCCTCTGCCAGACTAAAACACAGGTGTAACCACTTGCAGGGTTTGCACATGCTGAGAGAATCGCAGTGACCTGAAACAAGAGAGAAAGGAATTCAGTAAGGTCTTGATCTTTGGCTGATCCCCAAAACAATGTTGGCACATGGATCAGGTCAGCAATATGCGCAGGTCTTAGTAAGGAGGAGAGTGTCAGTTATTAGGAAGGGGACAGAGAGAAGTGAGCTGTTAACAGCTGCTTCTGCGCAGCTCCAGTCCTTCCTCAGTAGCAGTGCAAATGAGGCAACAGAAAAAAATTGGGGTCAATGTCTGAGCATATCCATCACATTCCGCTGCCTGGGCTCTCGATTATCAAGAAGATACCTCTGTGGTCTTTGTTTTCATGGTTACTTTCTTGAATTTGGAAGTCGAAGTTTCTTTTCTCAGTGCTTATGTTTGGGCTGCTGTTGACCCTTTAGATAAATTCTATCATTTTGGCTGGATTGCTTCCGCCAACATGCTCAACAATTTGCAGTTGAATAACAGTGCAACAAAAAAGCCATGCTGGTAGAAAAACTAGCAAAGAGAAAAAAAAAAAAAAAGGCAAAAGAAAAAAAGTAGTGTTCAGATGACATTTTGAAATGCCCTGAGTGCTCCAAAGGAAGACTTAGAGGACCCTCTGGTCTTTCCAGCATGTTAAAAAACAGGTTTAATGGACAGCAGGCTGAGAGTCAGTCAAATGATGAATTGAGACAATGGTTATCTCCAAACAACTCATTTGCTGTACTTTTTATCTTTGAGGCAGTGATGCTTTTGAGAGGATCTGCGGATGGCTGCCATTTATCAAGACAGATGAACTCATTTGCAGGAAAAGGAAAGGCAGAGATACAAAGATTGACATTTCTTCTGTGTGGTTTGAAGCTATAATGTAAAGCCCAAGGTCCCTCCTGTCCATGGAATGCTCATCTGCTATGGTGAGTGAAACACTGAATGGATTTGGAGAAAAACAGCAGCAAAAGGCTGATGGGGACTATGTTCTCGTGAATCAATTTCTTTGCAGAGGCTAAAAGAGAGTGAATGCCAGAAGGCTGCTGACATGCTGTGCCATGACAGTCACTCTTGAAAGTCAGATTTATTGGCAGCAGGCCTACTTTGAAGGGTCCTTCCTGGTTGAGGCTGGGATTAGATTTGTGTGGTGACAGGCTGCAGGTGTACGTAGGCAGCTCTCAGCTGCATATGGATGCTGTGTGGCATGGCTAATTTTGCAGAACAGGACCGTCCCAGATTAAGATAGGGAAGGAGAGGCAGAAGAATGGGGTGAGGTGGGGAACCTAAAGAAAGGGTAGGGAAAAATAAAGAAAGATGGAGGGAGAACTGCAGAAGAAAGGTGAAAACTGGCTGGCAAGAAACAGTTGGCAGGAGGGGAAGGAACAGAGCAAGAGAAATTTGGGAGTCATTGTTTTGGGCTGGGTAGGGAGGTGGGAGCAGGGCTAGCTTAGCACATAGGCAGGAAAGGCTGCTGCCAGCAGTTATGCCAATGATAGCCAGCCAAGAGAGTCATAATCATTTAACTGAGGGGATGAAGGTGGGCCAGGGGGCTGACATTTACCAATTATACTGAGCAGAGTGAAGGAAGGAGTGTTTATGCTTAAGAAGAACACAAGAAAAAAAATGTTTGTAATGACTTATCTGAATCATTAGCAATGTTCCTCCAGGTCATTCCTGTGCTGTTCAAAACTCGGAGTCCTTTGCTTGTTTCTCTATTCAATATTTTCCTTTTCATTTCATAGCAATTTATGTCCTGCTCATGCAATTTTGATTCAGGTAAATTTCCCTTTCAGTCTCAAATTAGTGGAAGTTTTGCCTGAGCAATGGCTGAATTATTTGACTCTTAGAGCTATTATTTCAAGCATTACAAAGCCATTATTTATCAGTAGCCAATTTGTGTGTATACCTGACACTGTATCTTACTGGAATTAAAAAAGGGCACTCTGTAAGAGACTGTAAACCAAAGCCTACAGAGCATGAGGCATATCTGCTCTTACAGGGCTTTGAGTACTACCAAAGAGCAGTGCTTTCTAAGAAATAAGTTCTACTGGTAAATATAATTATTTTTAAATGAATTTCTAATGGTTGTAAAAATACTGACATTTCTATCAACAGTATTGTGGTTGACTGTTCTTAACTGAGTGAAATGGCATTTGGTTTAGATATTTTTAGTTGTTTCCTAGTTGACCCGACATTGAAAAGGCAGCACTTCATATTGTGAACACGTACATTCCAACTTTTTCTGTGATGAAAGACATAAATGCTGAAGACTTCTGAAGTGACTTCTGGTGGGGTTGAAAAAAAATCAGAACACTTTTTGAACTGCTTTATCATTGTGATGCGAAAGAGGTTTTGCTTTGCTTTGCTTTGCTTTCCTCTTGGATGTCTGCAATTCTACTGCCCTTAGCATGTGAAGTGCTCCTCGTGACTGTGTCCTTTGCTGAACTTTTCAACTGTGCCACTGACATTGAAATACATTTCAGATTTTCCTCTGACTGTCTGCCAGCAAATTTCCTTCTATGTTCACCTGATACTGAGGGGTTGAATATCTCTCCATGAGTTGTATAGTTCATCCCGCAGTTCCTCTAATTTAGAATACCTTGTTACTTTTAACTTGTTTTGAAGACTTTGGCATTTTCCCTCATTATTCCATCTTCTTTCATAGCTATGTTCATCTGCCTTAAACCAGAATTGTGTCCTGTACGTGTTACAGACATTAAAAAAGCCCTCTGATGTTACATCTGTTGCCTTATCCTTGCCAACCTGTGATTTGGAAAATGACTGATAACATTTTTTTCCTGACAGGTTAGGTCTTTATGTATCAGCAGAAGTGAGTCTCTTTTCTGGCTCAGAATCTCTGCTAAGAGCAGAGTCTTTATGTTTACTTACTTATTTATTTTCATTGTTTGGTGCCATCTGGATATGACTTATTTCATGTAAAAAGAAAAAAAGACGCAATCTTTGCAATGAAGGAAGACCTCTGGAACCATGATTACTATCCAGAATATTTTGAGAGCTAATAAAAGCAGCCAAGGTGCCATTTCTTGATAATATTTTACCTCTCCACACATGCTTCTGAGCTAATCCAGTGCTCTGAGGAGAGTGCTTGTGCATGAAAAACAGGAGTTCTTCCTTGTCACAAGCCTTAGCATACTGCTCTGCTACTAGTGCCTGTGAAATGCATTTCATGCCTCACTCATCTGTTACCTAAATGAGATGTGAAAACAGTTCCCACCTCGTTTACATTTGCTCTGTTTTATAGAGCAGCGTAGATGCAGTTCCCCTGCAAGTAACAAAATGAGGTCATCAACCCCAGCCTCTCCTTGACCTGAATCCATGCAGCCTCCTCCTTTCAATTCACTAAACTGGAAATGAAGTCTATTTCTCTGAGTGAGTTACTACGAAACACCAGCATTCTCCAGCGTGCAGCAGTCACCTGTAGTTTCTGTACTTTTCCAAGCTGTAAGCTGTCCATGCTGGAAAGAAAAATGGAAGCTGTGCATTTACATGAGCTATCTGAGCCCAAGGGGATTCCTCCTGCACTGAGCAGAATGCAATCAAAGTGAATAAGCAGGAAAGCAGACTAAACTGATACGGAAATGAGATGAAAACAAGGCAAAAAAACCCCAAACCAACAGAAAGCAGTGCTCCTGTGCTACCCCTCCCTTGGCTGAGTTTGCAGTGAGTGGTCTGCAGAAGCATGCCCAAGGGGCGGAGGGCTGCTGAGGGACCAGCTCTGGGAATCCTGGATGCTGCATCCAAACCACTTCTAGAGAGCTGCAGAGACCTTAGCTGCAGAACCTGGCTTCTTGCTGTCTTATATTTTACACCAGCACGGAGAAGTGAAAAATGTTAGCTTCCTGTTTCAGAATGGATTTTTTCTTTTCAGTTTTTGAACCTTATAAAGGTATAAATAGCTGTGTAAGAAAGGACACTGAAGGCCCTAGAGTATAGTTGTACAAATTCAACTGATTCAACCACTTCTGTTCTTTCATCAACTGAGTCTTAGAGTTGAAAATAGAGTGGCAATGTAAAGCTTGCAAGGTGTCAGCTATATTTGGCATCATGCTAATGCCTCAGAAGACACAGATTGAAAATACTAGCTTTCTTCATGTGATACCCTCCTTTTTTTCCTTCTAGTGCTCTCTGCTGGTTATGGGATCAACATGCCTTGGCTGGCTTTCACCTCACATAACTCTGAGAGCAGAAAATAACCATGTCCACCTGACCAGTCACTCTTGTGAATGTTTCAGTAGCATGGCTATTTTAAACAAATTCTTTCAGAAGATGCAGCATGATATACAGGTGCCTCTTTCCTCCTGTTGACTACAAAAGAAACCTAAGCTGCAGGTGTGTGTCCTCAGGGTGGGTGAAATTAATCTTTCTCCTTTTTTTTGCTGAAGGAAGGAAAAGGTTGGGATAAAGGAAAAAATGCTCACGTTTCTATGGGAAAGGGCACTGTAGGCTGAGGTCATATCTTCTCAGTGTCCTGTACCAGAGATGCTAGTGGATCTCAGCTCGTTTAATAACTGCAAGAAAGGCAGATCAGGGATGCCAGCTCATAAAAAAAGAAGCAAACAAAACAGGCTGTCTTGGCTCCCACCATGTGACAGCAGAAATACTATTGGCCAAGTGGAAAAAGACAAAATCTGTTGAGGAAGAAATGCTATTTTCAAGCTTTATAAGAGGAATCACAAACATTAAGAATAAACAAACTGGAAAGTCGAAAATATTGGTTTTGTTCCCCATTTAGTGTTTGCAAGAATGACAAGATGGAACATGCTGGACTTGCTGGAGATGTGTGAGACTACAGTGTGCTGAAATACTTGTCTTACAAAACTCGTGGGTTAAATCACTATATAAGCAAGATAACTTTGAGTAGGTTTCTTCTAATGGCTGGCTCTTTGGCTTTGTTCTGTATGGCGATGCATGCCCTCTGACAGCACTGAAGGTACCTGGAGGGTTTCACAGCATCCCTCTTTGTGCTCAGTTTTTATGCAGGGAAGGGAATTGTTTCATTTGTTACATCATTCAAATACATACCAAACAATAGTGTTTATGTATTTCTCTCCCTCTGTGCAATTATATTTTTACATTTTCCTGTTATTATGTTCCTGCAGTTTCTATAGCTCGCAGTCTGTGAGGCGTCTGATTTGTGCCACAGAAATGTTGCATACATGGATTAACACGGTTCAGAGCAGATGTAGGGGAGCTTTCAGTTGTGTGGGCAGCTGTTTGGGTTTCTTCACTGGGGAGAAGTACCAGACTGACTGCATTTCTGACAAAATATACACCCTCCGCCTACTTTGCACCTTACTGCAATCTTGTCGGGATTGGAAAAATCTCAGCCTAAGATTTTTTCTAGCCCCTGCCATGCAAAATGCATCAGCTTTGTACTTAGCATCACATTTCTGATGTATTTAGCTTTGCTTTCACTTTACTGAGGATACATGTTGGAGAATTTAAGCTGTCCCCACCTATGCTTCTTTTCTGCAAAGGTAATCTTTGTAGGAAAAGCCCTGGGAAAAAATCAGTCCTGTATGTAACTGGAAACACGGGGTAAGCAGCAGTGTATTCATTGATGAGAAAAATTTCTTCAAGGGCAAATTAGTGTGAGTGGATGAACTGGGAATAGTCACAGTGAATCCTGCAGAACCTGAGAACTAGGTGGAGTTCCTAATTGCAGAGTGAGAAATCTGACTCTCTTTAAAAGTACTAATAAGAATACTTTGTGGATTGAAAAGATGTTAGAGAGCCCGGCTGCTCTTTATTTAATTCATAGAGACTAGATTTATTAACTTCTGAGATCCTGATATTTGTATTACAAGCTGGTAGGCTGACATTTCTGTAAGTGTTTTGATCATCTGAGCAAAGGGCTGAACGCTTTGTTGATGGCCGGTACACTAAGTCCTTTGCAGTCATTTGCAACCTGATTGCATGTGGAAAGCAGTGCTTGGTAATAAACCAGGAGAGCTATTAGAAGTGTTCTTTAGCAAGGAAATGGTCTTTCTGGTGTCAAACATGACATAGGATCATCTTTGTGAATGTTGGGCAGAACATCTGGAAATAAATGGAACTCATGATGAAGACTTGTTGATTTCTTTTAAGGATTTACTTCTTTCTAATGTTCATAGTAATTTAAATCTCACCTTAGTCAATGGTGAGTCAAACCATGCACAGTGAGATCTTGTTTTCCTTCCATTGTGTCAATCTATTCACAGACTTCTAGCACGTTCTGTCTTCAAATTTGTTTCAGGTCAATGTAATTCAGGCAAGCGGTTAGGTAACAATTTCCTTGGCTTGATAGCAAAGTCATCTAAATTTTAAAGCTTAATGCTATGAAAGAATTTCACTCAGCATACTCTTCAGGTTAGTGTAAAGGCCAACGGTAAGTATCATAGAAGAGTTCATGTCAGCCTGTGGCAAAAAGTTTCTTGGATTCCTCTTTAGTTTCCATTGCTGCTCTCAAGTCTGCCAGACCACAGCACTGGCCTCTTGGACCAGAGTCCAAGAGGTATGGTTTGCACAGAATCTGTCCATACTGAAAGCTCCTGAGCTCTAAAGCTAATCAGACTTGAGATCCAAACATGCATGCAGAGAAAGTGTGTGCAGACCTCTTAGAACAGTCGTGGAGCACCACAGGCTGAGCTGACAGCTCTGCACATACTAACCCAGCAACTTACATAGAGCAGAACAGAGTGGAGAAAAAAACGATAATGCAAAAAAAATACAGAAGAGAGCTTCTCCTAAGTGGGTAAGAGGACAAATGAAGATGCATTGGAGGTATAAGGACATTGGAAAAAGGTAAAGGGAAAGCCTGTGTTGTTTAGTTAACATAATTCTGATTTTGCCTGGGCAGAGAAATGCTCTCCTGGAATAATGATTTTTTGCATGGATATTTGCATTGGAAAGATGTGTTGTTTCTTGAACTTCTAAAACTGCTGTAAGAGTCTCTTATAGAATCCTGTAAATGTCATGATGTCTGATCTGAGACAGAATACTCTTGACCTGTGTGTCTCCTGCCCATTATTCAGGTTTTCTTGCATAAGTTAGCCAGTTCAAAGGAGCTACCAGGTACTTGACTTGTGAATGTTCTCTTGTTCTATAATAGCAAAGACATACGGCGATGTTGGCAGTCCATCTCTCTTGGATTCCCTTTGTACTCTACCCTAGAGGCAGAAGCTGTGCTGCCCATGAGGCATAATGGAGAAAGGAGAAAGCTATAAAATACACCCAAATTTACAAGACTGGGATTCCTTTTTTAACCTATTTGGAACTTCATGATCTCACTCTAGAGGTTATGGAGGTGCTCAGGAGCTATGGAAAGTCAAAGACCTGAAGAACTTACTTGTTGTTTCCATCTGTTCTCCTTTTCTCAGTGTCTTTGCCTCAAGTAGGCGGATCCCCAGCTAAACTGTGAAATGTCATACTCATTATCACAAGACACTGTTTAGATGACCATCTTAAGCTACCAGAATAATGAACAGTAGACCTATTAGCAAAAACGTATCATGCTGCATCAAGAACTTGGCTGTTCTTGTATGTGTCAAGTATTTTTCAGAAAGATATTGCTTTATTTTTGGCTATGTTTGGAGGAACATGGAAGTGTTAACAATTTATTCACAGTGTGAGACAAACAGATATTAATAGAATTTTAATGAACTCCTCTCAACGGGATTTGAAGATTTTTTTTAAATCAAATGTTGTATGCGGTTCTGTTAATGCTGTGGCAGTCAAAAATACAGGCATCATAAGACAAGAGTATGGAAACAACTGAACCACATTACCAGAGACATCAAGAAAGAGAAAGTAAGGAGACAGTTTCAGCTGGACAGACCGTGATGCTCTGTCACTACCAAAGTCAAGGCAGTTGTTACCAGATTCACATATAGATCCCATGTAATGGTGTGAACAGGTTTGTGGGCCTTTGAAACACACGTTCACATATTGCTCCAAAGTGGAAGGGCTTTTGAATTTGGGGTTCACTTTTTGTCTCTTTAAATAATTGATTATCAGTTCTGCATTTTTTTACAAATAAAATAAAATCATCTGCTTCCTACTGATGTTCTCTTAAAAATCTGTTTTGAAGTACACAAAGAGGCACAGTTTCAGGCCTCCAGCTTCCCATCCTTACACCTCAGTGACCTTAATAATGCCTCTGCCTAGTGAAGTGATAAAGAGAGGATGTACTTCTGCTGGCCCCTGCTCTCTGAAGTGAAATATTGAGACTTTCATTTTGTTAGTGAGAAAATCCTTGCTTTGCACTCTCTCATCTCTGACCCCATATTTTGTTACTGTACTGTAATCTTTTTTTGGACTGCTGCTAGCTCTAATGCCAGCTTTTTGCAGGAGGAGCATGACATATGTATGGGAGGCAGGTCCTGAAAGGCTGAATGCCTTTCCCTGATAAAAGCATCCCTTTGTTAGTGGACAAGAACATAAAGGCCAACTATCACCAAATGCAGTACAAATCTACTTACCACCTGAATATAATAAAGATGCTAGGTGACTTCTACACTATTAGCCCATAGAGTAGCTTTTTAATTAAAAATTTTCATTTCAACGCTGCACAATGTGGAAGGACACATCTTCAGGTGCAGGTCCTTCCCAAAAGAACACTGATGATTCTGCCTCTTCTAAATCTTGGTTTCATTGTACAGTCCAAAATGTTACCTGCTTTTACTGTGGCTGGACTCGATGATCTTTAAGGTCTTTTCCAACCTGAGTGATTCTATGATTCTATGATTCTACTGTAGAGTATGGCTCAGTCATATTTTCTTTGCCCTCTGGAGTTAGTTTAGTCAGTTCTGTGGATTTTACCCAGTCCTTTCCTTGAAATGTGAGCACATGGAATGTGCCCTAAGCTGTTCAGGGACAGGGAGATGGGCATTCATTCAGGCTCCCAAGGAAAAAAAAAACAGTAATAGCGATTTGATGGGATATATTGGACTAAGATATATTAGGACTAATTAACTCAAATCTTAGTGTGTAACAAAACAAAGAGCTGTGACTGCAGTCAAATATTTCCTCAGCCTGTGGGCAGCTTTCTCACGTGTGCCGCTGTCACCTACCCTCACCCTGTTAGACTCAGGCTTTCAGTATTGGCAGTTATGGGCAAACTGAAGTCTAACAACCTTGCCCCCGTGTAAAGCTTTTAAAGGACCTTACTTTCAACTAAATACTAATAATACTGAAAATGATTTACTAACCTCTTCAGGAAAACTTGCAGCTCTTAGGTTATATTCAGAAGAGGGCTCTGCTGAAGTCAATGGAAAAAGCAGGATCCTTCAGGGTGTGAAGCCATCATTGCAAAATAGTGTAGCAATGTCCTAAAGGGAAAGAATAAACACCGCAGCTCTGGTTTAGTTTGCTCCAACAGCTTGTGTTCTTAGGAGCATTTTCCATTTCAGTTTTTTAAGCTTTTATTTTAGAGGGCAAGGCAAGTTCACTGCTCACATCTAGCAGGAGCTGCTGCCAAAAGGACAGTTCAGTTTGATTCCTGACATTGCATGCTAGCAAAAGAAAAAAGGAGAAAAGGTTTTGATGGTTGTGAGGGAGCTTGTGTTTGCAGAAACCATTCCCCCTCCTTCTCCAATTTTTATTGCTTTCATTGCACAATGGTGTTATGTTTTACAAAGTCACAAGCAGCCTGTGGGATAGCTGACTTCTTTTATGGTCTTTATGCACATTTTCCTGCCTCAGGACAACAGAAGTTATGATATATTACAGCTGCACTTTGGGAGAAATGCATTATAGCCAGAAGAGACACCAGACAGCACCCTTTTCCCCATTAGATTTGAAGAATCACCCTTGCACCTGCTCCTGCTATGGACATCTGTGGTCCCACCAGCAGCATGTGAGATGCAGCCCTTCTACCTTACTCCTCATTTGTCATGCAAGCCTTACTGATAATTATTCAGTCTATCCAGGCACCTGTGTGCATGCTCTTACCCTTAAGATTTAAATCTGAAGTGACATAAAAAAAAGAAATCTATTTTCTCTTCCTGCTCTCCCCCTCACCTATTTATTTTTTTCATTTTATTTTTTTGTTTGTCGGTCTCATGTGCTGAATATTAAACAGGAAAACAAAGACGTATATCATCGGGCTGAGAAGGAGCACAGGTGCACATACCAGGCAGCGAGCAAAACCAAACAATTTATTTAAAAGATTTTTATTCACTATTGTGCTCTCATACTTTATTCGACAGCCCAATATGACACCTCGAGTCCGCCTACGTGCGCACGCAGCTTGGAGCTGAGATGTTTTCTTGGCTCTTACACGTTGTGAATTTTTACCACGGCTTTGCTCAAAGTTGCCTGGTGCAGAAACACTTCCTTTCCTCCTCCTGTTCTCGCAGCCTTTCTCTCAGCATCTCTCTTGATTTTGCATTTGGGGCAGAAGTCACACAGACTCTTTAAGTAAAGGGATGGTTACAGCCTGCTTAATCTCTCCAAAAAGTGAATACAACAGGAAATACAATGAACTCTGACACCAACTTTTCCCTTATGGTCTGTCTCTACTGTTTATTCCCAGTGGAAAGAAAAAAAAACCTCAAATGTTTATGCATTTATTTATTTCTGAAATTTCTATTTTCTGTGCTATTGGTAAAATTTCCATTCATTTTCCAAGTCTGTGGCTTGGGCACATGCTGGGCAGTCATGTTCAGCAGGGCACAAAAGCAGAGCTTGGTTCTGGGCAACTTTGCAGGTTTGAGTGGCGACAAGAGAAAAGCAATCCCACTATAGAAATCATCTGTTATTTACCAGACTGAGTTACCGTTTTTAGAAGAACAAGTAATTAGCCTAATTCTCTCAGTATTTGGTTGGTTTCTGGTAAGGGTGTGCAGCCAAAATTTCTCTTATGTGGCTTAAGGAGAGAGCAGTCTCCCGGTTTGGCTCTGGCTCGCTGCTTGTCCTTGGAAGCTCTCTTTACTCCCCATGTTTTCTTCTCCCTCCTTGTCTCCTAACACTGTGAGCTCCTTCTGAGACAAAATGCCTTCTGTGAAGGGCATGCGTTATATCTCCCACGCAGGGTTCACTGAACTTGCTCTTGATAGTGATGTAGAGGTAGAATCTGTTCACTCTGGTCCTGCTTGTAGGAGAAGAAAGTGGGGCACATTGCCCCAGCACTTCCATGTGTAGCCTCACTCCATCCTATAGTAAATCCATAGCTGGGTTTGGACCAGCTGCGCTATGGATAGAGTCACAGAGCAGCAACCCCAACTCCTGGTCTCTTTCAATATCCTATAACTGCATAGCTGAGAAATGGAGTGTTACATGTGCACTGACTCCTATACTATTTTTGCTGTGGCTTCCACCACAGAAAGCTTTGGAAGGATGTAAAAAGAATAAACCCACAGTATCAGGGTACAAGTCTGTGGGCTCTGAGATGCATGTTACTCCTCAGGAGCAAGACCTTGGAGTTTCAACAGATCTTTCAATGCACTTTTTTTTTTTTTTTCCCCCTAAGTTATTATTTTTTGATGAAAAAATAATACAAATCAAATGTTAGGGATGGGCAAGAAAGTATTAGAGACCAAAGCAGAAATTAACCTTGGTTCACTCCTGTCTTTAGTATTGCATGCATTTCTGTTTTCCTTCTCTCAGAAAGAATATCCAGAAAGAATAGGTTCAACCTTGGTGATTCTATGATTCTATGAATGCAGAAGAATACAAAAGGATTCGGAGGCAATGGGAGTAGTTAAACATACATAATGATTAAACAAGCTAGGCCACTTCAGCCTGGAAAAGAGATGACAGGATCTTGAAAGGCATGGATGAGGCAGATAAGAATTGATTGTTTGTTTGTGCCAGTCAGAGAGCTAAGGCACATTGAGTGAGACTGGAATGAGCCAGGCTCAAAGCCACCAGTGACTCCTCATGCAGTGGGCAGCACATCTGTGCAGCAGGGAAAGTTGTAGATGCCAGCAATTCATTGCAATGAGTGTGAAGGGAGATGAGAGAAGTTTATCCAGTCCCCCTGCCACTGCAGCTCCATGATGATAAAAGTGCAGATTAACGAGAGAGCAACAGGAGAAGCAAAATGAGCACTGATTGGTTTGAATGGTGATATCTACTCCTTTTACCAAAATATTCCTGCTGAAGGTCATGGACCTTAAATAGTTTTCAGAAGAGTTATAATAATGTATTTCCTTAGGGTGGGAGGATGGAACAGTGAGGAATGACAGAGTGGCACATGAGAACAGGAAGGGAAAACGTGGGATAGTTATCTATATGAACAAGATATATTAATAGGTTTTTTTCAATGCTGTCTGTGACTTGTGCTTCAGAAACTGCTGTGCCAGTCTTGGATGTGGCTCACAGCCAGCGCTGATCCAGGAGAGGGACTCTGATCTGAGATGGCACTTGAATGAGTTAACGAGTGAAAATCATCACTCGCTAGTAAAAGAGGATGGAAAGCACAGTAAAGCTGTGGACCTGGTCGTATGAGAGTTGCCCACAGAAAAGTTGAATTTCTGTAAAAGAATTAATTCTCTGTAAAAAGAATTAATTCTCTGCAGTGAGGCTGTCCTTTGATAGCACATGAAAGACTTCAAGAAATATTGGTGGATCAAAAACGGAGGAGTCTGAAGGGAAGACTTGCTACTTGTGGATGTCCTGCAGTTTAGATGAGAGAATGCCTAGGAAAAAAATCCTCACCAGCAAACAACCTGGGCATGGGAGAGGCATCCCAGGGTGACAAGGCTGGAGACTCAATAGGAACCCAACCAGAAATAAGCAGCAGAAACAGCAGCTCAGGGCAGGGTCTAATCAGATGTTCATCTGGAAAAATTGCTTTGGGTTAAAATATACTTGGTCTGTAGAAAGCACTCAGGTAGGAAGTAGAAGATAACATATAGTCACCAGTTTAATTCATAGTGGACTGCCACACGTGATAGAGACTATCAGTTACTGCTGTGGATGAGGACTCTGCATCCCAGCCAAAGCCCTGTGGCACTGCGTTTGCCATTAATGCTGTGCTCACTTTCTGCTGAAGTCTATCACAAGAGTAGCCGCATATTTAGTTATATTCAGTGATATTCAGTTGCACATACCAGGAGGTGCAACTGAGTGAGCAGTTAGTTCTTCATGCCTTAAAGGTACTTTTTCCTTCCAGGGAAGGTAGAGACTAATTGGTTATAAATGATTTGTAACTGACGCAAAGGGCATGCTCCCAGAAACACCATTTGGAAATTAGCAGTTGATGGCAGTGGAGCTATTTGCTTCTCTGACCCCAGTTCTGCATTTGTAGAGATGTAGCCATTGAAGGCTGAGGCAATGATGGATGAATTGCTGAGTTAATCTCACCAAGTTTATGCCTGCAGTCATCAACATATTGTGATCAAGATTCGGTGTGCCCTGTTTATGTCATGAAGTTTTCCAACAGCTGCAGCCAAGCAAGGTCTGGACTGGCTATGCTCTGTGCAAGCCATGCCAGCATGAAGCTCAGGAATGTACATTTCACTGGATCTGTTACACCGCATTAAGTGTCAAAGAAAGTGTTTGTAATCCCAGTTAAAGAGGTCTTATTTCAAGGTCCTCTATTCCTCTATTTTAGGAGGAAGTTTTTCACAGAGGGTGGTGACACACTGGAACAGGTTGCCCAAGGAGGTTGTGGATGCCCCCATCCCTGGAGGCATTCAAGGCCAGGCTGGGTGCGGCTCTGGGCAGCCTGGTCTAGTGGTTGGCAACCCTGCACATAGCAGGGGGGTTGAAACTAGATGATCATTGTGGTCCTTTTCAACCCAGGCCATTCTATGATTTTATGATTCTACGATTCTTTGATTCCATTTCCAAAACAGAACCTAGAATAGGTGAGCTGCATTTCTGTCCAGGAAGACACTAAAAAGCATGATGAAAAATTTCCAAAGAATGCCTTTTCTTGAGAGGGACTGTGCCCTTTGAAGAAATAAAACAACATCTCTTTGCAGATCTAAAACACAAGAGCTTGCCATTCTGTAGTACTTTTCAAGTACCTGCACAGGAGGAAGAGAAAGGAGTAAACACATAGTTTGGTACAATCGAACACCTTGTGGAAAGTGATAGCTCTAGGCACTTGCCCAGCTGTCTTTACCTGGTAGTGATTAACCAGCTTGGTAACTATTGCTAAATCTGAGTCAAACATGTTTATCTGTGTAGCTCAGTCTTTCTGTGTGCAACAACCTTTATGAATTGCATTTCCAAGATGGTTGCTGAAATCAAATTGGATGCCATTTCATTTGTACATCTGCTACTACTGCTTTTATTTACTTGAGCTGATGAATTGTTGTGCAGCTTACAATACAGACAGTGTTTTTATTGGAGGCTTGCAGAATAAAGTTCACATATATGGAGATAAGCACAGACGAAGAACGAGCCAGTGGACAATCTTTCAAATGAGAAAGGAAAGTGTGAATGTTTCTCACAACTGCAGAAGATCCATGTGCCAATACAGTGTCTGTGGAGCATAAATTTACAGAATGCCCTTCTAAAACCTGCTCAGAGCCATTACTGCCTTCTAGTTTTGGAAGTTGTCCACCTGGAAGAGAAACACTGATATATATCTATAATGCTCGTGATGACACATGCCAGGTACATTTCTGTGGACTGATTTGTAATGACAGATATTCACAAATCATTGAATCTTGGAATGTAACTCTGTCCCTGAAAAGAACGGTTACCTGGAAAATTGTGTTGATGGAACCTGTCAGAATTCTGAGTTTCTGACACTGGTGTAGTTCACATTATGATGAGATTATTTTAAACATTTAAGCAGGGGGTTGGAACAGCAACCTATTCTGTGATGCCTTTTTTCAGGTGATAAATGAAACTTCCAAACCATAAGGAGATAATATATTTACTAAAAAGCTTCCCAAATGTTCACATCTATCATAAGAACAGGAGACACTGTGTTCAAATGGCAGTACTCTTGGTAAAAGAAGACCTCAGTTAACTGATGAAAGGCCAGATAAAAATATTCACATTCAAAGAGCTACAACGGTGTTTACTCTTAAACTGGGATTGTCAGTATGCGCTATTTAGCTGCTGAGCACTGTAGCAGTGTATCATTTGCATGTATCTGCATCAACAGACATGCTACAATGAGTATTTTCTAACTCCACAAGATCTGTAGCTCTCTAGGATTCAGAAATACCAACCAAGTTCTGAAATTTCATTGGAACTGCTTGAGAACAGTTGGATAGATCTAGTAAGACTTGAAAAGACATAAGCCACCTGTCTGACTGCTGGCCAGCAAAAGCTGGGAGATGTTGATGACTTACTGACAGCAGCAAAAATAAAGAAGCAAGTGCATGGTGATTTCAAGAAGAATAGAATGATGCTTCTGAAAGTGATCCTCTTTGACAGAAATGTGAGTAAGTGGACACTGAAGTTGCAGAAATAGATGATGTAGATCTTGGGAAAGAAACTTCTACTCAACAAATTGCAATTTATTTTTATAATTGTGTTAACTGTTGTCTAAAGCTGGGCATGAAAAAAGTACTTGTGTGTTCCACAAGATCCTTTGGATACCAGCATGGTTCAGTTGAGTCTGTATGAAATAAACACAAAGCAACAGAGGCATAGTACAGAACTGCAAGGGCTGCTGAATGTATCCTCCTGCCATATGGTCATGATGAGCCTGCTCCAGAGAATAAATGGCAGTACAGCGCATTTTCAGAGCTTACGGAACATGCCTGTCAGCACTGTGTGAAGGTGAAGAAATTCTTGTAGAATTGATGTAGCACTTGAAGTTTACTAAGAGATATCAATAAAAAGTCCTGAGAGATGCAAAGTAGATCCATCGCAAACCGTCTTTTCAAGAACATAGCAGCAGGTCACACACCAAAGAATACTTTATTTTTT
The DNA here is from genome assembly GCA_016647715.1 of Pavo muticus. NCBI lineage: Eukaryota > Metazoa > Chordata > Aves > Galliformes > Phasianidae > Pavo > Pavo muticus. The sequence goes on from JACDJE010000433.1 coordinate 537,451, forward strand.
CAGCACGTCAGCACGTTAGGGCCAAACAAATCCTTGAACAAAGAATAAGAGAAGAATAAGCACAATGCAGAGAAAATTTGTGTATGCTGTATGAGAGTTCCTATGCAACATGCTGACCAGAGATCACTGTGTGGAAACCAAACCAAATTATCTCAGGAGGAAACAGATTCATATATTGTTTTGCATATGTTTAGCGGCTTGGATGATAGCTGCAAATCAGTCATAACCCAAATAGATATTCTTGAGCTTGTCCTGCATTAAGCAGGACCACGTCTTGTTCAGTATAGCAGAAAACTGTAGTGTTAGGACACTGATGAAGTAATGTAATGAACTCAATAAAGTAGCATGTTATCTTGGAAATGCTGTACCTGAAGCCCTTAAAGGTGAATAACCCTAAGATTTAGTCAGAGAAAGCATATCTCACCTAACATTTTTCAAGCGTGGCAAAGCATGGGATCTTTACCCAAAGTTTTTGTTTTGTTTTGCTTTGTTTCTTAAAAGTTTCCTGAATTCATATACATTTCTATTTCATTAAGATTGCAAACACTGATTTCAGCAAATGTTCTCGTACCAATGCTCCTAGGAGATGCGCTGGAGCCGGGTCGTTTAGATCTGGAGGTAGGTTTAAAGGTTCCAGAAATCACCATTCTCAGCAGAGCTGAGCTTAAGTTTGAGCTCACTGGGAAAGTAAAGTTCAGCTGCAGTCACTCCACTTATGTGGGCAATGGGAAATGGTTCTGGTTGTCAGATCAATTCTAGCAAAACCAGATTTTGCTTTTATTTTAGTCCCCTGAAAGGGAATTTTTAACCCTGCTCAACTGCAGCCTGGTGCTGCAGAGTTTTAAGTCTCTTCCGAGTACATCTGTCCAAAGCAGTGCTGCATGGACTCCTGAGTAAAAATGAAATACATTGCTTCTGATGAAATACATTATCACACCAGTAAATGCTTAAGGTGGAATGGCTGGCTGATTGATGGATAACTGTAAGTTGTTTTCATCAACGTATCTTTAAAAACATGAGAACATTTTCTGCTTTTTCAAAGATATTTTAGGACTATGATGGAAATTGAAGGTGTAAGCCTATTTAACTCTATCTTATTTGTTTGCACGGCAAACCAGAACTGCTTGCTGTCCTTCTGCTTGCACACTGAGGTCTACACCTCTCCTTCCACTTCTCATAGAAGCAGGAGACCTATAAGGAAAGGTGGGCCTGGGTGAATCTAATGAGGTTCAACACAGCAAAATTCAAGGTTTTGCACTTGGGCTGGAGGAATCCCAGGCACATATACAGACTGGGAGGAGCAATCCTGAGAGTAGCCCTGCAGAGAAGGACCTGGGGGTCCTGGTGGATGAAAAACTGAACATGAGCCAGCAGAGTGCTCTTGCAACTTGGAAAGCAAATGGTATCCTGGGCTTCATCAGAAGAGGGTGGCCAGCAGGGACAGGGAGGTGATTGTCCCTCTCTACTCTGCTCTTGTGAGGCCCCATCTGGAGTACTGTGTCCAGGTCTGGGGCCCCCAAGACAAGAAAGACAGGGAGCTGCTGGAGAGGGTCCAGAGGAGGGCCACGAAGATGATCAGAGGGATGGAGCACCTCAACTATGAAGACAGGCTGAGGGAACTGGGCTTGTTCAGCCTGGAGAAAAGAAGGCTGTGGGGTGACCTCACTGCAGCTTTCCAGAACCTAAAAGGAGCCTACAGACAGGAGAGGAGCCAACTATTTGAAAGGGTAGATAATAGCAGGACAAGGGGAAATGGTTTTAAGTTGAAGGAGGGAAGATTTAGGTTGGATGTCAGGGGGAAGTTCTTTACTATGAGAGTGGTGAGGTGCTGGAACAGGCTGCCCAGAGAGGTTGTGGATGCCCCGTCTCTGGAGGTGTTCAAGGCCAGGTTGGATGGGACCCTGGGCAGCCTGGTCTAGTATTAAGTGTGGAGGCTGGTGGCCTTGCCTGTGGCAGAGGGGTTGGAGCTTGATGACCCATGAGGTCCCTTCCAACCCAAGGCATTCTATGATTCTATGATCTCTTATATGGAAAGAATCCCTTCCTCAGTGCCTAGAGGGAGGGTGCTTGGGAGCATCACCCTGTAATTCTGTGCTTTGGTTTCTGGTAGCTTCTCATTGTGCAGATCTTCTGGCTAATCTCCCGTCTCACCTCTTGTTCATGCACTTAATTTCTGTGTGGGGCTGAATCCTTCGGTGGTGTAAATCCTGATGGTGTCATTAGCCGTGCTGATTTCAGCAATGCTGTGCTTATTTATGGCAGCTGAAGGGCCGGGCCCCTATTTAAAAGCAGTTTTCTCAACTCTGAATTCTTGGACATTTTTTTTAACCTATTGCTTAGAAACGGATATAGCTGAAATATATAAATAAATGCAGAAAGTCAAAAGTAGTATAGGATGCGGCTCCGTTTCCACGGAAACCTGATCTTCTTCTTATCCAGTTCTTTTTTTCTCTGTTAGCCAATTTAACCTCTCTATCCTTCTATTAAAACTCTTCCTCATTAAAAGCATGGTTGCAGGGGTTTTGCTAGAGAAATGTGGGCAAAGAAATATCAGCTTTCGCATCTGTTTGGTGAATTATATATTTAAAAAAAAAAAGCTGCTGAGCCGTAGGGAAGAATGTGGAGGAGGGCAAAGGTAGAGGGAAATATAACTGTATTAAAAATAAAAATATGATTCAGTCTGGATAACCACCAAGTAAATTGGTAGCAGGCATGCAATCCATAATCAGTGTCTTTTCTTCCTCTGTTTGTTCCACTCGCCATTACATTAAGAGATGTTCTGTCGCTTAGGTGTACGACAGGGTGCAGTTTGGAGTAGTACAACACAATGTTAGTTACACAACGGTGTGAGACCAAGAAGAGCTAAATTTTCCAGCTGACTGGCTTGATGGGTTGGTGTTGGAGGGAGGCTGGGTATTGTCACAGTTCTCTGTCTCTTCCTCATTTTCATTTCTGAGTCACTTTCCCAGCCTCGGTGATAGGGCTTTCATGTTGAGAGCTGCCAATAAAGGATCCTCGTGCTAATTAATTCACTCTCTGAAATGCACCTGAATGACAAGGGAGGTTTCTGAGCTATTCCTGAGTGCTTTTGACTGGGACAATTTATCACATTTGGACGCAGCTTTTGCCCTGTCTCCACTCCTGATAATGTGGTGGTGATTTTTTAAGTGGTGACCTGACCCAGCCTTAGAAGCAATAACATTGTTTTTCTTTCTCCTTGTTTTGTGATTGCTAAATAATGTAGTGTCCCTTGGTGGCAAGGTGCTGAACTTCCACTGATGATAGGAATGCAAGTTCCCATGTCAAGAGATGCTACAGAAAATCACATAAATATTCCTGCTTTTTTTTTTCACCTGTGCAAGCAAGTATTTTTTAAGCAGATCTTGTGTAAGGATCTTATTGCAGTAAGCTTCAGTCTGGTCCTAATCTCATGTGGCCTTGCAGGTCTTCTGAAGCTGTGATTTCTTCTGCATACAGAAGCTTGACCATGGGAAAGATCAGAAGACTTGGAAGCTCCATAGGGCTGGAAATGCATTTTTTGTTTTCCTGAAGAAGCACTAATCAGGCTTATCAAGTGTATGCAAATATTATTCATAGTGAATTTGTTGGCACTAGTTGAGCATCTGAGAGAAAGACACACATTCTAGCACGTCAAACGGTGTCTTTGTTTTCCCTTCCTTTCCTGTTCACAACAACAGATTCTCCTTTACGTGGCCTGGTTTTGGGACATGGCTTCCACAGAACTTAACCTCAGGCATGTACAAAAATGCATTTGGGAGCAGGGCTAATCAAATATGCTTTTTTCCAGAGTTTTGTGCTTGCACTGCTTTCCCTGACATCAGGAACTGAAGCCATCTCTCTTTTTATTTTTATTTTTAAATTTTTTTTAACTTTTATTTTTATTTTTTTTTGCATTATAGTTTTTCTGCTCTCTTCCTTCAGCAAAACCTCTCTCTCAGTGTGCTGTGAACTGGGTAGACAGAAGAGAGCCACAGCTGATCAGAGGTATGGCTTCCAACTTGCTCCTGAGGCAGTAGTCATGTGCTATGTGTGATTCAGCACTGCTTGTAACAACAAACATGTGGCCAGATGTACTCATTTTGTGATAGGATCTGTCAGGCACATAATGGTAAGGCAGAGGTTCGAGCGCTTTGTGATAAGGCAGAAGGCCAAAGTGGCCTGGGAGTCAAGGAGTTGGATGAAGGGCAATAGGTGGCATGAACTGCCCATCCAAACGGTTCAGTGTTGGTGTCTGAGAGCAATCCCAAACTCTCTCATGAAAGCAACTTCTGATGCTGCTCTGGGGTACATAAAAGTTTTCATTTCCCATTGCCAGAAACCATTTCTTTAGCCATCCAGATCCCACAGAGATATAGATTTCATTAAATATGTATTGCTTCCTGTAATTATTTCTTGGATAAACTTGATGGAGTAGGAAATGGGAAGGGAGGATCACCATGGGAACCATCTCGATTTATTGTCTTTATCAAGGAGAGTGCATCCTATAGTAATCCTAGGATGCTTTTGATTTTCACTGGACTTCCTTGCACAGCATTTATCTCAAGGAGAGATCTTGAGATATTTCAGGAAGAAGTCTTTGCAGCAGGACTGTGTTGTACCACCAGCAAAATGCCCAACTGCAGATTCACAGATCTAAAGGCCAGAAGGAACTGCTTGTCTTGCCTGATCTCCTGAATAATGCAGAGCAGGATTTCACCCACTAATTTCTGCATACCCTAAGATAGTCACATCATATCTGATGACAGTGTTGTGGGGCTGAGGATGGGACGCAGCTCCATGGGGTCAGGGGAGAGCTGGAGCTTTTCTGGCATTGATGCTGAAGCACAGGGACTGGATGGAAGCTCCAGTGTGAAGCTGGGAATACAGGGATTGCTGCTGCAGTAAGCCAGGATTGGGAGCCAAAGCTGTCAAAGGTGTGGAAATCCTCCCAGTCTGGTTCAGCAGGAACTGATTGAGCTGTCAGATGTATGCCATCTAAGCACTGAATGCCCACCAGATCATTACAGACTTTGAGGGAATTTATGAGGATAGCTCTGAGATTTGATTCTCGTGTTCTGTTTACTGTCATTCTACCTCTTACAAGTGAAGATTTTTAATTAAATGTTTACCACATTTTAATTTCAAGTGTGTATTCACATGCATATTATAGTAAAGCAATTCTGAATATTGAACTGATAATTCTACTGAAATGCATCGATGATAGCTCAGACAAATGTTAGAAAACAACAGGTATATTTAACTCAGCGGTCTTCTGGGTAAACTAATAAGGAAAATACACTTCTTTAAACTGGTCACTAACAGCAGCACACACTGGGTTCCTAGATCCAATTTTATTTCTGTCTTTATTCTATATCAACCTTTTGTCTTTGGATGTCCTGGTTCAGCCTTGGTGTTAGCCAAAATGATGATTGCCATCTTTCCTGGAAAGCTGGAGGGAACGTGGGGCCCTTTGTTGTTGATTGCTGTCTGTTTTCTTTGAGTGATGCCAGTCTGTTTTTGAGATGTGAGTTTACCCAGGGGGAAGTGAGGAGACAGATTAACTGCTACAAATGCAGAGAAAAAAAAATGTGAATTTCAGTTTTGATAAGCAAGTACTGCTGCCTGTTATTTAAGATTTTTTTCTATCTGATCACAAATCAGAGATGTAATGATAAAAGAAAATGTGAGTAAGAATAAATCTGCACTTTTCAGGCCAGTTAGTGAGAACTAGGTAGAACGTGCAGATGAAAAACATTTACTCTCTTCTATTCTTGCTAATATTTTAAAAATTAACACTGCCTATAGAGCAGCCTTGTGTGCTTGTGTCACTCTTTTTTCCACAAACACCAGTTCTCCCGAGTCCACTTCTTGCCGACCTTTTGAAATCCAGGGAATACTCAACACAAATGGATCTGCATTGGCACCACATTTATGTTTGCAGATCATGGCACTTGCCAGGTGCCTCTTCTTGAGCAGCTGTTGTTGCGGGGCTGCCAGCTTGCATAGCACATGGGGGTTGGTATCGCTAAGGTCTATTTTTCAAAAATGCCTCATCCTGGCATCAGTTTGGGGAAGAGGGATTTATTTTTTGTAGAAATGACCTTTTCTGTTCTAGAGGTGTGAAGGAAATTTGAAAATATAAACCTTAAATATGAAAAAAACTTATTTAAGAAATCCCTCATAATATTGCATGAGATCTGAAGACGCGATCTTCGGCTTCTGAATACGCTGTATGTACTGTGACACTGAACTATTAACATTTGTTAGGTAGTCTTTTACTGTATTTCTCTTTTTTTTTTTTTTTTGCCTGGCAATCTTCCGTGTTGCCGTTTGCCTTTCTTTTACCTTCAAGCATAGAAAACACTTTTAAAAAACACATTGTTAGTCAATGCCAGGAGAGAGAAAAGAAGATCTCTAATATGTGTCATCTGCTGGAATATGTTATTGAATTAAAAAAATTAGCACCACAATACCTACATTATGTCATGAACTTCAAGATTCTGTGTTGTGTTGACTTCATTATAATTACTCCAGGCAGAGGTAATTACATTAGGTGTGCCAAAGATCTAGTGATTTCAAATGACTGAGAAACCTTAAATTGTCAAATGAAGATGAATGTTCTCTGTCCCTCAAAATTCCCTATTTAAAAGAGAAACTTCTGCCACTCATCTTTGAAATCTTTGCAATAGTTGGTAGCATGACACTGAATTACTTGATTGTGCTGGCACGTACGAAACCTGTTTCTCCATAGCAACAAGAGATTATCATGGTAATAAATGCAGCTAAACCACATATGCACAATTTATTCTGCTGTTCCCTATCCGCTTTACCTTAAGTGACTTTTCCTTTGATAGTCAGTATAAAGCTATCACACAGACCTTTAGGGAAGTGTGGTACCAAGACTCGATATTTACTTGGACTTTAGCAAGGCACTTTACACTGTTTCCCACCAAATTCTCCCAGAAAAACTGACTGCTCGTGGCTTGGACAGATGGACTCTCACTGGGTAGAAACTGGCTAGATGGCCAGGCCCAGAGGGCCACTGTCATTGGAGTTAAATGTAGCTAGTGGCTGGGCATCAGTGGTGCTCTCAAGGGGGTAGTTTTGTTTAACATTTTTATCAGTGATCTTGACAAGGGAATTGAGTACAGCCTCAGTAAGTTTGCAGGGACCAAGTTGGACAGCAGTGTTGATCTGGCTGGGGGCAGGAAAGTTCTGCAGAGGGACCTCGATGAGCTGTATTGAAGGGCTACAGCCACTTGTATGGCATTCAACCAGGCTAAATGCCAGAGGCTGCACTTGGGGCACAACAACCCCAGGTAGAGATACAAGTTTGGGGAAGGGTGGCTGGAAAGCTGTCTGGCAAAAAGGTCCCAGGGGTGCTGGTCATCAGTCAGCTGAATGTGAGCCAGCAGGGTGCCCAGGTGGCCAACAAGGCCCATGGCAGCCTGGCCTGCACCAGATGTAGTGTGGCCAGCAGGACCAGGGAAGTGATTTTCTCTCTGTACTCAGTGTTGGTGAGTCTGCATCTTGAGTGCTGTGTTCAGTTTGAGCCTTCTTTGGACAAGAAGGGTTTGAGCTGTTGGAACACATTCAGAGAAGAGCAAGGAAGCTGGTGAAGGGATGGAAAACAAGAGCTGCGACGAGCAGCTGAGAGAACCGAGGCTGTTCAGTCTGGAAAAGAGAAGGCTGAGGGCTGTATACACCTGACAAGGAGGCTGCAGTGAGGCAGGTGCCAACTTCTTTCCTCAGATGACAAGTGATTGGACATCAGGCAATGGCCTCAAGTTGCTCCAGCGGAGGTTTAGATTGGATATCAGGAAGAATTTCTTCATGGAGGGAGCAGTCAGGCATTGGAACGGGCTACCCAGGGAGGTGGTGAGTCCCTGTACCATGAGATTTTTAAGAGATGTGTAAATGTAGCACTTAGGGACATGGTTTTGTGGTGGAATTGGTAGTGTTACGTGATGGCTGGACTCGATCTTAGACCTAAATTATTCTATTCTATTTATTTGTTATACTAAGGCACAAAGCCAAGCTTCATAAGATGGAGATAAATTTAAAATTTTTCCTTCCCATATTTGCCTTGAAGGGTAGAAGAAAGAATGTAGGACAGTGACCATTTCTCAGTGGAAAGCAGTTCAGGTAATGTCCCAGTTTAAATTTCTTTAATATTCTTTCAATATCCCAGCCTCATTTCTTGTTCCTAAGTCCTTCTAAGCTACTAATTCACTGGCAATTGCTATCTGACTCCCATTTTAACAGGAAGAGGTGGTTATGGACTTTAAGTAGAAGACAAAGATACAAGAAGATGAATGCAAGAAGAAAAGGGAAGGACAGTATTCTAGTGATAACTGCACCTTACTTTGGTTAGTAACGCACAAATCTCTGACTTGTAAAAGTGTTAAAGTATGGCATGTTGACCATATGTTGGAAAAATGTATTTTAAGAGGGGCAGCATCCCCCAACATGTTTCTCAAAACAATGTTAGCTCCCTGTACAGCATCCTCTCCTCCTCCATACCAGAAACTTTGCAAGCACAGCTTTAAATTTGCAATAGGCAAACCTCAAAAGCGACTTCACTATCATGGCTGCCAAGAGACCTTACTATGTTCATCGAGATCATTATACCCTACACAACTGTGTAACCCACCCAATTTTTCCTTAATGATTGCTTCCTAACGTAAAGAAACAGCCCTCCCAAATTGACTCATTCTGCAGCTGAAAATGATCGTATGGAGGCTGAGAGCGATGGGGAAGCATCCGACCTCCTGTTGTATTCTCATCTCTGCTCAAGACAGAGACAGAAAAGGTCAGAAGGAGCACTGGGTTAATAATGAGTGGCTTGAGGAAACTGGCCATGCAGCTGAGTCACCAAGTGCCTTTTTTTTCCAGCTTGCAGTAATTTACACTCAAAATGTCCTGTACTTCTGGCATTTATGAGCACTTTCCAGTGAATTAAGTTGGCTCAGACATAAGAAAAAAAAAAATCTAGATATTTATTGGCACCAACAGACTTGCAAAATAGAGGTGTTTTTTTTTCCCCTGGTTTCTTTCGATGTATCTGCAGCTTCATTAGATCCAGCGTAAAACACAGTTATATACTGCATGCAGCTGAATTATGATTAAGCTCATAATAATAACAGTGACATCTGTCAGTGCTGAACAACAGGTATGCCAGATCCTCTTGTTTCTTCTACTAAAGGAGAATTGTATCAGTGGGTGAAATGAAGGAGAATGAGGTAATGGTAACTGTCTCTAAGCATCAACAAGAAAGCCAAGCATTAATCCTGTAGATTCATATCCAGAGAACAGTCAGGAGTATTTCTGTGGTTTCATATTTATGTATTTTAGTTGCATGAAAATAAAGCATTTTCCTTTCTTTTAGCAGTCTGTTTTGATGTGCAATAGTGATGCCTCGTTGTACATAAAACTAAGAAGCCAGTTTACACAGCGCTGTCATTGTAGACAATGAAATTACTCAGACATTTAAAATTAGTCCTGAATACTGCTGTGGATCGGGACCTAAAACTGTAATAGAAGAAAGAAGACTTGTTTTTAATCCAGTTCTGCAGTTAAGAAGCTGAGCTATTGCTAAGAACTGTATCCCTATTGAAAGGGCAAGAACTTTGAGTGTTCACTGCAGGAAATACTCAATTAATGAGAAAGTATTTAGCAAGATAAGGAGTAATTGCATTAAATTTTTATTTGGAGCTCAGTTTTACCTGTTCTTAAATTACTCTGTGGTATAGATGTAAAAGAAACCAATATTTTCCTCTGCAGAAGTAATTACGCTTAAGCTATAAAATAATTAGAAACGTTACACAATTACAGCACCAATCAGTCATTCAGAAATAGTATCTCCAAACTAAATGCTTTCTTGGGCAAATGCACCCTGAGCTGGGATGCCTTTACACCTTGACCATGTTACAAAGTTCTTGGTCAGGCAGCACTGAAATATTTATCTGGTCCATCATTGCTCTCAGAGTGCTGCAGAAAGCACCATTTATTTATTCCTTTTTTCAACATTTTAATAAATGTTATTGTGGTAACTTTCTGAATAATAACAAAAAAAACCTACCAAAAATATTCCCTGTATACCTAGCTCTATGCATTCAGTCACGTATCAAACCTTAGTGCTGATGGACAGCTTCAGTACTTTCTTTCAGGCTATTTCATTATCTGAAGTTCATGCTGGTATTTGAGACTTGCAGTCCTAAAATACCAGAAATATTAAGTAAATATGGCTGAGGCAATTCTTTTAAAAATAACTGGGAGAAGGGAAAGAAAACAGAAAAGTAAAGCATATGTAGGAATAGATGCTTTTAAAAAAAATCGTTACTAACCAAATGGCAAGAGAAATAGCTAAAGAGTTTCTCCTTTCACTTATAGCAAAGAAGAATAAAGAAGCTGCTGCACCACAGAGAAAAAGACAAGGGTGAAAATGGCACTGCTTCATCCACAGCTGTGCCCCAGATTTTATGCCTGGATCTCATAGATACCTCATAAAAGGCAAGAGTAGAATACATCAGTGGCTCCAGAGCAACTTTAATGTCAAAACATGAGTGTAGGCAGCAGGGAGAGGCATTTCGAGAAAGGCAAGTCCAGAATTATTCTGCTCATTGTTCCTGTCCTGTGGTTTTTGAAACCTCTCCAGAAACCCCTATGATATGTAGGAAAACTGAAGACAGCATGTTGTTTGTCCTTGCAGGACTATAGCTTGAGGCACATGCATGGGGGATAGAAACCCAAGCTGACTTATAAACAAGCTATTAAAGGTACCAAGTCTTCACATCTTGTTATTGCAGAGCTGGAAGGGCTGATATTCTATGATATTAGTGCTATTCCTTGAAGACAGATTGAGCAGCCTTCACAAACCTCATCATTTCACACAGGATGATGTGCTAGGGCAGGGTCAAGCTTTATGAATGTCAGGATCCTGGCACAAGTTATTTCCTGTATTCTCTTATCCGCTCAGAGTCCAGCTCCCTGTCTGGTAATTCTGTTATCCTGGCTTTAAACAGGGCACTCTGCAGATAAGGTGGGCTGCTCTCTAAAAGCCATTTGCAGGATTGGGCCTTAGGGCGTGATGTTCTTAGCTTTTCATTTCTCTTAGAGGTACTGGGAATGAAGCTCTTCATTCTTTCAAAGCCTTATCCAAAGGTGAAAAGAAAAAAAAAAAAAAAAAAAGGCTACACGTGAGTCCTCTTCCTCTGATCTGAAGTCATTGCTATATAGAGTATGGATAGAACCATGAGACTTCTTGGCATGAGTCGTGCACCACCTCCTCAGTAAGAAAGGAAGCATTTCTCATACAGCATTAGTCTAGATCTAGATACATGAATTTAGGAGACAAGGTTCACCTGCTGTCTGATTTTCAGTTGCACTCCTGATTCTTTTTCATCCTTTCTTTCTTTTGTGTGTGTGCACATGCAGCCTTGCTTTCATTAAATACAGATTTCCTTGTTGTTTATGCAGGAGATATGTGCATTTTTATCAAGTCAGTTGCATTTGAATGCAGCATGCCAAATTCCCAAAGCAAATACAAGCTGCCTGCTACGTCTCTACCAGAACTTAATGTGGAAGCCAAATCTCAACTCAGTCTTTTCCTTGGGAAGGATTAATGCTCGCTCTTCTGAATCCAACTTTCAAGAGCTCATGTTACAACTTTCCTTCCCAGTTATGCTTAAAACACAGCAGTATATGGTGTTTCTATATAAGGAATATGCTAATGTGTTTTGTCACCCAACACATGGTAGAAGTGTTTCAGTTACCAGGGGAAATGGTCTGTGTGTGGGGAGGAAGTTACAGCCACACCACATATGTCCAACTGCATATATTCTTGTTGCAGCACACTTCACTTTTATTGAAAGTGAAATTCTGCCTTTACGACTATTTCTGGTGGGCAAATACGAAGAAAAGGAACAGAAAGATGACCTTTTAAATGTTATAATCAATGCTCACGTTTTCTTCCTGAAGTTAAAGGAAGTGGAAATATGGTTAAAGGAATGAACTGTCCTCCTTATGCTTTGACATAGCCCCTGTAGGATGACATCCAGAGGAAGATGTGCAGTGTTGCCATGGGCTTGATGGAGCTGGGTATCTGAGAGGAGCCAACCCAAGCAGACTACGTCTAAATGGCATTTAGACAGCATGGACAAATGCATGGTGATAATACGTGGACAGTTTCAGCAAAATCCCCCTATGTGTGTCCCTCCTGCTCCCTCCAAATGCTTCTAGACTCTCTTACCGACACTTCATGGTTAAGTAAGAGGTGTGTTTGGGTGTGTCTGGACATTAGTTTTGGAGAGAGAGCCTTTTCTGTCTGTCTACTCATAGTACTCACTATGACTGGGAAACACCTTGCCCTCTAAAATACCCAGAGTTGTCAGGAAGCTATTCAAAATAGACTGTGCTTGTGGATCTGTGACAGAATTATTTTATGACTCTGCTTTGTAGATGTTTGCAGAGGACACCAAGCTGAGTGGTGCAGATGACATGACAGAAAGTAGGTATGCGATCCAAAAGGACCCTAACAAGCTTGAAAGGTGTGCCTACATGAACCTAATGAGGTTCAACAAGACCAAGTGCAAGGTGTTGCACTTGGGTTGGAGCACTCCCAGTTACATGTACAGACTGGTAGAACTCATTGAGAGCTGCCCCGAAGAAGACTTGGGAGTCTTGGTGGACAAAAAACTGAAGATGAGCCAGCAGTGTGCACTTGCAGTCTGGAAGGCCAACGGTATCCTGGGCTGTGTCAAAAGAGGGGTGGCCAGCAAGGTGAGGGAGGTGCAGCATCCAGGCCTGAGCCCCCAGCACAAGAAGGACGTGGAGTTCTTGGACTGGCTCCAGAGAAGAGCCACAAAGATGATCGGATAACTGGAGCACCTCTCCTATGAAGAAAGGCTGAGGGAGTTGGGCTTGTTCAGTTTGGAGAAGAGAAGGCTACAGTGAGACCGCACTGCGTATTTCCATACGTAAGGGGACCTTATAAACAGAGACCAACTTTTTACACAATCTGATAGTGATAGGACAAAGGGGAAAAATTTAAACTAGAAACAGGGAAATTTAGACTAGATGTTAGGAGGAAATTTTTTGCTGAGAGGGCAGTGAAGCACTGGCACAGGTTTCCCGGAGAAGCTGTAGATGCCCCATCGCCAGAGGTGCTTAAAGCCAGGTTGGATGGGGCCCTGGGCAGCCGGGTCTGGTGGGTTCAACCCTGCCTATGGCAGAAGGTTGGAACTGGATGGTCTCTAAAGTCCCTTTCAACCCAAGCCATTCTGTGCTTCTATAATTCTATGTGGTTCTGTGTGCCTTAGTCAGTTTATTCATTGCTATTTAACTTTTGGGTTTTTTCTCTCTGCAGAATCTCAGTGCAACGGGAAAGGAGATGTGATTGAAAACCAAGCCAGAGAGCAGCAGAATGGTTTTAGGAAAGTGCATTTGCTTGGTGGGGAGGAGAGGGAGAAGAAAGGGACAGAGATGAACTGGCGACTGAGCTGTTATGTAGCCAGTGCTCCCAGGGCAGGTGACCAAGGCCAACAACCTAGCAATGGCCTGAGCCAGCATGAGGGAACGTGCAAGAAGAAGGCAGAAGTAGGAAAGAGAGAGGGTCGGCTGCAGGTTCCTGCCAAAGTACTTTTGCTCCACAGCCCAGCATTTATGTTGCCTCCATGCACTGACCCTGACCATGGCCTGAGTGTGTGAGGAGAGGTCCCCTTGTCTCAAGGCCTGGCCTTGAAAGCCTGGGCCCCGTTGCCTACAGCCACTCTGAAATGAGGAATTAACTCTTCACAGGGACCTGAGATAGGTGGCAATGTTCTTGGGAAGCAAGAGAGCCTTTCTAAAAGAAACCAGCTTTTTTTGGTCAGCTGGGGGAACATACCAGTCAGGCTGTGGCTCTGTCTCAGCAGCATCCTTCTTGGGTGGAGAGCAGCACATCTGCTCAAGCTTTCTTTCTCAGATCCTGAAAACATTTATCAATGTGTCTCTGACACCTCTTACCCAACACATCTCTGCATAACCTGCTGCCTTTCTCACAGGACCACTCCTGCCAAGGAAGGAGTTCCTGCTCACAGGATCACTGTTTTCTCTGAAAAGATGCCATTCCCCATTGTCCTTCACTTGGTTCCGGATGCATCATTCACCTCCAGATGAGATAAACAAAGGAAAATTTCCCCTTTTATTCCATAGGTCTCCTTCTCTTTCAAGCCGGGAGAAGAATTTAACCTGTTCCCCTTACACACAAAATGCTGGCTGAAAATGAACGTATGTAAAGCATTCCGGTATTCACCATACTTAAGAAAATAAAGTTTTGAATCTGCACTGCTATTTAATTGTTCTAGTCTTGATGCTTCTCTTCTTTGTGGCAAACATTCCCCTGCTGGGATCATGCCTTACTGCTGCCCTTTAAATCCAGCATCTTTTCCAGGTTTTTCCATCTGCTGCTTCTCTTTCATACCTCTCCCTGCCTGCCTGCCTGCAGTCACTTAAATTTCTAGTCTTTTCCCCATAGCGATCCCTTTCATCAGTGCCTTTGCACAACTCTTCGCATCTCTTCTCATTCCCTGCAAGCCCTCTCAGGACACTGCTTGGCCATATTCCTTCCATACCTCCCTCCATATCGCCATGCCAATACTGCAGGTCATGAGGGTGCAGGGGGAAGTATAACCCACTGGGAGAAGTGTCCCTGATGTTAGAAGGGAAGCACTACACAACCTGAGCCACTTCCTCAGAAGTTTAGTCTGGGAGGTGATTAGGAGGAGAAAGCTCAGATGAAAGCAGAGCCTTTCGGTTTTGCGCTACATTTGTATGTGAGTTGAGAAGAGTTGGAAAGGGCTGAAATCAATTTGTGAAATTTCAGTTTGGAGCCCAAATCATCTTTTTGGGGATGGATATGTGATTTTTGTTCACTGGTGTCTTAAACCGGTTTTGGTTTTGGCATGTTCAAAACTAAACATGGTTTGAAATACCCACATTTCTGTGCATAATGAAAATTCTTCAATAATCAGAGTACTCCTGCTTCCTGCTTCTTCTAGAAGAATCCTTTCTGGTTTAAAGAATTGCTATATATGCTTCTGCATATCTTATTTGCGGTTCCTTTCTTCTCACCCAATCAATATTGCCACCAGAGGTTTCCTCGTTTTCAGTCCGTTCCCAATTTACTATTCCAGGTCAATAGCTGGAGTGGCACAACCCATGTCTTTGAAAGAAATGAAATCAAAAGTTTTTCCATTTTGCTATAGAGTAAGCAATACAAAGAAAGCATCTTTGTACTTTGTAAGCCTCCACCCAACTCTTACAGTATTCAGACAATGTAAAAACTGTCTTCTCCCCCAAAATGCTTTCATTCAGACACTCCACCAAAATAAAGGACTAGATGGAGCCATTTCTTCATCTGAAAAAAAGAAACACTTTCAAATTCCCTATAATTTCAAAACTTGCTTTGATTTCTACCAAACTTCTTGTTTGAAGGAGGGGATAAAACACAACAGAAAACATCCTAATACAATATCCTTTCTGTGTGGGTAGCTAAGGGACTGGAAATCACATCAGAGTTTGATTTATGATAGCAAAGGTGATGAGTCTAAGCAAATTATCTGGATAGGGAATCATTAGAGGACATTCAGAGCTATTAGGGGGATCTTCCCTCACCTGTGTTTTCAGATAACATTTCAAAAATGCTCAAGAGACACCAGCAGCTCAAGTGTTGCATCTATTAAAGGATCCAAGAGACTCTAGCCAAATTATTATTTATTATTTGTATTACAATATTGCCTAAATGTCAAGTGATTCGCAGCTGTTCCAAAAAAGGTACAATCTTTTTACTCGCAGCATCTTTCTCACAGTGTGGGAATTTATAGCAGATATTCTGCAGTCTGGGTTATTGCTGAGATGAAATTCCTGCCCCATACACAGTTGCTGCTGTACCAAGTTGCAGCCCATTGTGTTGTGTGCTATGTCATGTCGCATCACCATGTCCCACCCAATATTGTTGAGAACCTACTTTCACCTTTCCTCTCCCAGTTGGTGATGCTTTCCCTGGGGAGCACCATTTGCAGCAACAACCATGTGATTTAATACCTCCAAGCACTTGGTGGTCCCCAAAGGGTTTGCTGAGCAGCTTGCTGATGGGCACTCGCTGGGTGCTGCTGTCACTTGGCCCCTCTCGCAGTGCCGTGGTCTGCCAAAGAGCAGAAAGAAGGTCAGAGCAATGACTTCAATCCCAGCTTTAAGCCACAGGGACTGCACTTCCAGTTTATACACTAACTTTATTCTTCATCACCTATCACGCCACTCTTGGATGAAAAAGAATAAAAGTAGATTATACACTTTGTAGAAGAAGCAGGTATATTTAGCTGCTGCTGATCTTGTAACTTTTGTTACTTTGTATGTGGCTAGCCATCCATTCTTGCCAATTACCAAAGCGGTGCTTTGACAATAGTGGAATGAAATTCACAGCTACACAGTCACAGCTTGAAACTTTGCAAATGAACATTCATAGCATGCTTCTCAGCTTCCTTTTTATAGAAAAGCTGGCACTTACAATTATATACTTTTTAACAAATATTCTTTCTGCATCTCCAGCCTCCATGTTTGCTTTGTGATCCTTATGTATCATCCTTGCACTGCTGAACTTCCCAAAATAAAATGAGGGAAATTATGTTCTCGTATAAGCCGGAGTAGCTAAAAGAGGTTATTAAATGAAGATATCAGTCATCTGATTCACTCTTTGAAAAATACTGTTAATCTGGAAGTTTTATTATTATTATTATTATTATTATTTTGCATTGCCGACAGCATCTAATCCAAGAGAAAAGGTTTCCTAGCTAAAAGTTTTTCTCTCTGGGGAGAAAATGGATATGAAACATTAAAGTAGAAAAAGCCTTATGGCAAGGAGAAGCAGCTTGCTGTCCTTAAGTCCACATAATTTTTGCTGAGGAGGAGGTGACACACAGCCAGTACTAATGGCACCAGGTAGACTTCCAGTGCTGCTGGTCACAGGAGCCTGTGCTTGGTGTCTCTATCAGGGCACTTAAATTGAACGTCTCATTCATGTTGCCTGCAAATCTTATGGTAGGCTACTGCATATTTACCTGAAGTTTTAGACAGGTTCCAAATGAATAAAGTAGGGATATCTGTTAAACAAGCTGGGAAACAAAACAAAATGGAAAAGAAAGCAGAAATCACCTTATCCCTGCCTTTCAGGCAATGCCAGCTACTAGGGCTATGTGGCTGCAGGGTGGGCTGATCCTGACTCAGTATTTTTGTTTTCTTGTTTCTGCCTTTCTTTTCTGTTCCCACAGATCTGTTTCTTTTCCTCTTGTGTCCTCTCAGCATCAGACTGAAGCCCAGTGAGCGTCACCCAGTGCCAGTCACAGCCTCAGTGAGAAGCCTGGGGGCTCCTTCTCTCTGGAAGCAAACTGTGTTTGTCACTGGTGACTAGACTTCTTAGCTAACCAAGCATGCCTTAATCATAGCAGATCTTCACTAAAGAAGAAGGGGGCTTTAATGTGAGAGTAAGTCTTCACATAGATCCTTATTTGAGACCATTCACTCTGTAGAAACAGGCACAGGAAAAGGCTGCTTTCTTCTGTCCCTTCAGAGAGGCCTTCTTGCTCCATCCCCATCATTTCCTCTGTTATTCCAGCACAGATACTCTCATTTTTATACAAGTAACTTTATAAAGCAAATTTTATCTGAACAACTTTTGTCTTTATCCATCGACTTTTAGCTTCCCAGGTGGGGCTGGCTGTCTATGATAAATGCAGTGAGATCCTCAGGACAATCTCTGAGACAGTTTTCCATTGTATGTTTAGGAAGTCTTGTTTTCTAACACCCTGCTATTATATTTAGCCAATACAGTCATGCAGTCAATAGTTGGATTGCACACTTTTCATAAATTATTACAGTTAAGACTTATTTCCATCACACTGTTGTGTCATTGATGTTTCCAGAAATAAGGTGGTAATGTATGGTATGGGACAATACATACCAGAGACTATAATCAGGGAAAGAAATAGAAGTCGCTCTACACAGTGGTGAGTCACAGCTTGTAAAAGGAGCTGGGAGTAAAAGGCAAATAATGGGGTGCTTGAGCATGCCTTTATCTATCCTTGTTTACAAAGAACAGCTATCAACAGCATTGTATCGATTGTAGTGTTTTCTGAAAAAAATTAGATTACAATATATTGTTCAGGACGTTTTTGTATTAATCCCTTCTCTCCTTTTTTCTGTCACTGAGTCTGGTAATATGAATATTATTGAAGATTTTTTACTTTTAATCTCTTTTCTTTCCTAAGTGTTTATTATTTTTAGCTACAGGACTCAGCTTTTTAAAGCTTAAATTCTTGGCTGAGTTTTTAAGATTTCTCTTTCTCCTTTTGCTCCTCTTTCTCTTCAGTCATACCGAACTCTCTGATGGTTCGGAAGATGGGAAAAGGATATGGAAAAAATCATTCCTGTTCAGTCAAGTGCTTATGGTTGCAAAAGATGAAAGTAGAATGAAAAGTCTGGAAACCCACTGAAACCACAATGCTTGTTTAATTTTATATAAGCTATCCCATTCAAAAAAGAAGCTAAATCGCATTTCTTTGCCAAATCTTGTTCTTGACAGAAGAAGAGATTGTTCATTTTTTATAGGAAAATTTTCCATGTGACAATTTTCAGGCAGCAGCGGTTGCTAGCTGTAGGAATGACAGAACAATTGGAGCAGTGAAGCTTTAAACTATTGTTCATTTCCTCCGGGTAGCCTTGAAAGAGTATATTCACCCACTTACCAGGGGTGAGCAGTTTTTTAGCAGGTGACTAAAATATCATTTCTTTCCCATTGACATCATTCATCATGATAAATATCTCGATTCTCGACTCTCCTGTAGTCAATTGCAAGTAAGGAAGTTAAGCAGAAAATACTACCGGGCATTGTAAATGGTTGCAAAATTCAGCTCACCAACAACTGGCACATCTTTTTGCTGATGTTAGCTAACTACTAGTTCATGTGCCCCAGCAGTGCAAGGGATAAGAAAGTGGACAAACGATGTGGCAATGTTGTCGTAGTGTTGATGCTATTCAGTGAGGGGCTGTGGAGAATCTGTTCTCTTTCAAAATCATGTATTGCCACATATACATATCAGTATCTGCAAAATGTGGTTTCTCGGGTAGTGCCATACCATCTAAATAGGGAAACGAAAGCAGACGTTGCTGGTAAACAGTCGGTGGGCATGACAGTCAGATTGGATTAAATAATTAATCTGCAATAATGGTATCTAAACAGGAAAGCACAGTCAATTTGGCAAGCGAGAGGATGAAATCTATTTGCTAATGCTGGGGAAATGTTTTCACCATGAGAGAAAAGCTAACCTTGAGCTGAAAGCTTTGAGGTGTTGGCTTGTGGGGACAGACTTCGGCTCAGCGCAGAGGAGCTGAACCCAGCACAGCCTGCAGTCCCACGGTCGTGATTGGGTTTCCAATACAAAGCTTGGGAACTCGAGGGCCAAGAAGTGGAAGTGTCCATTTGGGCACTCTCCACACAATGCTCAGGAGCCCAAAGACACCTCAGTGACTTGTGCTCTGGGTGTTACTGGTAAGCCAAGCTGCCCTGGCTTCAGGAAGCGGCACATCAAAATGCAGCTTCTGCCAGCATGTTGCACTGAAAGCTGCGAGCTCTGCTGTGACCCAGCTGGGGCTGGATTTCTCACACGACACATTCCTGCTCCTCCTCTGTCAGCACAGTGTGCTCAGGGTTGGTCACTGCCATTCTGTGATCTGCTTTTCTCCTTCCTTGCATGTGTCTGACTGGTTTGTACCTCTTGGTACTAAATTCCTTTAAAAAAAAAAGCCTGTTTAGTCCCACCCTGTTTCCATATGCCAAATCCCACATCGTTCAGCAGTGCTGGGAGGAGCGCTGCAGCTGGCCGGCCAGCTCAGGTGGCAGCATGTTCACAGGGAGACCCAGAAAGCAGGACTGAGCTGTTACAGCTGGCCCGAAGAGAGAAGGAGACAGCCCAGGGCTAGGCTTTGGGATCTCTTTGGTTGTATGCAACGTATAAGTGAAGGGAAGAAAGGAGAAAAGTGTGCTCATTAAGTCTTTTCCCCCTTTTTACATTCTGCTAGTTCTAAAGAAAAAGGTTCTAAACTCTCAGGCCTTGTCCCCTCTGTTCAGCTGTTGAAGCAAGGCTTGAGTACCAGATTTTCAGTATTTGGATTTCCCAGAACTATTAAAATGGATGCTAGCAGAAATATCAGTACCAAAAGTCAAAGCAAGTCAGCAACAATTTATGTTTATAACAGGCAGACTGGAAAGCATTGACTCTCTGTGCAGATTCCCTCTGTAGATTATGCTTTCTACATACTGATGTCAAAATAACACATGTTCTTGCTGTTGCTGTAGGCTCTTGTTGGGATGAGGAGCAGTATTTAAAGCTGTTTATGTGAGTAAAGACAGATTTGTCATTAGTGAGATTTCTTCTGGACGTGCAAAGCTAGTTACTTAAGCCTCTAATTCATAACAGAATTAGGATCTTACTTCTCTTCAAATTGCTTGAAGTTAAGAAGCCTGATAGCTGGCTGGCAGTCCAAGGTGTTTCTTCTTCCAGGCCATACCATAAACATTCTGCCCTGAAAAGGCTGATTAGAAAGCCTGATGCGTGTGCAGACTGAGACAACTGAAACCACTGAGAACAGAGACATCTAACAGTCTTCTGAAGTGCCCTTCTGTATTTTTTTTTTAGGAATACATGCATTTAAAATTGTCCCCAAGCTACTCAGACATGGTAGTGCTGCCAATATCGAAACCTCTTTGGGCAACCAAGGGAGACACAGAGATGTAGCTGACCTGAGCTGCTCCCAAAGAAGCCTATACCTCTGTCCTCCACTGAGAACTGAGGAAGATCAATGTCCCCAGGCTGAAACTGATCTCAAATACTTCTCTGAGATTCTTAAGGCCTTTTTGTCCCTGTGTATTTTGATTATCTGATCCCAACACCTATGTTAGTGCCTGTGTACCTTTCGGTATGTATATGTATATGTAGTGGAGGGTCTGGCTCGTACCGAAGAATTTCAGCTGAATATTAAAGCCATTAATGGAGGGAAATGTTTGTTAATTGTAAATGAAAAACTTTTCAGGGTGTCTTAATAAAACTAGAGGGAGCACAAACACTTTCCTCTGTCCTTAGTGGATTATGTTTAAGCGTGCTGATTGGAGTACATTAGAAATACACTGTGGGCTCTGAGAGCTCGTGATGAAATGTACTGGCAGTAATATTTAGGTAAAAATCAGTAGTTTTACCCAGAGTTGCTCCTTTGAAAAAGTGCTCTTTAAGAACTGTGATATGCATAATTACATCTGAGAATTGCTATCATCATGACTTCCCTCAGCCCATGTTTGCTTTGCTACAAACCTACATGCACTGTTAGTGCTGACTGCATGGCAGAGACAGCAGCATCCTGCAGTTGGTGGTGGTTGGCATGCCTGGGTTATAACAGCCTCTAGAATGTGCTTTTATCATTAGGAATATTGACTTAATGTTTACTGTCTTGGCTTCAAATACACATCATGGATTTTTCTGTGTTTCTACAGAACAGCAAGCAGCATAGCAAACCTTGAGATTGCCAAAGAGGAAGCTGCAAACAGACCAAAACCACTGCAATTTTTGTTTGAAATTTTATTACTGGTCCCCGTAGTTTTTCTTTTTCCTTGGAATGAAACAAACAGTGCCTGAATTGGCTCTTCCAATCCATATTCCAATTCCATTTCTAGCAGGAAGCTAGAAAGAGAGTGACAGGGCAAACGTTTGCAGAGAGACTCAGGCTATATCTGACTTGAGACACCTGGGAAAAGATTTGTTTTCTGGAGTCTGGAGATGCTCTTTGACCAGGGGTGTGCCTGTGCTAGCTAGCAAGTGGTGGTGTGTAAATGGAGAAGATTTGCAGAGCAGAGAAACTGGTACTAAGGGAACAATGTCTTTGTGGTCTTTTGTTTGTAGGGTTGTAACAAAGTGGCTCCTGCTCAGTCCTGCAGATGCAGTGCCCACTAGTGGCTGGAGCTCCTTACATGCGCTCACGGACCATATACAACCGTTCATATGCATTTTGGTCTAAACAAGACCAACACAGCCTTGCGGTCTCACCCGTGTTCTGACTTCAGGCACAAAATATCTCACTGCTTCCTTGCCAAGGAAGGAAAGGAGCCAGCCATGTGGGTGGGAAAGGAGCTGTGTCATGCAACAGCTGGGGTGTCAGGAAGGGCAATCCTGGTGGTCACACCAGGATCAAAGACATCTCCCATCTGGACTTAACCTGATTAGAGAGAGGAGACTCTTCTCCAGGCAGAAAGCTTCTAACTTTCACTGGTGGGAATGCAAATGCAATTAGGAGGATGGGCAGAATCAGAGGCTGGGCACCAGGTGAGGAGTAGTACTATTAATCTCAGTAAGATGATGCTAGTATGAAAATCGTGGCTAAAAAAGAAGCAGTGAGACGAGAGACCAGATCTTTACTTTTTCCATGAGTCATACTTAACCAAGTATTTTTCTGCCAGATTTCTCCATTAAATCATGAAACTACTTCAGAAGTGGTGCCCTGGCAGGGCCTTAGCTGAACCGATTTTCATAGATATTGTATATTTTTTTATTGTGAACAATAAAAGAAAGGAGCGCAGATAAAACATCACAGCTAGCCAATAAAAAATGAACCACTCTACAGAAACATTACAATGCATAAAAAATTAACTCCGTGCTCATGTATGCAAAACTTAATTACGTAGGCTTCAAATCTCATCAGAGTCATTGTTTAACTGCTTTTCCCAGAAACTAGGCTAACTCTCTTGAAGCAGTTCATATCTATCATTAATTTAAAAAGCATTTTAAATGCAGTAGATGTTTTAACTTCAAAGAAAATTCAGTTTCTTTGTCCTGAGCTAAGTCTGCTACAAGGAATTCGTTGTGTTGCTATTCAGACAGATGTTCTACAAATACAAATATGAATGAAATGACTCTTGAGCCCACATATAAAATTGCTGTAAACTGGCATTGCTTTACTAAAGCTCATGGGGGCAGATTCGCCTCAGTAGAAGAGTTTACTCTTGTCTCTTTCTGAAAATAATTTAGCAATGGCCAACACCCTAATTAGCAAACTAGGGGGTTTGGTTCTGGGTAGCCTTGAGTAGCTGTAAGAGAAGAAAACAATCAGCCATTTTGTGCTCTCTTCTGGGCAGCAGGGAGTAAGTAGACTCTGTATTGCTAAATTTCACTCGTGTTTATGCCCAGCTGAAGCTGAACTAAAGGACAAGTCCAGAATCAAACCTGTCTATGGTCCAGTTGCCAATTGCTAATGGGCACTGTGGCTGCAGGATCAGATTAGGTTTATGGTAGTTTTGCAGCACACAGAGCCCTATAACCTCTGCTTTTGATGGTTTAGTCAGTAAAAACTTTAAAATAAAGATTATATTAAACGTAAAGAGAGGAGGACCCTAGGCTAGCTCTCTCCAAAGATGATTTTTTTTTTTGTATTTCTGGCTGTGTGAAACAGGAAAATTGCTAGCACAGCAGTTTTTTCAGCCCACAGGAGTTTCCATATTTTGGACATACTTAATGGGAAAGAGTCTTCATGTATCTATGCTAATGCTTGGGTATTTTATTCCTTACTAGAAAAAACAGTGGCCTTCATTGTAGGATGGTAAATTTAGACAAAAGAAACTGTTCTGGGGAGATGTTCTGAATATTTTTAACACGTCATTCAGTGTCCAAGCAGACATTTTAGAAAAATAACAGCTCTGCTCAAGAAATCCTAGATGAAGATCATAATATATAAGGCTCTGAAATAATCCAGGATGGAATGAAAATTTTCTCATTAAAAGAGAAGGAATAATACTACCTATCAGAGGGTTCAATGCATTGTTCTATCTTAATTGTATACTGAAAGTTAAGGACTGATATTACTTTGTTGTCTTCAGTCCTGTCGATACTTTAATAACACAGTGCTGAAGTAACCGTAATGATCACACTTGTCATACAGCAGTACTGTGATCTACAAGGGTGCCCTTTCTGCTAGTAACTCTGTCCTTCCTTTGTCTTTTGTTAAAAAAACATTTTATAATACCAATATATTAAATCTTACTGAGTTTTTTTAATGCTGTACAGCCAGTAACAACAATAGGTATATAGCCTGGCATACTTTTTGACATTATTGAAGTGCTGCATAAAGGATTTGGCTGTCTATGACCCATTAAAGTACATGGAAACCATATGATCAGATCCCCAAGTACCACTGTGTCCATAATGGAGTATAGGACTTGGAAAATTCTGTTCAGCGCTTTTCTTCTGGTGACACACTGGAACAGGTTGCCCAAGGAGGTTGTGGATGCCCCATCCCTGGAGGCATTCAAGGCCAGGCTGGATGTGGCTCTGGGCAGCCTGGTCTAGTGGTTGGCGACCCTGCACATAGCAGGGGGGTTGAAACTAGATGATCATTGTGGTCCTTTTCAACCCAGGCCATTCTATGATTCTAAGATGATTCTTTTTTTATTTTATTTCTTTGCATTTAATGCATGGAAAACTTTGTATATATGGGGTCATGCTAGAGGCTGGATTCTGGGTCACATCCCGATTCCTACTGCTTTAGTTCTCCCACCAGTGTGTAGACAAGCCTTCTGGAGATGTTCTTCTAACAACTTGCCACTTGGGGCACTGTAAATGCATTGCTTGGCTCTGTTCTAAGTGTTACGTAAATAAATGCATTCCTATACACTCTCCTTGAAGAGCAGAGACAGGTAAATGTTTATCAACAGACAAACCTTTGCATGCTGAGAGTGCAAAGCTTCACGATTTCCCTTTGGATCCTCTGACTACAGATGTGTTATTTAAAGTTTTGCTTTCAGAACTACTAACCAACTTTTGGAAGGACTAATATGAGGGACAATGAGGAGAGCCCTTCAGACCAGGTTACGACAGGTGCTGTGCTTAATTACTCTGATGTGGGACAAAAACAGCTCCCAGGGAAAATGAATGAGCTGGGTTTTAATCTGCAGGAACATACTGTGAATACTTCTGGCAGGTTTGCAGAGCTGAGAGGACCTGCAACACCTGCCTGGAGGAGCCTCTGGGCAACCCTCACGTGGATGCCCCTGGATGAGCGTGGCTGGTGTTGTGGCATCCTAAATGCCTGGCTTGGGGGTGAGCAGGTGGCGGTAGCAGCTGGAAGGAGACAAAAGAGGATGGAGAGGGCAGAGGTGAAGGTACTTGTACTTACATACACTTGTGTCTTGCAAAGTGCATTCACATCATACATTCTGGCTATCAAAGCTTCTCTCTCTGATTTCTCTTATCCTACTGTTACACTTGTGGTATTGTATGAGCTAAGAGGAGAAGCTTTAAATAAGGAAAAAAAAAAAAAAAAAGAGAAAGACAAGAAGATGGGAGGAAAGGATAAGAGAACATATAAGCAGAGAGGATGACTGGCACACACTTCATCTGGCCCATTTTTTCTAATTGCTGCTTATCCCCTGACTTCACTCATGTAGGCTCCATGGCAATTAGCTTTGGGATATATTTGCAGCTGATAATGGGAGAGGTTCTTCCATCCAGACAGAAGTGTTTAAATTGCACTTGAATATTTTAAAGCAACTTCAGAGCTGCATCTGACATAGCTGCAACCTGCTTTTCATGCTGGAAGTGGTCTTTGCTGCTTCCTTCATCATTCAGGCAGCCACTCTTGTGCAAAAATGTGTCTATGCGCTAGGACATTGTCTCCTCATAATTACATAGCAGAGATCTTTTTTTGTCTATATTTGAGAATTACAGGAGCATAAATAACTTTGTTCTTCAAAATTAAGATTGGCACCCAATTTTTACTGTTAACCCAAATGTGTAGCTGCCTTCACCAGTAAACCTTTATGTGTGGTTATATTTACGTAAGAACGTTGACAAGCGATTATCGGAGCTGTGTGTTTGGATATGACCCTTACATACATGATTTTCCAGCTGAAAGGAGGGTCTGCCTGACATTTAAGTGATAGCGATCAGACAGAAACAAAAAGAGGAATGAAACTGTGTTTCTTGGAACCCCTCAGGTTCCTCTGAGCCTCCCCAGACATAAATGATAGCCTCACTGGTGTGCAAGGAGCAAAAGCAAGCCAGAGGTACCACTTACTTCAACCCCTGCCAATATGAACCATCCTGTATTTTTGTAATATCTGGATGCAGTGTGGATTTCTGTCCCTCCACGCTCCCTTGCTCCCTGTCTGCCTTCTCCCTCGCAGTCACCATGCCAACCCAGCTGAATTCCTTCCTGACACAGCCGAGGCCCGGCTGAAGCAGCAGGTCCTCCCAAATGCCCTGATGACGGACAGATGCCCCAATTCTCTCAGCATCTGCACTAACCTTGAAACCCTACCTGGTAGGCACAGCGCAATCAAAATCTAATCAGTGAAACCAAACTGGGATTTGATCTTGGGAGCTAACAGGAGGAAAAAAAAAAGATGACAGTGCAAATATGCATGGCTTTCTAGAGGGGAGAGGCACAAAGCTGTCGTTAATCATCAGCATCTCAACACAGTAGCGATGGGAGGACCTGGCAATGCCCGTCAGCATCTGTGGTAATCCAGCTAATTAGTGGGAAAGGACAAACTCCTCTGGAAGTACCTCAGTGATGGGCAAGCTCTCTTCCTATTTCATTAGGATGATTGCTTTAAAGGTTGCAGGCAGACCAGCGCCTTTGTGGCTCCAGAGCTCTCCCTGTCTGCACAGGCTGACACTGGGCATGTCGGAGGGCATGGGCTGGCAGGTGGTGCGGGGAGGGGAATGCAGTGTGTGGGGAGAGGGGAGCTCAAGCTCCAACCCACAGTCTGCACCGATTCTCCTCTCCTTCCTCTCCTGCCTTGCTCTTTCAGCAAGTTAAAATAAATAAAGAAATAAGAAGGAAAAGGCTGCAATGTGTCACAAAGGAACAGACTGGCAGACATCTGCCTCTTGCCTTATTTATTTATTTCTTAAAAAAAAAAGAAAAAAAAAGAAAAAAAGAAAAGAAAGAGGAAAGAGTACAGAGCCAACTCTTCACTCCAGAGCCCCCGTTCCCTTAACAAACCAAATGGTGGCTGTTGGCAGGGTATTGACAGCTTGTTAATGAAGGAATTCTTGACAAAATGACAACCTGTGTGGGATGCTGTGTGAAGCAGAATCCGCCCACAAACCAGTACTAAGTAATTAGGAGGTGGTGAAAATAGCAACTAACTACTGCTGGGGAGAAGAGGAAGAAGGGAGAAAAAAAACCTCCTAAATTAATTATAAAAGCATTTCTGATTTGAAAAGTATCCCTCTTCCCTTTCCCTGAGAAGACACAGCAGTTTTTCCTGAACTGTCTATTTTCTCCTTTGCATTTCTCTTCGTGGAGCAAAAGGTGCAATTCAAAGGACTGCACCTGGTGGCCGAGAATCCAGCGTCTTTCTCTTCTGCAGAGACACACAAATGAAAATCAAACAACAAGCTGGGTGCTGGCACGGCCCCTTCTGCTCCTCTAAAGTTTGCCTTGCTGTGCTTTTCCCTTGATTTTTGTCTGATTGCTTCAGGCAGGCAGGCTTGACTCTTGATGAGTGTGCTGGGCAGAAAGGAGGGTGGGTGATGAAGCAGCCAAAGTAAGAGCACCCGGGGCTCATCAGTCACAGAGTGGGTCTCATGGAAAGGCACAGCTTTGAGCAGCAGACTGGCATTTGTGAGTCACAGCAGCAACATCATTCACAACCACGGCACCAGCATCAGTGTTAGCATCAGGATCAGGTGCTAGAGCAATGGTTAGCAACAGAGGTAGCAAAATCCATGGCTTCTGCTGCAATTACTTTCAGGTCATCCTTCCATTGGCTCGAAAGCAAGATAATGTTCTCCACCCTGTCTTGAACATGATAATTTAACTAAATAGCTTGGAGAAAAAGAGCAAAAATGGTTTGTACAATAAAAGAAGTGAGATGTTGTTTTAAAATAATGATTTCTTTCCCCAGAGACTGAAAACTTTTGAACAACTTTAATGTGCAACAAACCATTGGAATACAAGGGATGGAAGAAACAAACAAACAAACATTCTGAGAGAGTATAGGGTGATTTTTTTTTTAATTTCTTATTTTTTTAAAATGAAAGCTAGAATTTTGAGAAATTCAGATAACCTGTTTTGTAGTTTTAATCTGTGTGGCCTTTTGGCACCTTTTACAGCTTCTGGGATTGACATTTACTTTCTATGAGCATAGTTTCAGATAAGCAATACGAACAGAAATGAACATTTTCTTCCTTCCGTTTTGAAAATAATGAGGAGAAATGTAGAACTTGTAGACTTTGAACAGCCCTCGAACAGTTCATATGCATTTTCAATTCTTCATGAGGTTTTTTTTTGTTTGTTTAGAAGAAGCAAAGTAACCTCTCTAACTTTATTGTGCCTCATCTGGTGCTCAGTTAATTTGTTCCCATTTGTGGCTTTTGTACTCAAGCTCTCCTAAATTATTACAAAAGCTACGAATGAACAACTGCCTGAGGAATTATTCACTGATTTTTGAAGTGGACGGACAATAACAGATCTATTTAGTTCTATGCAATATTTTTGGAGGGAATAAAGATCGACTTAGTTCTGGTTTACTATGTGAGGTCAAGAATAGACATAAGAAAGAACACTTTAAAGGTTAAAGGCTGCACTTTACAGGGAGCTGTCAAAGCATTCCATGTTTCAGTGGTCTGCTGGACCAGGCAGAGGCAAAGGCCAGGTCAGGGGTATTTTGTTCTTTCCAAGTATACTAACAGAACTAGGAAATAATTGATCATTCAAAAAGTAGATGATGATGTTTTGTTTGTGTTGAGTGCCTTAAATTACTGATTTACTTTGCTTTCGATGACTTCTGTCCCCATGCAGTTTTCAAAGAAAGCAAACCAGTGTTTGATGTTGGGTAATTACATTGCTCAGAAGGACCAGTAAATTAATGATGGGACATAAATAATGTTTTATCATTTGGATAGTCATTGATTTTTTTGTGATGTGAAGAAGCATAGCTGTACTGATGATGAAAGTTTGACCCATGCAAATGTATGGGTGTATATTAGCATTGGCTTATAAGAATTTTGCTGTACACAGATTACAGAATCAGGACTGGAAACCAGCCCTTTTGCTTTCTTTACTGGCAAATGAATTAAAGCTTTTAGACATGATCTTAGGACAATAGGAGTGAGAAATGACTCCAGAAAGCCAACCAACGTACAGGATATAAGGTGAATTAATGCACTAGATTTGTTCAAAACACAGATTCTGAGCTCCTTTCTTTTTAGAAAGATTACTTCATGTTGTGGCCCTCATTGTAGGGCCATAGGATGCTACCAACCAAGGGAAAATATGTCCAAATACAAAGGAAACAAGCTGTGTTATTTGATGGTTATATTAAAAGGTACATCATAAAAAAATAGTCGAAGCACTAATTCAAAACAGGGCTATACTGCAGAAGATAATGTATCTGTTGCCTGAGTGCCATGTGCTGTAATAATCTTTCCCACAGATGGGAAAGAAAATGTATACAACCCCTTTTGTGTTTGTGCAAGCAGTGTAGGGCTGGCTTGGTGATACTGAGGTAGGGAGAAGCTCTTTACTGTGAGTAGAAGCGCTTGTGTGATCATGCTCCTGGGGCCAGTTTCTTCACCTGTAGACCGAGAGACAAATATTAAGGCAAGCACTGATGTGAAGCTCTTCCCCCTCAGGGGAATGTTGCTGCTTGTGCTGTTCATAGGTCTCAGCCTCCCACTACTGGTACCTGTGCAGGAAGTGAAACCTGCTTTGGTTCCAGTGGAAAATGCACTCTTCAGAGCAGGTAGGAGCTACTGCCACTGCTACAGAAAGGGTCTGTGCGTGGGGCTTGCTCTCGTGATGTTCAGAGTAAAAGACATTTTACTCTCAGCTTTGCAGGCTCAGGCTCAGGCTCAGCACTCTCAATCTTTTGTTGTATCAAACTGTCAGTGAGGAGTGATATACCAGCGAATCTCTTCTTGCTCCAGGGTCTTATTTGTCCAAAAGCAATCTGAAATGCAACTAAATTCCAAGCAACCGCATGAGCGAAGCAGCTGAAATGCTGTCAGTGGAGACAGACATGTGCAAGCAGTGCGGGCTGTGCTGAATTCACTTGCATGGGACTTGTTCAGCTGCTAAGAAATGAAGAAAGTGATGGGATGAGATTTCTTCCACTCCTCCACGTATTTTAATAAATCTGTACATTTCTTATACTAACTAATATAAAAGGAGAAGCCTTTTCAAAACCTGACAGAGTTATCTGTTAGTGCTCCATGATGTGTGAGCGCTTGCGATTCTCAGCTGCTCAGAAAGGTGCAGCAGAGTAGTGAAATTCTTCAAAGAGCTTTCTCTTGTCTTATGGATGAGGAAATGTATACCGCTTTGCACTTAAAGGTCGTGCCGTTGGGTATCATATGGAGTTGCACTGAACAGCTGAAATAGAAGAGTCTTAAACATATTTGCTTTCGTGACATTGCAAAGTCATGATGAACATTTGCTAACTGGTTATCTAAACTTACATTCTGTCTAATTCACAATAAATATCACGATTCTTTCAGATCATAAACAAACACCCATATTTCTTCTATCCTTCATGGAATCATTTGGAGGTACTGAATACTTGATGCTTTTGAAATTAAAATTGCTCAAATAGGGGCTGAAGTAAGGCCAAGGGAGCTCTGTTTTAGGCAGTGATTTTGAAAATCTGGATCTGAGATCTGTCCTGAGGGAATCAAGTAAACCTTGGTACCAGGTGAAACTTGTTTGTGTACCTACCCATCGGCGCCACATCTCAGCTTGTCCAAATTTTGTGTTTGTTACAGCTTCCCAGAGAGCGAGTTCTCTTCATGAGGACTGTCAACAAAGTGTCTGCATTAGAGCCTGTTCAGATCCAATCATCTGTGTACAGTAGGTAATGAAAGGAGGACTGGTCAATAGCAGCCTCCATTCCCTCATCAATCCTAAGTAGTAGGCGAGCTGTGGGTTTTGGAGCTGAGCTTCACTTTCTCCTGTTTTCATCTTATAAGTTAGGAAAGCTCCTGATAATGTCAAGCTGCCTCATCCCTCGCCAGCCAGCGCCGGCTTTCATGTTTGTATAGGTGCTGGCACTTGGAACACATATTGCTTTCTCAAAAAACAACTGCATTCCCACCAGTTCTTACCAACGCCAGCAGGTGACGGCTGAGCTAAATTGCAACCTGAGATTTCTGCTGTAGGTGGATTTTAGTGCAGTGCAGATGTATGGTGAGGGAAGATACTGATGAAGGAGGTTGCATATGTGTATATATGCAAATATTGTATATACGTGGCAATGCTTCACAAAATTTCCAAGAGAGAAAAGGTACCGTGTTATACCTTCAAAATATTTATGTATACATTCTTTGGTAAAAAAAAAAAAACAACCTAACTAGGGTAAGTAAATAAAAATGAGAAACTGAAAAGCAGGGCTAAGGGAGGTAAAGGAAATTGTCCAAGGAGACTGCAATTAAACCATGGGAATTTCTGACTCTAAGGCACCCGTTCAGCTCAGTTCATCAGACCCAGCTGTCTGATTATTATTTAGAGTGAAATGTCTGTTGGCTTGTTCACTTTATTTATTCACTTTAATCATCTTGCAGCTCCTTCCGAACTCCAGGGCATTGCTGGTGGACAGATTTATAATTTGGAGAAATCCTCGACCTGAAAATGGGTGAATTGCTACAGCTGTAGCACAGGTGTCATTTCATAGCAGTAGATCCTCTGATTTAAACCAGCGGACGTTATCGGCTAACACAAACAGAGCTCGTTCAGCAGGCAGTAATATATAATTGGGAAACTATATGGTGCTGCATCGTTATTAGGACAAAATCTAGGGGTAGGAGATGTTTGCTGTATCTCAACAGCAGGCTATCAATATTCTCAGCAGCATTATTAGTATTTATTGAAAATCTTTCGTGAAGCGCTGCAAGTTTGCACAGAGGTAATTTACATCACATAATTAGGATGCCTAAAACCATATATGGAAGGATAGATCCTAGTAGTGCCATGTACTTGATTGTATTACATTGCAATACTATTCTATGGGGATTAGAACATTTTCTGTCAATGTTGATTGCATGGCAACAAAATGAGTAGTTTGCTGTGCACACTCCTGGGTCTGACTGATGATGAATTCTAGACTGTGCCTTAACATTACTCTGATACTGCACTATCTAGGTGCTGCTATCCAGCAAAATAGGGTGCAAGTGATGTGTGCCACAAAATGGCGAGTCTCACATTTTCCACAAATCACACTGTGCCTACACACACGTAAAGTAACAGTGTGTAAACTACTAGCTCTGCTTTTACATGCATGATATTCTGAAAGTCAATATTGCCAAATGCAGGAGTTCTGAATTAAGGCATGTTTAAGTGGTCACTTCTTATCGTAGGAGTATTTTCCCTTTGTAGAAAGAGAATAATAGTATGTCATCACACCATCAGGATTCTGGACTTGAGCTTGAATTGTCCCATTCAGCGAACTTTGAAAAGACCTGAACATTACTGGTTTTTTTTTTCCATCTACACAGTCAGGATTTCAGTTCTCTGTGGTGTGAAATTTGCTGTTTGTCTAGTAGGAGGGTGTAGTTCTGTATGTTGCACGCAATTTTGGTATATGCTTAGGTTTAGATTGGATTTTGAAGCACCAAGCAGCTCCAGTTGGTGTCACTCAGCCCTCAAATTCAAGATGCATCAGAACCATAATCAATATTGTGAGCGTGATACAAACCCCACAGAATTCAGTGTGAGTTTTTTGATCCAAAGGAGCAATCAGTAGCATTCCACTTGGAGGACTCTGTTTGCTCCTTTCTCAGTGTGTACCAAGAAATGGCACCTGGACAAATGGTGCATCTGCTGCGTATCTGCAGTCAGTCCCTGACCTTGCAGAGGTGCTAAGGAGGGGCGAGGCGAGGCAAGGCAATGCTGAAGCCCCTGCACAGAGAGCGTGGCGAGTGAATTTCTTCCCATGTGGAAGCTGTTAAAGTTTGTGAAAGCCTCCATGACCCCTCCTTGTGCTCCATCCTTAAGCACTCACCTGGGGGGCAAGCAAAATGTAGTGGTGACAGGAAGATTTGGCTAGGTCAGGCATGAGAGGGGTGCTCTCCAGGGCTAAGGTTTTATGAAGAGCAGAGGCACAGAGGTCCAGGAGCATTACTAAATGGACCAATCAATACCAAATCCATTTTTCAACATTCATTCACAGGAAGAATAACCATGTCTAACTTAATCATTCCTCACAGAAAATAAACAGACACGTTGTCAACCCATGAGAAGAATCATTCAGTGATGCCAAGATAATGTTTCTAAACAACTGACTGGATCAAAGGTGAAATCTAATTGATTATGTGTTAAATATTCTCTCTCTGTCTCTCTGACATAACACTCCCTCTCGTACACACAGAGTGAAAATACACAGACAGTAGGCCAAACAATTTCCTTCTTGTTGCCATAGAAATTTCAGGAGATTATCCAGTAGCTTAGCTGGATTGCTTCTAGAGGCATAAGGTTTGATCCTTTTTCACTTAAACGATGTAAATCAGAAATGGCTCTGCCTAACTCTGTGAATTGTAGAGCTGGTGTAAACAAGAAGAGAACTTGTGCCACAATGTTAGAGGCTCTTTCTTTTTTTGATATTGTATAACTAAGTGAAAGAAATGATTGAGTTATGCACATGATCTGCTACGTGTCTTTTGTGGTAAAGTTCAAAATCCTGGGTGGACTGTTACAGATTTTTTGGGAATTTTGTTAATCGTTGCTTAAGTCTTTGGTGTAGGACTTGAGTACTGTTAAAACTTATAGTATATCTATATCCTTCACAGTGGG
Source organism: Pavo muticus (assembly GCA_016647715.1). NCBI lineage: Eukaryota > Metazoa > Chordata > Aves > Galliformes > Phasianidae > Pavo > Pavo muticus. The sequence goes on from JACDJE010000433.1 coordinate 571,312, forward strand.
ACTTCTGTCTGCATATGGGAATAAAAAAAAAAAAAAAAAAAGAGAAACTAAGTGCATTTGAGCAAAATAACTTGTCTGGAGTCACGGGCAGATCAGAGGCAGGGTAGGAACAGATGTCCTGTCTCTCCTGCTCCTATTTTACTAGACAGTGCCTGTGAGTAAAAGGGCAGTGCTGCAGGTAACCAGAAGGCAATGCTCCATTACCCATTTTGATTTTACCAATATGCATGTGTCAGATCTGGTTTGTAGGCTGAGATACAACTGAGCATCCCAATAAACAGCACATGACTATGACATCCAGCTGCGGTCTGTTGCTGTTGTGTTGAATTAATCAGAGTTTGGCTCTCTGTACTCCTTGTGGGAAGGCAGAGCCAAGGGAGTGAAAACAAATGAGACTGAGCATCTTCTATGCCAGGAGTATGTATTGGTAAGAGGGCATTTGACCCTTGCCCAGGGCACCCACAGCTCTACAAGTCTCTGCCCATCTCCTGCCACAGTGCTTGCCCACGAGGGAACTCTGGGCAGCTGAGGGAGATGTCCTGATGGAGATGGCCAGGAACTGAGACTCTCTTTGGGCCCAGCCTTGCTACCAGGATGGTGAGCTGGCCCATACACTGCTCCAGGCACAGTGAGGGGGTGACTTGGTGGCAAACGTGGACTCCAGGCCTAGCCTTGGGCCTCATCAACATGACTTACATCCTGCAGCTTCGCCACTGCCTGGAAAAGCGTGTACCCTTGAATATACCAGAGTGCCTGAAAACAGCTGTGTTTGGGATCTGCAGTTTCCAAGGCTGGACTAGTTGTTTGTGCATGCAATTACCTAAGCATCTTTTTCAGGTATGTTTACTTGGGCTCACTCCCAGTGCCCTGCATGTGGAACATGGAATGCAGATGCATATTCCCTGGGATACAGTGTTGGTTGCGCACTGGTAGTGTTCACCTCCAGGGGAGGTGAGGCCTGTGTCATGCAGCAGGATGTGTTGTTTCTCTGAGCATCGACAGTTTCGCATCTGTAAGCTGATCAGGTGCTAGGGCCAATGGGATGGCAGTAGTATGGAGATGAACCATCACTGCAGGAACCTTAATTGCATCACAGACAAGTCAAAATCATTCTCTTTAGCCTATAGAAGTCTGGTTCTACAAAAAGAGGTTTTCCAGCAAAAGGTCCCTTATCAGATAGCTGTTTTCCAGGGATTCTTCCCTTCCCTTCCCTTCCAGTTATTTATATTGGTGAAGATAAAGATGTGCCATGTTATTATATCTTTCCTTCTGTTTCGTGCTGCAGTACGGGAATTTCTAACTGTGAGGCAGGAGTGGTGTTAGGTACCTTCCTTGGGCAAACTTGTTATTGCTTGCTCAGGTCTGTCCTCACCTGGTAATATTTTCACAGAATCAATGGATGAATACCTGTCATTGATGGATGAATACAGTATTAATGCAGTTCTAATGAGTTAAGATGCTGCCATCCCAGAATGAGCTGTATGTTCTATATTAACTTTATGGGGAATGCTGTGCACTTTCCCATTTGAGCCATCTGTAAAACAGCAGCTCCATGACTCATGATTTTATTTTATTTTCTTTTTTCCCATTTGAAGTCAAAGAAAAATTAATCTGGCCCATCTGCAGCCGGACTTGTTTAGAAAATCTGATTGCCTCCCAGACACCAGCCATCCATGCTCCAGGGATGACAGTCTTTCCACATGCTAATTAACTGAGGACAGAAGAAATCATCCCCAAGCATTCCCATCTTTGTGCCTGCAGCTGTAAATTCAGAATTAAAATAATTTGGGAAGAAATAATGTTGTGAAGTGTCACAGAAGATTTGCAAATGCCAGTATTTTTAAAGGAGCTGTGCTTAGAAGCATGCACTGAATATTGCACTGAAATTTAACATTCACTGGTTTAATGCCTTGTTCTGCCAAACCAGCCCAGTACAAATTGGGCTCTAGAAAGCACCCACATAATTCAGATTAGTAGTTTAACCAGAGGATTACAAGGATAGGGGCTAAAAGTACCCAAGGTACAGATCTTTGGTATCTTCTATGTTCCTTGCTAAGCTAAGCCATTGAGAGACTGAGAGTCATTAGGACTCTTTTCAAAAATAAAATGTGTCAGGAGAAATGGCAGAGGCAGAGGCTCAGCTGCTAAATAAAGAAATTTAAATGAGCAGTATCTTGAACTTCATAGATTTATGTTATACCAGCTGCCTGAAAGAGACAAATGTTAGTTATTCAGGAGGAATCACATGCACTGAAGTCTTACATGTTAAGAATATTATGATACTGGTTACTGCTGCATGGAAGTGGAGAAGGTGAAGGATGTCCATAAGGATTCCTCTGTGATGACTGCATTTTGTCAGCTCTTACCTTTTACCATCAATCTTATGATATGTGCTATTTTTCAGTAATTCTTGCTGCTGTGGTAGAAGAACCTTGGATTGCAAAGAAAAGAATGAAAATTGGTGGAGGAAAAAAAAGCCAAAAAACATGATTAAAAACATTCCCTAACCAGAAGATGAATGAAAACAACCTAACATTTTATCTTTACCTCCAGATTTGTTCTTCAGTAAAACTGGAAATAACTCCTGAGCTGCAGAACCTCACTCATCACAGTGGCTCTGAGCGGTCTGTGTACTCCCATTTACACCCACACTGATTTCCCAACAGAAATCTGTGTGTAGATGAGTGCATTCAGGGCTGTTCCAAATCCCATCAGTCAGTCAGAGTCTTTCAATTGCTTATAGTGGTCTTTGGATCAGCCCTACAACCATTAATAACAAGTTAGAAATGGCCACTCCAGTGCTCTGGTTACCGCAAAAGACAGTAACATTTTGTGCTGCAGCAACCCTCACTGGTGGCTGGTCTATTTTATCTCTACCACTGAGCATAATAGGTCTTCATGAGGAGTGTGAAAAGAGGAAAATGTCTTCTGCTTTTTGATTGCCAAGTATCTTCTTTATGTAGGTATGCCTGCATTGCTGTCTGTCAAACTCTAGATGCCCTGGCAATGAATTAGAATTTAGCACCCACTGAGTATTGTGCCGAACACTTTAGAAAATAATCATTTTAAAAGAATGACAGATTGAGTGCAAAAGCAGTCCCAGAAGTTTTGCATCCACTTTATGTGTGACTCAAATCCACGGCGTCTAGCTGGTTCAAACAGAGCTTACAATGATTTTCACTCTTGTAGCTCGTGGTTGCTTGGGAATGTACAATTAAACAACCCACTGTTGCATGGTTACACCAGTAAATGCCTGTGCAGGCAGCACGAGTAGAAAAGTTCAGATGGGCTCTGAAATATTACTGTTTATTAATACAGTGGATAGGAGCACTCTACAGATAGCAAGAGAGTCATCAACCCACAAAAGATGACAGAAAGTAGACAAATTTCTAAGGACAATCAGCAAGATGAGTAAAATGCTGGGAACTAAACCCACATCTGTAGGCAGGATATCTGTAAATGGCAACATTGAGTGGCTTTTTTTAGGGGGAAAACTTGGTGGTTGATGTGAACTTGTGGATCCCCAGCCTTATGCTGCTACAAGAAAGTATTTGTAAATAATCTGCCATAAATCAGCTGATGAGCAGTATTTTGCCTTCTTCTGGCTGGGTTTCTACTGAGAAACCTGAGAAAGTAAAAATAATGTAGCCATCCTGCTATGGAAAGCAGTATTAAAAATCTAGTTAAAGTTCAATGTCTTTGACTATTCACACCTATTTTTATTTCTAGTGATGTGATCCTGGAAATTTTAATGAAATCACACTGTGCAAAACAGCTCCTCTGCAGATGTCTCAGGACCTGAGATACTATAACAATCTCTTGAACAGGTTTTACTAAATGAAGTAAAGGATTTGTAAAGAGGATGAAAGTCTGTGCCCAGTGGAGTTGCACAGTGCTTCAATGTGTATGTAGAGCAGTGAAAGAATAAGACTGTCAGAGTCTGGCTGTACAAGCTACATCAATGATTATCTCCCAGTTTCTGAAACACAGGAAGTTCAAGGGGCAGACTGGACTTGCATGAGCCCATATGCCCAGCTTCCTCCCCATGGAAATTAGGCATGAAACAGAGACAGGAGCTCATCCTAGTCTGTAGTCTGGACATGGCCCTGGTAGACATCTGGACCTGTGATCTGGCCAGAAACTTGGCTCCACACTGTAGATAACACTACTTATTGCAGCTACTGATTATGCAGATTATGAAGGTGCACATGTAGGGCAGTTACTATTTTAGCTGGCACAAAAAATGTATGGCTTGGTTTGGTCCATGTCAGCTCACTTGTGTGTTGATGCTGCTAGAGCCATTTAGCAGATTAGAGCAATTTACTATGTGACTTTTTGGTTTGCTACTTATTCCTCATTGAAATTCCTATGAGGAAAGGAGCTCTGACAGAATGTCAGATTTAAATCTGCCTGCTTGTGATGATTGAAATTTCACACTTCTGTATTGTTATTCTTTCCTAATAGAAACACACTAGTGTTTATTTGACTACAGCTTGATTACTCAAGCAATAGTTTAAACAATTTGAAGGGAAAGTGTAGGCTATATAAAATGTGTGCAGAAGATGAGAAATGTCTGTGCATGGAAGGCAAATGTTTCATTAGCAAGAAGTCTCTTCATGGAGCAGCAGAAAGAGGAGGATGTGGGCAGAGGGTGCCAAGCCCTGTATCCCACAGGGATCACACCGGAATTAGAGACAAGAATGTTGCTGCTCCTATGAACTGGCGTGTTTCCAATTATGTCATTTTTGAGCAAGAGCATGTTCCCACAGAAAGCCCAAATCCAATTTTAGAATAGTTCTGAAATGTGACCTGCCCTAAGCTCAATAAATGGTGCTTTCCATAATCATTGGTGGAATTTGCTTCAGATAAGTGGCCATACCTCATAGATACTGTGGACTTACTTACCCTGGGTCTTACAAGGGAGATTTACAAAGGCCTAAAGAGGAAGCAAGTAGCTTGTTCCTGTCATCAGATGAAGCTATTCATTTAACTAGCTTTTGTTCTCTTGTGCATCCGTGTTTCATTTGCGCTCATATGGCTGATCCTTTGTGTTGGTGTGGTCGTGCCACTCAATCAAGCACTGAGTTAATTAAGAACATCTCTTCTGCCTTGCTATGTACGAAGTTCTATTTGGCATTCCTGTGATGCTCAGGAAGGTTTTCAATTAGGTATGCCACCTCCACGTTTGAGCTGTGGCAGTCTTAATCTGTTTGATCAAAAGAAGGAGCAAAATATGCCTGAGGTGACCGATGTTTGGAGTGGTTCCACCTTGATTTGTTTGTGTTTTGAACTTGGTGGTTCATAATGTGTGGAGCAGACACTAAGCACTTTCAGGGAATTATGCATGCAACAGACACTTTATACCTCTGCCCTGAGGAATGGTTGGTTTAAACTGTGCCAACCACATGATATAGCCAAGAGAATGTTAATGGGGTTGAAGTCAAGATGCGTGCCAAAACAAATAAATAAAATGAAACAATGTGAAAATACTGTTTAAAGCAGCATAATGGCTTAACAGTACATGCAAAATGAAACTTGATTTAAAATCTCAGTTGCATCTGGGTAGGCCCTGCAGACTGTACAGACGCCAGGCTACATGGTACCAGGGTCAGAAAATTCCTTCTGCACAACTTACCCAAGTTCTGCTTTCAGATGCTGGCCATGGGTAGGCGCCCTCATTTCTCATCATTGTAAGTGAGCTTGGCCAGCACATCTAGCACTGGTCATCGTTCTGGGATGCCAAGAGAGTTTTCTTAACACCGTTTATGCAGGCAGAGTCTTTTTGATCTGGAGTTACGAACTGCAGTTTCCCCCATATCTTTTTGAAAGCAAAGGGGGATGTTTAATACAAGACTGAGTTAGGTTCATGTTTATTTACGTGTGCAGTCAGTGTCGGTTTGGTACGCTATTGGTAAGTGCCAGGGAGTTTTGTCTCTAATACTAAGTAAAAAAATACCACAGTCACATTAACATGCAGCGTGTGTAGGTGAGAAAGAGATCTGATTTCCTTTCTCCTCTATTTCTGGATGGAAATGCGGATATAATGGAAATAAAATGACTTGCTAATGACTTTGGTAATGCAGTATCTCTTAGAAGGGTATTTAGACAGGGGAATGGTAGTTGAGAAACAACTGAAATCGTAGCTTTTGGCACATAACTATTCCATTTTAGCCACTAGCTTCCTTTTCTGAAGTAACAGATTGCCAGAGCAACAACTGCAGCTTTAGTTTAGCTCACAGTGAGTGCCAGGGCTGAGATTCAGGAGACTGTCAAAACTCCCATTGGCTTCAGCAGGGCGCTACTTTAATTTTCAGCATAGAGTTCCTGGGATCCCTGACTGGCCCAAAATATGTTTTTAAACTTTTAAGTGCAAAATGAGGTGTAATTAAGACTAGACTGAGGACTGACTCTTAAAATGTGTGTTCACACTGGGCATGTGAATGACTGAATAGGTAGCAGTGCAGATATAAAATCTGTAAGGACAAAATTGCTAATTGTGTTTTTATGCTGGTTTTCTATGTGATACTTAGATTGTAAGAACAGGTCTAGCATCTGTTAGCTTTCTTTTAAACCTTTCAGACACACGTGTGTATTTCTCACACTTAGTGAATCTACCAATCTGCTTTCAGCTCAGCAATATCATTGCCAAAATGCTTTTGTGACTCCAGAGAAGGTTTGAGTGCCTGGAGCAAGTGAGACGTGTATTAGATTTGTCTGAGGTCTTTTTAAGAGTCTACAGAGAAACAGCAGCTGTGGAAGGTAGTGCTGTTTTCTGCCAAGGCTGAAATTAAGGAAGGCCTTATATAAAATGACAAAAGTTTTCATTTTAAGCCCTGGTTTATGTTACAGTTTCCTAACACCTCTGGGGATTTCTGTCATGAGGTTGCTAATGAGAAGCCCCTTCACGAAAGATCAATTGTTTAGATTCTCTTCTGTACTAGCACAAAACTTCAACACCTTTATTACACGGAATCACTTTTTAGAGGAACTTCATCAGTTCTCATTGGGCTTTTTCAGTAGATGGTTGCCTTTCTCCCATGTTGTTGCCTGTTTTCTGGCCTGCCTATGCATTCAGTAGTGGAAAAATATTTTCATATGTACTATGAAGGGCATACACAGACCATTATTTTTGCAAGTATGCTACTCACAGTGTGGATGTTTTCCAGTAAACGAGGCAGGAAAACTATCAGCAGAGGTCAGGGTGAACAGACAAACAGGTTGAAAATCAGGGAGAAAAGGGGCATGCTTTCAGTCATGTATGTGGCCCAGAACATTTGTGGAAAGGATGGGATGAGAAGCCCTTTATACTAGTGGGTTCTACATAAGCAGGAAAAGGAACAACAGCTATTGTACAGTATGAAAATGCCCCCTGATATACCTGGAAGACACATTCCATGCAGAAATATGTGCTGGCCTATTCTTACTGTCTAATATTAGCCTATTCTTATGTATATATATGTATCTTGTAATCCGTACAATATATGTAATAAATATATATATTTTACAGCACATATATTTACAATTCTAATACTACCCTAAGCCCTATATAATCCTAATATTAGCTCATTGTTATGCTCTAGTATCAGAAGAAAAAGTCTCATGTTTTGTTGCAGATGCAGTCTTTGAGCGATGTATTAAAGATACGTACTAGAACATTGCACTTCTGTAACTGTGTGCCTGATTCCAACAGACACATCTGCAAAAACAAGGGAAAAAATATCCAGAGCAGGGCAGCATCTACTCAGTCTGGAAAAAAAGGCAGAGTTAAGCCCAATCAGGTCTTTTGCAGAAGTCAGTGAGTGGCTTAGCTGTATTAAGAGCTTCTTCATCATTCTCTTCTCCAAAGTTCTTTGTGACTTCAGCTCTGGGGTCTCTCATTCAGCTATGTTGTATTGTCTGTAAAGTCTCCTATTAGTATGGATTTTTAACACTATAGTGAGCACCCTGGAGAGTGAAATTAAATGTAGATGATGATGGAGAGCTGAAACTCAGCAAAATTACAGTTTCAATTACCCAACTACAAATATGGATCAGAGACGCGTTCCTAAGCCCTCCATTATATCTGGGTCTCAAATGAGTTCGAACTCACATACAATTTCCTTGTTCAGTTGAAACCTGTCTTATTTCTGCTTATGGTCCATTTATTTTCCTGGGACAGCCATTAAAGACGTTTAGTCTGGGAGGCACTAAAAATTGCTTTAGAAACGAGCTAATATCACTATTGGGAAATGATCTTCTTCCATCTCACACTCTGTGTCTCAGAATGACGTCTGGTGCAAGTCCAGAGGCTGAAATTAGAAGGTATGCTGAAGCTGCTTAAATAAACCAAATTCATTGAGGGTGGTTTCTCCAGGAGTATAAAACTGTCTCTCCCTATTTGGATGATAAGTCACCCTCTTCTGAGACCTCTAGGCACAGCTAGATCATAATCTTATAATAATAGATATGCAGTATAATAAGAATTGTTATTATAAATGTTGACCTAACAGTATAAATGAATATATAAATTCTGGCAAGTATATCCAAATCTGAGATAACTTATTCTGCTTTGTATGCTGTTTAAGGTGCCAAGCGGCTAGGCTGAAATGGATGCAGATTACGGAGTTTGGCCCATGCCAGAAAGTAAATACACAGTAAGACAAAGAATAGACTTAAATACTTTTGTGGAAGATAAGCATATAAAAACTTCAAGTTTTAGTGACATAAAAGAAGTTCTGTAAAGCAAAGACTTAGGATCAATTTTCCAGTGAAAAGCATCAGCCTAACAATTACATATGAAATTTCCCAACAAGTTGTGCCAATTTTTATAGATTGAGTAGACTGAAAGTCAAAGATAATGTCAGATATTGGCTACTACCTTTAAGCAAGTGCCACATTAAAAGTAACAGAGCAGATCAAGCTATTAGGTCTTAACGTAAACTGAGGATGTCCTGAATTGATGTTACTATTTCATATTGCTAAGAATTTTAGGGAATATGTAGTACAGTTGAATGGAGTTTCAACTCTTTCTGGTATGCTGCTCGTTAAAGAAGTGTGGATTAACAGCAAAAGAATGTATCAAGCTAGTTAGAAGTTGCTGAAAGGGTTAAGAATTGTGGGCCAGAACTTCAGTGGACATAAATTGGCATAGCTCAGTTCAGCTCGGTGAACTACGCCTATTTTAAATCCACTGAGATTCCAGCTCATTATATAGAAACCTGCATCCATTTATAGATAATAGCCAGAAAAGGTTAAAATTTAAGATCACGGAAATAAAGCATGAGTAGAGAATTTTACCTTTTCCCTTTTTTATCAAGTAACAAAGTCAGAATGACCTTTGGAGATGGGATGGTGTTTGGGGTGCTAGAAATTTATATATTGTTACAGAAGAAATCCAATATATTATTAGGAAGATAACACAGCTATATTTCTTTTTATTACAATTGTATTTTTAAGTACTCTTTTACAAGAGACATCACAAAAATTTAATGTGTCTGAAAATAAATTAAAAAAAAAAAACAACACAAAAAAAACAAACACAAGAAGAATCCAACTACAATCTTTTGGACATATATTCATAACTGATTTTGCCATGTCCAGGCACAGTCCAGATTTTTACTCCAGCATTTCTCTCTAGACATCTCAAACTAAACTGCTCAAACTGAAATTAAAATTCTACACTGGAAGCTATAAAAAGTACAACATCAAGCTTTCTCCTTTCTGCAAAGAAGACTGCTGTGCTGGAGGTTTGCTGGTACCCAACAGCAAGGGCAAAGTTGTTGCAGCAGTTTTGTATTAAACACATCCTTTAAAACTGGCTGGCAGAAAGATGAGCTGGCTTTTACCTAGATGGCTTTGTGGTGAAGGGTCACCCCACAATCATGCTGGTCAGAGTAGCTGAGGGAGATGTGAGCAACAGCAGGCAAAAATTTCTGCTCCCTGTTCTCACTGCTGTGCCTGCATCACAGCAGCCTTGGACTCCATCTGTAGAATAACTGAACAGCACTGGTTGGAAAGGACCTTGAAAGATCATCAGGTGCAAACTTCTGTGGGAAAAGGGAATCTAGATGAGATTATCTAGTACCCTGTCCAACTGCACCTTGAAATCTTCTGATGATGGGGACTCCGCCATTTCCTCGGGGACACTGTTACAGAGACTGATGTTATTGGGAAAGATTTCTTTCTAATATCAAGACGAAACCTCTCCCAATGAAGTCTGTACCTGTTGCCTCTTGTCTTCTCCACGTGGCTCCTTGTGAAGAGAGGGTTTCCATGCTTTTTGTATCTACTCTTTGAGTAATGAAACACTGTGAGGAGGCCCCTATGCGTCTTCTCCAGGATCAAAAGACCTAACTCCTTCAGTCTATCCTCATGGGGCAGGTTCTCCAGTACTGTGATCACCTTCATGGCCCTACTTTTGATCCTCTCCGATCTGTCCTTGTCTTTTTTGAATGTGGAGACCAGAACTAGACACAGTGCTCCAGGTGCAGCCTGACAACGTGCCCCAAAATGGTGTACCATGTGCCACTGAGGGGATCAGGGAAGAGTCAAGCTCTGGAGAATAAAAGGAGAGTTTTGTTTAAGCCATAAACTATTCTGTGAGTTTATGCAGCACTCTGGCATTTGAGAAATAAAGCTGACAGGCTGCTATGGTCCTGACATTTCAATGTATTTTCTGATAGACTGCAATCATAAAGAGGCCCAGACACACACGGGTGCATTCATTTTTCCCTTGAACTGGAATAAATCAGGAGCAATGGAATTACATCCAAGTAAGCCCTGGCATAGGTAGCATTGAAACAAGAAGGCTCATTTAGCAGCAGTTATGAAAGATGTTATTAACCCTTCCCACAGAAACTAATCTGTACCCTTTTTCAATGCAACAGGAGAAGCTGATTGTGATACACAGCCAAAGACCTAATTCAGACTCCATTATCTGCTGCTTATGATTTTAACCCTTCAGGCTGAAATTCTCCATGCCTGATGTGGGTCCCGGGCTTACTGTCTTCTGAGGAAAGCTGCAGGTGGCGGTGAGTCAGCCATTTCTCAGAAGGCAACGTGGACGGAATGCATTGTTTTGTCAGTGTTAGAAAACAAAACAGCCTCCCCCAGCGCTCCTCATCTCTATGACTGAAAAATTCGAAGTCTCTGGGGTCACAAATGAGCCTTAACGACGCCCCCTGGGGTGGGGAGTGGAGGGTCTTTCCGGTCTGCTCCTGTGACCCGGGGCCTCGGCTTCAGGTGTGCCGCCTCATTTCTCTCCCGTGCTGCCTGGAGGCTTGATATGCTGGCAGGAGGTCGGCTGCACACAGCTGCCTCTCCGGTTGTGTCCTCAGGCCCTGGCTCGTCCCTCAACGCGTCCGAGGACGCCGAGGGAGCCCCTCAGCCTTCTGGTGCTGCTCAGGTATGGTGGGGCTTGTGGGTTGTGGTGGAGGGCACCATGTTTTCTTATGCTCCTCTGATGCACCGGGGTGGAATGCTGCTCGGGAGGTTTTATTCGGTAGCAAAGTAAGCCCAGGTTAAATGAAGGTGAGGCTGTGAAGTAAGCTGAGAAACGCTGGGGAGCTTTCTAGACTCAGCTTTCAGGAGTGTTAATAGTTCAGTGAGTAATCCGCATCCACAGAACTTGTTTGTTGGATTTGCTCTCAGCATTTTCTTTGGTCAGGTCGGTATGCAGCAGACGGGCCTTTTTTTCAGTGCATCTCGTCCACAAGTTGCCCTGCATGCCTAATGGCCTCTTTCCCCCTTGGGATTCATGAGGGTTTTCAGGGCAGTATCTGAGTGCTTCTCTGTTGTGGAGGGCCTGGAGAGGTGAGGTAACGCCTGCCTCCCACTTAGCTTTGGGAAACTGAGTCTGCGCTGTTTTAAAAGAGTATAATATTGTGTCATGCCTTTTTAAGGACCTGCTAATCCGAGATACCAAGCCTGAAAAGCCTTACTGAGTTTTTGCTTGGCATGCGCTGTAGAAGTGTGTCCAGTTGTTTGTTTCTTATTCTGTCAGTCCTAAATGATCCAAATGCTGTGCATCTTCAAGGGAGTACCTAGCACACAGTGATCCAAATACTGGGATTATTTGCTAGCTGTTATAGATTTTCGTGACAAAACCAGGCAAAGTCTAGTATGGTAAAAGGATAGCTTTATTTAATTAAGCAAGGCGGTAAAATGAGCAAAACAGCGCTGGGCGCCGAGGGGAGTGAACTAAAAGTAAGAATATGTGCCCTCACAACCCAGGATGAGGAGAGAATTAATCCAGAGGTCTGGTATACCCCAGATACTGTAGGGAGGTTGAATATTACCCCCTTTGAAGTAACCATCAAAAACCCTGAGATCCCCATTAGGGTCAAACAATACCCCTTATCTCAGGAAGGGAGGCAAGGGTTAAGGCCTGAAATTGAAAGGCTGCTGAAAAGGGGCCTTCTTGAGCCCTGCATGTCCCCATTCAACACTCCCATATTACCCGTAAGAAAACCCGATGGAAGTTATAGACTGGTCCACGACCTCCGGGAAATAAACAAAAGAACAGTAACCAGGTTTCCTGTAGTAGCTAACCCCCATACTCTATTAAGTCAATTAAGCCCTGAAAATCAGTGGTACAGTGTTATGGACTTGAAAGATGCCTTCTGGGCCTGTCCCTTAAAGGAAGAATGCAGGGACTATTTTGCATTCGAATGGGAGGACCCGGAGACCCATAGGAAGCAGCAACTTAGATGGACAGTCCTTCCCCAGGGATTCACAGAATCCCCTAATTTATTTGGTCAGGCCCTGGAGCAAATTCTTCGCGGTTACAATCTGGGAAAAGGAGTTACCCTCGTCCAATATGTAGACGATTTACTACTTGCAGGGGACACCCAGGAGTCTGTGAGAGAAGAAAGTGTAAAATTTCTGAACTTTTTGAGTTTACAAGGATTGAAGGTTTCTAAATCAAAGCTACAATTTACCGAAGAGGAAGTAAAATACTTAGGACACTGGATTAGTAAGGGAAGTAAGAAGCTAGACCCCGAAAGGGTAAATGGAATATTATCTCTGCAACCTCCCCAGAGCAAGAGGCAGGTCAGACAGTTATTGGGATTATTAAGCTATTGCAGGCAATGGATTGAAAATTTCAGTGGAAGGGTAAAATTCTTATACCAAAAGTTAACTAAGGAGGGATTGTTGAAGTGGACTCGGGAAGACGAGGAACAATTACAAAACTTGAAAACTGAACTAGTAAAAGCCCCAGTTTTAAGTTTACCAGATATAAGAAGGCCATTTTACTTATTTGTTAATACAGAAGAGGGTACTGCCTTTGGAGTTTTAACTCAAGAATGGGCGGGGAAAAAGAAGCCTGTAGGATATATCTCTAAGCTACTAGACCACGTTAGTCGAGGATGGCCCACATGTCTGCAAACCATAGTGGCTGTAGCCCTGCTGGTGGAAGAAGCTAACAAAATCACCTTTGGGGGACAATTGAAGGTATATACCCCTCATAACATTAGGGGGGTCTTACAACAAAAGGCAGAAAAATGGATTACAGATGCGAGGCTCTTAAAATATGAAGGGATCCGAATCAATTCCCCGAAATTGGAAGTGGAAACAACTAGTCTACAGAACCCAGCACAATTTCTATACGGGGAACAGGTAGAAGAACTTACCCATGACTGTTTAAGAACTATAGAGGAACAGGTAAAAATCAGACCTGACCTAGAGGAAGAGGAGCTGGAAGAAGGGGAAAGACTATTTGTAGATGGATCCTCAAGAATCCTAAATGGGAAATGGAAGTCAGGTTATGCTATTATTAATGGGTTAGACATGAAAGTGCTAGAATCAGGGCCTCTGAGCCCTAGCTGGTCTGACCAAGCTTATGAACTCTATGCAGTCCTTAGAGCCCTTCAGTCATTAAAAGGGAAGGTGGGAACTGTTTATACAGATTCTAGATACGCTTATGGGTAGTACATACATTTGGAAAAATTTGGGAAGAGAGAGGGTTCATAAATTCCCAAGGAAAAGGATTAATCCATGAAACATTAGTAATTCAAACTCTGGAGGCTCTTAGGGGGCCTGAAAGAGTAGCGGTTGTACATATAAAGGGACAACAAAAGGGATTCGATTCAAGAATAAGAGGAAATAATTTAGCGGATGAAGAGGCGAGAAGGGCCGCCTTAATGCCCTTAAGAATAGAACTGGTAAGAACAGATACTAACTTTCAAGAGCCTGAATTGAGGTTCACGAATCAGGAAAAGGAAAAGTTACAGCAAATGGGGATATGGGAAAAACATGGGAAGTGGAGATTACCCGATGGAAGGGAAGTGCTCCCGAAAGCAATGGCACTCAGAGTAATGAGGAGATACCACGATAAATGTAGAACACACTGGGGAGTGCAAGCACTATACGATCATTTTGCAATAAATTTTATGTGCATAGGAGCCTATAATGTAGCTAAAAGAATTGTAGGGGAGTGCTTAACTTGCCAAAAGATTAACAAACATCAATTAAGGGAGAAAATACATGGGGGAAGGGAAATGACCCATTGCCTGTTTGCACGGTTACAGGTAGACTTTACCGAGCTCCCTAAGGTTGGAAGATTTAGATATCTTCTCATTATGTGGACCACCTCACATATTTTGTTGAGGCGTTCCCTACGGCTAGAGCAAATGCACACACAGTGGTAAAAATTTTGTTTGAAGAAATAATTCCCCGATATGGGGTCATCGAGGTCGTTGATTACGACCGGGGACCTCATTTCACCTCAAAGACGGTATTAGAGGCGGTGGCATTACTAGGTACTAAATGGGAATACCATACACCGTATCACCCCCAAAGCTCAGGAAAGGTAGAAAGGGTGAATAGAGAGATTAAGAAACAACTTACAAAGTTAATGTTAGAAACAAAATTATCATGGATGAAGTGTCTGCCTTTAGCCCTTCTAAATATTAGAACACAACCCCGCGCTGACACCGGGCTTTCACCTTTTGAGATGTTATACGGTATGCCTTATAACATTGACCTACCCCTAGATCACCCCATGTTAGATGATAGGAACTTGCAACCTTATGTTATTCAACTAATGTCCAGAAGAGAAGAACTCCGCAAAAAGGCAATGGTGGTACAGCGACCCCCTTTAGAAATTGACATGCATTTCCATAAAACCAGGAGATAAAGTATTAATAAAGAATTGGAAGGAGTCATCTCTTACCCCTCGCTGGGAGGGACCCTTTCTTGTCTTGCTCACCACAGAGACTGCTATCCGGACTGTCGAGCACGGATGGACTCGTGTCTAGAGTGAAGGCACTTCGAGAATCAGTGAACTGGAAAGTGGTGGGACCCCCCCAAGGACTAAAACTGACTTTGAAGACAACGAAGCAATTAGATGAATAGTCCCATATTCTGTGATACCCTTGATTGTGTCTGTTTTCCCTTCGCGTGTTTAGATGTATAATATGCAAGGATAGCTGGTGGACATATTGTGAGAACGGGCACTCTCCTGCGGGTATTTGCAAACAGTGCCATAGGAATAGGTATAAATTGGCCAAGTAAGCCCTTAGGAGTGAGGGTAGACACTGGGCATATCGTTAAAGGGTCCAGAGAATGGTGGACCATATTAAGTGAGGGAATACACCCCGAGGAATGGTGGGCTCACATTAACAGATCTGGGAAATTTGACCCTGAAATCGTGGGTAAGCTGAGTCAGTTCCAAGTCTCATACGTCCTGTGCCAAGCTCTGTAAGTAAAAGCTAAGCACTGAAGCCTTCAGGCTTCACCAGAAAAGAGGGAGCAGTAGGAGTTGCCATGCTCACGACTGCTGCCGAGAAGATGGAAAACCATGCTGCTCTAGGCAACAGAGTAGGCAGCGGAGGCAGAGGCGTGCAGAAATGGAACTCCAAAGTGGTGGCATATAGACAGGTGAGACCACCTCGACCCCAGAAGGGAAAACAAGTGAGCACCACCCAGACTCGGGAAAAAGGGAATTGGAATTCACTGAAGTCTAAAAGGCGTCCACCAGCATCTTTATACTTATGGTTGTGGAACTGGATGTTATGGATTATACTTGTAAAAGGGGAAGAGAGTCACCAACCCTTTAAATGGTCCTTATATCAATTTGATACCCAGAAGGAGATCAAGAGTGTTATTACCCCAGGGGCCCCTAGTTTTAAGGTCACTCTATGCCAGCTCGCCCCAATCAGTCCTTGTCTTGATAAGATGGGATATTACCTGTGCCCTAGTTCAAGTCCTGGAAGATCCTATTGTAATTACACAGGTCATTTTTATTGTGCTTACTGGGGATGTGAAACAATAGCGTCGGAATGGTCTCCGGGAGGAGGGGCTGATCAATTTCTGACTGTGAGATGGGGACCATATGGATGCCAGCCGCCTATCCGAGATGGATCCGGGGGAATTGTAGAACTCGGAGATTGTAGCTTCTTGTATGTCAACATCACGAAGCCAGATGATCCTGGTTGGGTAATAGGGAAGATGTGGGGGATTAGGTACAGAGAACCCGGAGCCGATAGGGGAGGGATAATACTGATAAAAAAGGAATCAGCACCAAGTAGCCCTGAACCTGTGGGAACAAATCAAGTTATCTCTGGGGTTTTAGAGTCGAATGAAGTTAATATAACCGCCACAAACCAGTTGGGTGAAGTTGATATGACCGCCGCAGGAAATGTCACCCAATCCCTGGAAAAGGGAATAAGTCCGTTATGGGATTTAATACAAGCCAGTTACAAGGTTTTAAATGCTACTAATCCAAACATCACTGGACACTGTTGGCTGTGTTATGACATTAGACCCCCGTTTTATGAGGCTATTGGAGTAACATCAAAAGCCTCACGAATAAATGGTAGTAACCCTGGACAGTGTCTATGGAACCAAGACAAGACAAAGCAAGGAATTACCGTATCGCAGGTATCAGGAAGGGGACGATGCATAGGGAAGGTTCCGAGGGAGAAGGAGCATTTGTGTGGAAACTGGACCAAAATCACCGAAAGGAAACCGGCCGATTGGCTGGTACCGGCAAACAATACTAAGTGGGTCTGCTCGAACTTAGGTCTCACCCCCTGTGTATCACTAAAACTATTTAAAGCATCCAGAGACTATTGTATCCAGGTAGCAGTTGTTCCCCGAATTATATATCACCCCGAAGAATTTGTTTATGATCACCAAATGGTTCCTGACCATTATTTACGAAAGAGGGAACCCTTAACCGCCCTGACCATAGCCACCCTGATGGCTATAGGGGCAGCTGGAGCAGGGACAGGAATTACATCATTAGTTCAACAAAATCAAAAATTCCAATCCCTCAGAATGGCAGTAGATGAAGATTTAGCCAGAATAGAAAAATCAATCACGGCGTTAGAAAAGTCTGTTCGGTCATTATCCGAGGTAGTCCTACAGAACAGACGTGGATTAGACCATATCTTTTTACAACAGGGGGGGCTGTGTGTCGCACTTCAAGAGGAGTGCTGCGTATACGCTGACCATACTGGGGTTGTAAGAGACACAATGACCAAATTACGAGAGGGACTAGAAAAACGGAGAAAGGAGAGAGAGATGCAACAAAGCTGGTATGAATCAGTGTTTAACTGTTCTCCCTGGCTGACTACCTTGCTGTCTACTTTAGTGGGACCTCTTATTTTATTAATCCTGGGACTAACTTTTGGACCACTATTGTTTAATAAACTTATTGCTGTTGTTAAGGGACGGTTAGAGACAGCCCATTTAATGTTAGTAAGAAATCAATATGAACAAATCAATAGCAAGGAAGAGGATGAATCTATCCTCCAAAGGGCCAAAGAATTAGTAAAACGATTTGATGAACAAAATCAGGATAAAATAGAAAAGGGGGGATTGTGATAGGTAAGGGTTAAATTTGTTAACCAAATCAAAACTCAATAGTGCTTTCTCAGGTGTCCGGGAATGTAAAGAGTGTTGTAAAATGTAAATAGTGTCGTGTGAAGAAGAACAGGGGTGTCTGCTGTCAGATTCCTCACTACGGAATTCCTGCATGCTAATGGACTCTCCTGGGCCTGCTACCTGAGTAAGCTGCAGGCCCGGGGCACATAAGCTGCTAGAAGATAAGACTACTGACTTTCACCCCCACAACCATCAGGAGGCAGGAAATGAATCCCCCCGCAACAACCCACGACCCCCAGCAACATCATGCACAGACGCAAGAATGACTGGAATGTATACAGGAGATCAGAATTGTATAAATACAGAGCCAATCCTTTGTTCAAACTGTGACCCTGGTGGAGTGTACACTCCCCTCGGCGCCCAGCGCTGTTTTGCTCACTTTACCGCCTTGCTTAATTAAACAAAGCTATCCTTTTACCGTACTAGACTTTGTCTGGTTTTGTCACGAGAATCTATAACACTAGCTTTGTGAGAAACATGCTCAGCACCACATGGCTGGGCTGGGCACATGGACGGGAGGTCTGAGTGTTGTCCAGTTGTCTGGACTGGAGAACTGAGCTGTCTCTGGTTTCCTGACAAGATACCTGTTGAGACTTTATCTAGCAAGTACCTCCAACTGTTGGGCACACGTTTCCTCTTGAGGGTCTTATGTGTGAAATTGTTGTCCTCTTATATATTTACTTAGAGCCTTCTTAATTGTGGAGCAGTTCATCTCTTGTTGATTGGATGTTGCTTGCAAGCCTGTTCTTATTGCAGTTGTATAGAAACAACTTCTATATGAACAAAGAAATGTGCTGTTCTTGTTTGTTCGCCTTAGTCTTTCACATACAAGCATTCTGAATGGCGTAAAAAAGCATAGGCCTTGTTTTGGTGGACTGTAATCTCAGATTTGCTTTTTATGGTGAAGTTCTGTGAATGAATGATCCTCTGCTCTTGACTGCAATTGGATTCCTGTGCTTATGTACAATGGAAAGCGTATTTCATGCTTTGAGTGTAGTGTAGCTTTTGGACTCAAATATGCACTGTTATTCACTTTATAAGACAAGTTGTTTTTTTTTATTGTTTTCTATTGCTCAGTGAAAATACTATGTATGTATTTTTTAATGGAGAATTCTAAGGTAACTCATTGTATTGGCTGGTTGAACAAGCAGCAGGACCTTAATTAAAAAATGAGTTTTGTAGAATGAAATTTGTACAAGAATTATATTTCTTTTGAACACTGAAACATTTCAGTATTTGAGCTGTAATAAACCCTGTATTTTTCACTTGAATGCTATGTCCTATTACAGCTAGATAAAAACAGTGGTAACCTCTGTTTCTTCACAGCATGTTTTCACAAGTGATAAAATTTATGTATTACTGAAAATATTCTAAGTAGGAAATTTATTGAGTTGTCAGTACAATAAACATACCGAGTCTCAGGCTTTGGCAATTACGTATGAGATAACTGTAGCAGAACTCAGTGCAAGACTTTACTGAAGACTGAGGTGATAGATGTCTTAAATACAGATGATTGCAGTCGCTGTCTCATGGATTTCTCCCACGTGTTCACTAGCACCATATCCAGGTGCATGGCTAATCTGGGGCAGATGCATATTTTAAAACATACATGTGCAGGTATTCATGTTACGATACTTCCAGCACCAGAAATAACCTTGGGTATTACAGCATGTCTGGATCCCCAGGTTATTCCTGATCGTGCCAGCTGCCCAGGATAAAGCCAGTCCCTTATCTGAGGTTGTGATGATCTCAGCAGGATGCTGAGGGGAAGGACAACAGGTAACAGAAAATAGAAAACTGCAGTATGCAGAGAGGCGTGAACTACTCCTAAATGCTGCTACAGTTCTACTACTAAAGCCAGTCTTTTAATGGCTTCAGGCAGTGTTTATGTATTCCACACTGCTCCTGAAGAAATCAAGTGAACAAGCAAGTAGGACAGCTGTCGCCAGCATGTTTGCAAGCCAACCTTTATTCTGGGCTAGTCTCTTAAAAAAGCTAATGTTTGCAAAGTGCTGTAATCCACTTGTGTCAGGTGTGGATGCATTGCAGAACAAAGAATATTAATATTATTGTTTTGAAGTAATAAAATACCATTTCCCATTCCTGCTCTTTCAAGTGGCATTCCTGAGGGACTGGATGGCAAGGCCCTTATCAAACTGGCAGTGTGCATTTTGTTATAAGAAGGTACGTGCTTGCTTCTAGCATTTGTATTAAAAAAAAAAAACAACACAAAATAAACAGAAATCTTGGAGAGGTCCTTGGGGATGCAAGAGAAAAGGAGAGGTCACCAGTATTGTTGCAGATGGGTCATTCATACTAAATGAAATAAAAAAAGAGTGCAAATCTTCATTGCACTGACACGAGTTTTCTGTAGAGAAGAATGATGTGGCTTGACATAGTGTAACCAGACATCATGCGATGCGATGTTATAAATGAGAGGTACCATGGATAGTTGTAGTGCATATTTTTTGACACGCTACCTCTGCTGTGCGTGAGCTGGCAGACAGTGTTCTGTGGTTCACTGAGCACCAAATTGCTTTCAAATGGGCAAGCTTACCACGTCATGATGCACAAAAATGAACCAGCCCCTTTGGTTGTTCGGTCATAGACCAAATGACTGAATGTGCACCGACACACTTTTTTGAGTTTGGGGCTGGTGTGTAAGCACGGCTGCTGAGCTAAGAAATCATAATTACAAATCGGTAGGTGAGAAAGATCCCTGCTGCTGTTAGAGACAGAAATAGTGTGGTGTGGCTTTTGTCATGCTCTTGAAGAGTGTCAGGCTGGTTGAACCCTCTAACACTGCCCAGCCAGCTGAGATATGATGAAATGCGAAGATTAATTTTGAGTCAGTGAGTCCAAACCTTTGTGCCGTGATGGTTCCAGCAGTCTCTAGTTCAGCAGCAATAAGGTTGTTGAAAGTTCATGAATTTGTTGGTAAACACTGCCTTTGACCAGAAAAAGGAAGGGAGCAGTCAGCGGTTGCCTGGTATGGGCTTTTACTGCCTGGATCAGTATTGCTGAGGATGGGTGTAATTCTTTACTGTGGAGTCCTTTGTTCTTACTTCTGGCAAAAGGAGAGCTCAGGTGGATGTCCCATATTCTCCTCAGCATAGGAAGAATATTTTATATCTGAAAATAGAAAATATTTTAAGGATCAAGCCAACCCATCACCAAATGAATTAATGCTTGCGCCAAAAGCAGGATGATACTGATGTTGTATGAACAAAATTGTTTCCGCTATAGAACAGGAAACACTGTGATTGTAAGAGTGGGAAAATGTTCAAAGAAATGTGTTGTTATATGAAACTACGACAGGGGAGCATGACCTGTAAGGTGCGTGAGGGAGTTCTTCCAGCGCTCAGCATTTGTGGCGCTCCAGACTGAGTCCCATTCTGGGGCTAATGATCACTTGGCTGGTTTGCATTAATGTATAGATTTGAGATTTGAGTAGGCAGACAGCACTCCATTAGCTGGAACAGCAGTAGGCTGGGATGGGCGAAGTGGTAGAAAAAGCTGAGATAACATCACTATGCTAGCATTCTCTGTGTACTTATTTAGAGCAGCTCTCTGGTCCATTAGGGCTTATTAGCTATGATTCAGGGCTGGCCCAGGTAATTTCACTCCGTCTCTGTCTGCTGCTCCCTGATGCACTAGGTTTTAGGTGTAGTGCTGGAGGAAAAACAAATTATTTGCCGTCTGTTACATCAAATGGGCCCTGAAGGAATCTGGATGGAGGTGCAAAGGGGTTTGTTCTGAAGGAGGTGGTTTGGGTTGTAGATGTTGCTGCATCTTGGCTGACTGCAGGTGGTCCTTCAGTTGTTCTAACAGAGCACTGTGTAAAGTTAGAAGTACCTTTTCTGGAAGGACTATGGGTGATGCCTGTCATTTCTGCCCTGTCATGCAATACTTGCTTGTGATCAGAGTCTAGACTTTCAAGTAGTCCTGCTGTAAAGAGCTCCTGCTGTGCTGTTCTCTGTCTCCCTCTAAAAGAAGGCGCACGCCAGTACTTTTAACTTGTGTAGCAGGTGTGTGGTGTCTGCCGTGGTTGCGGTCCCCTCAGGAGGACGGTAGATGACACACTTGATTTCTCCACATACCTGGATTTATTTCCCAAGGATAGCGATGGGAACTTCTTGATTTTTGTCTTGGTGTGGGATCAGAACAAGGCAGGGCATTCCCACCAGCCCCCATGTATATGTGTCAGAGAGGGATTTTCGAGATGCCTAGAACCTCTGCAGAATTAAACCCTTCTGTAGCTCCTCTTCGACCACAAAGATCTGCAATTAATTTGTTGTTACAGTTTCTGTGCAGGGTTTCTATGCTGAATTACACAAGAGCTAATTATTATTGTTACACAAAGTACATGATTTTTTTTCTTTTTGCTGCTTCTGTGCAGAGCATTTTTAAAAACCCACAAACATCTCCCTCTGCTTTGCTTTTCAGAAAAGTGTCTGGCTATTCTATAAATGTAGCTCGATTCACTGTCGGATAACCGCATTGTTTTAAAAGTTGTAATTATAAAGCCGCGCTCTTAAATAAAACAATAATTATTTCAATACAAATATTTCTCAAAGCCAACATGCACGAGCGAAATTAAAATGTGCTGTCCCTGCCCTGTCCAGTGCTGGATTCCCGCCCATCCTGCAGCGCTGTGCGTTCATCTGGCATACCGCAACAGAGGCTTCTCTGCAGGCAGAGATATGGCAAACCAGCAGCAATCTGTGACCAAATTTGTGATGGGTGCAAACTGTCACAGTCCTATGGTTTTAGTGGCCAATTTAAATGTTCTCTTTTTATTTTTATTTTTTAGCACAGAGGTCATGGAAGTAATTCCGTCTGATGAGGCAGATCTTCAACGTTCTCCTCGCTCTCGCCCCTGTGGGTTTGGTTTTTTTCTTTTTTAATCTTCAGAGAGGGTAGGGATGCGATGTATTTCATCTCTGACACAAATGGCTGGAGCTCTGTTCTCTAACTTGCTTGTTGTTTAAGCTGCACTTGGCATAGTACCTTCCATTATTTCCACTTTGATCTGCTTGTGACTCTGCTAACCTTTGGCAAAACCAGGAATGAGTTGGATCTGGCACGCTGGCCCAGCTGGCTGCTATGCCATAGAGCAGCTGCTGTGCAGGAGGGGCTGCACGTACAGAGCTGGCTCCTGCAGAGCTGAGCGCTTTGCCAAGGGTACATCAGAGGATCCAGGGAGAGCTTGGAAAAACCACGGCAGGAGCAGAAGAGAAGCTTTTGTCTCAGAAGAGAAAGGCTATTTGTGTGCCAAGGTGGACTCCATTAGCTCCTATTGAGGAGGAAAAGGAGATATTTAAAAGAGAAGGAAAAAAAAAAAACACAGAAAAAAATGCAAAAGCCAGAACACACAAACAGAAAAAAGCACCATAAAAAACACAGACAAAAAGAGCCCTGTGGGCATCCTTGCCTCTGGGTAGCACCCAGCCACATGAGTTGTGTGCGCGCTTTGCCTTTGGTGTGACACATGGTCAGTGTGTGCGGTACTGGAGGAGTGAGAGCCCATCTTGTGAAACCGGGACAAATCTTATCGGTGGCTTTGGTAAGGAAAAATTGCGCACGTACCAGGATGATTAAAATGATTCATTTTGAAGAGTGGAATTATTATTTTTGTTTTTAAAGTGCTTTTGGACTCTTTGTTTCAAAACAGCGTGTGGCTTTTTTATTAATTTTGACCTAGGTAAAACGTAGAGGGCAGCAATAAGCAAAATGGTTACGTAACTCCCCAGTAAAACAAACCTCTCACATGCATAGTAACTTTGCTTTGCCAACGGATGCTTTCCATTTCACTGAGCATCCTTTCGTCTACCTTAGTGTAAATCCTTCTACAAATTACATGTATTAAAACCAAAACAATATCTTTTTTCCACACACTTTCTATTTGGCCTTAGAGCTGCAGAATCGGTTCTTGCTCAGCAGCGCTCCAATGCCCGCAGTGCTGCTGCTCCATGGAGGATGCAGCAGTTGCTACGGGCACAGGCAGAGCCACCTTCTGTCACTTCTGCCTTGCTGGGCAGATGAACTGGGCACAGTGACTCCGTTTTCTTCCTCTGCGGGGAAACTCAAAGCTCCAGCGTTAAGTCCCTCCAACTCTTTCAATGGCCCTTTCTTACACAAGGGTAAATGTGAAAGAGCTGAGCAGTTAGCTCTGAGGAGTCTTGGAGAGAGGGTACTGGTTTTATTCCTCTGATTACTGGGGGGAGGAGAATTTAGTTTTAAACGTAGAGACTTAAAACTGACCATACTAAGATTAAATATTTGTGGGAAAAGTGGGGAGACTGTTTAAAAAAACAAAACAACCAACAAACCAACACAAAACCAAATCCAAAACACAATTAAAAAACCCACTTGCCTCACATTGAGTTTTGGCTCTTTTGGATTGCGTGTGGCTTTGACAGGAGATAATGTGATTTTCAGGGACACCACATGCCTGCAGTGACTGAGTTCAGGTAGATTTCCACTTGTGTGACATGATGAGAGATTGGCAACTATTTATCTGGAAGCAGTCCCCTGGAATTGAAGCCTCATGGGAAGGCTGGCCTCTGAGCTGTATGCCATCAGCTTTGCTTATGTACAGAACCAGTGCAGGGCTTGCATTGAGTTCCATGACACTGAGCACCTTCTTACCTCTTGCAGAGTAGTATTTGAGGAGGAGGGGCATGAGTGGACACGAAGTTATCCAGGTCTATGAAGAAAGCAGTTACTGGTAGTCCTCTCGTTTTCCTTTCATGGTTTCTTGTAGGAAGTAGAAAGCAAAGTGAAGATTTTCACTAGGTGATTTTTTTGTACGCTCATGTGGTGCCAGGATATCAGCAACAGGTCTTGTCAGCAGTAAGTTGTAGAAACTCTAAAGCTAGAGGGTTAGGCAAAGTTGGGCGTTTCTCACTCTGTCCTTGATATATTGCAGCAGGGAGAGAAGTCGTACTGTGTCTTGTAGTAATGAAAGGAATTGGAAATACTGGCAAAAATATGCGAGTAATTAAACCAGTCAGCCTCTTTAAAAGTTTGGGCCGATATAATCTGTTCAAACTTGTATATTCTGCCAGAGAAGCAAAGGATGTTGAGAGCTTGTTCTTTGTCTTACTGCTACCTGTAAAGCTTCTTTGTGCCAGGTGATGCTGGTATGTGTTTTTATGATGGTCCTGCAAAATACTGCACTAAAAGATGCTCTCTGCTGAAGATACCTTTTTATATTTGCATTATTCACGTAGCGCACCATTTTTTCCTTCTAGTAACGTGCTGAAATGGAGAATGGGATCCAGCTTCCACTGAAATGTGCAGTCAGGGTTGGTGCTGAGCACACACTGTTGGCAGCCTGACAGGGAGTCATCTGTGGGAGAGGAGTGGCTGCAGCTTCCTGTTTAATGAACAGAGAATGGTCACATCTGCAGGGGTCAGCAGCAGCACGGGGGAAAGGATACTGCTGTGCTGTAGAAACTGCCTCTTCTTCAAATGTGGGCGTAAGGGGCACAGGAGAGAGAATTTGCAGCTACTCAACATTTTCTGTTAGAAAGCTCACAGCAAGGGGTTGTTTACTCAAGTCCAAATACTCCTGGAAAATAAATAAGTAAAATTTAAGAATATCCCCTAATGGCATGAGAACACACTGAAAAAAGCATGTGTTAATGGATAAGAACGCTGGGTTTTTTTTTGGTCCCACTGGAAATTAGTATGAGTAAAAACATGAATCCTTGTTTAATGGGGTAAAAAGATGCACTGTCTTTCTTACTGTGTTTTTATGAACACTGACATTGCAGGGGAAAAAAAGGAAAAATGCTTGCTTGCTGGTGTGTTGTATTTTGTATCTGATCAAAGAGCATAATCACACGAGAACTTCAGAAACAGCTGTAGTGTTTGATGCCTCTTTGCTGTTGTCCCTGAAGCAATGCTGCTGCAACATGGGCTCTGCAGATCCATTTCAGTGCAGAGTCCTCCTGCTTGGTTTAAAACATTGCTGGTTGGTATATGAGGAATAGCCATGTGGTTAATTGCTGAGGTGCAGCTGTAACAGAAGTAGCCAACTGGTAAATAGGTACATTGGCGACATCGGCTGTTTCCAAGAGTCCACACATGACTGTGCCTTGTTCATGCCGGTGACATCAAACTGAACATCAAACAAATATATGTACGTAGGATTTCTACCTGAGGCTTTCTGAAAGTATTCTGAAGTTGGATGTTCATGTTTTTTTATTGTTGTTTGTTTGTTTTTCCCTTCTTCTGGAGTTCTAAGGCAGCTATAGAGAGGTTAAGCAACTTGTACAAGGTTATTTAAGTCCAAAAGCCAGGAAGAGAACCTAATTATTTGACAAGATAACTCTCATCTACCAAAACTCATCTTTGCATAAAACATGAGCCAAGAAAGGCATTATTATTTTTGTCTCAAAGTAATGTATTCATGCTTATATTTAAGGGAGGTGGGAGGAAATATCAAGATCTCTCTCTTCCAACTATTTGATTGACAAGCTTCTGCTGTGCTTTTAAAAAGTTTTATAACATTGATGTTTGATAAGCTAGCAGCGTTCATGTGTGTGTGTGTACATACATATCCATATAGATATGGCTTTTTTTTACATGCAGACTTTTTGCACAGGAATATTATCTGAGAGATTGAGCAATGCAAATCCTGAAATAGTGACACTCGAGTAATGCTGAGTGGCCTCTGCTGCTAGCCAAGGAATAATGTGATTGAATATAAAAGTGTTATAGTAGTTATAGAGTATCTTAAGAGCTCTTTCTTGCACTTACTGTTGTCAACATAGTCAGACCTTCTGCACTGCAGTTTCCTCAGGATTTTATGCTGATTGGCTTCAAGTTGGCAAGGGGAGTCCAAGATCGGGGCCGTAAGTTAGCTACAAATACCAAAACCACCCCAATGATACTGAAGGAAACACAAAGAAGATGGAGGCAGTTATTGTCCTGGGTCTCTTAGTACCACAGCTGTATTTTCCTCAAAACCCTAGATCCTAGAGACATGTTTTTGTGACAGTCTCGGCTTTAAGAACAGTCATGGCCAAAATTGGACACTTAAAGATATAGAAACTTCAGTCTTGCAAATGATAGTGGGTTGAATTATCAGGATATTAATTGATAGAAATCTTACTTTTGTGAGGTCATATAATGTTATTTTAATGCCAGCACTGGGATCAGCACTGGGACCACTGTGCAGTACTTTGTGTTGCTGGTGCAGTGTAAGAAGCAGATGCTTTCCAAGGGGTTGTGGCAGGAAAGCAAAGTCTCACCTGCGTAAGAGGTAACAGCAGCAGTAATAAAGGCTCTGGGAGAAATACACTGCAGATGTCAGTAGGTGACACTTGGTATCTGAAAACTGCAAATGAAGAGTCTTCCCTGCATTATCATAATAGTTCACTAGCACTAAAGCAAAATATCATCAGCTGGAATGTGTATGGCAATCCACTATTGTCTAAATGTTTCAACTAATCTAAATTGCTTCACAATTTGATTTTGCAGAAAAAGAGGCTCTTGTTGTCTTTGAATTGTTATTTTCAGCTTTACTTTTTAATTGGTGATGTGCATATTGTACACAAAATCCCCAAGCCCCAGGGTCAGGGTTGAAGCTGAATGACCAGAGCATGGTCTGTCTGTTAACTTCAGGTCAACACTCCGATCTTAAAACAAGGGCAGGAGGAAGGGGAGAGCACTGTCTCCCTCAAGACCCAGGGCCTGGCCAGGTATGAGAGAGGTGACCTTTTCAGCCTTGCGCAGTCTTTTTCTTTCCACCATGTTATACAGCTTGAAACAATGCAGATTTGTTTTGCAAGGTCTTTCCAGAGTGGTGAGCCCAGCTTGCTCGCTGCCTGCTGGTTGATGATTGCCACACCTGCACTTCTTAAATTAGTCACAGGTTGGCTGGCTGTGGTCTGATGGCACCCAAATGACAAGAAACAGCTTAGAGACTCGTTCTCTGTCCCAGGAATAAACCGGGATTATTGAACTATTATTTTCCCCTCCTCCCCAGGTGATTGCTTTCTTCACGGGCATCAGGAGAAAAGATGAAACAAGGTAAACTAGATTAAGGGATTTCCACTTATTCCCAGCTCTTACTTTCATTTGTTCTTGTTGTTTTCTCCCCTGTGGTGCTGTGGAACTGCAGCTATGCTTTACCTTGCAGTTAACCTTTCAGAGAAATACAGGAATGTGGGAGCTTCTTCCTGCTCTGAGGGGACTGGAAATAGAAGGTTAGAAAAAGTGGAGGGAAATTAGAGTGCTAAGGATTATTGCTTATAGAGAAGTTGGCGCAAAGGATGCAGCAACTCAGTGATACCTATATTGGCTCATTTTGAAGTGTGTCAGAAGGGAACCTGAATTAGTCTCCCATATAAAACTGATGTGCTGGATGAAAAGCTGCTTAAGAGCAAGAAATAGGAAGGCACTTCTCTGCTTTTTTTTTTCTTTCTTTAAACATGATAAATGTGGGGTAGATGCTGGCCATTGTTGCCTGCACTTAAAATTTGAGTATTTTGTCTGATGTTTTCTTCCTTGTCTGAGAAAGCTGAAAGCTACATGTGCTTCTGAGAATGGCGCTCTCCGGTTCTTCCCTTTCAACTCTTTTTGTAGGGAGGTGCTTGGAATGAGAAGACCCATGCAGTCAAACAGAACAAAGGGAGAAGGTACACACTATTTTATCGCAATACTGGTTTGTGTAAAATGCGAGCCTGTTATGTCATACTATAGTGTAGTCAAGGAAGAGGCCCTTTGTTTATCCAGAGGTGTCAAGCCTGTTATGTCATACTATGGTGTAGTCGAGCCAGGGCCCTTTGTTTATCCAGAGGTGCAGTTTTGATGGAATGTATCTGTTTTTCACCTAAATCTTGCTTTAGGTCCATAAATCCTATTCTAAGCCTGGCCGCAGGTATTCTTTCTAGTCTAGAATAGGTGCATTTGAAAAGCAACTTGCATATGTGTGTAGCTTCCTACAAAAAAGTAACAAGCTGGATTTTCAGTTTTTGGAATCAGAGGGGAACTTCTTTCCCATTCCCAGAGGTAGGGAAAAGTAGTTTGGGATATTGAGATCTAAACAGCATTTGCAGCACATAGCTGAACCCAGCTTGCTGGTTGCGAGAAATGGACCCTCAGTTATCCTACTGGTAAAAAGTGAACACAAATCACTAAAAGCTGCCTGAGGTCATCACCTCCAAAAAAAAAAAGCAGCCACAGAAATGGCTGCCATGGCATGGTCCCCAGAGCTTGTCTGAGTATCTAGTTTAAAGCTAGTCCAGCACTACTGGGTATGCAGTCCCTGTGCCACGGGCTTGGCTGATGCTGCATTCATCTGAAAGCTGAATAATGGCACTCTGAAAAGCACAGAGCGACTTGTGTTCCTCGATCATTCCTGCACCCTGGGAAACCTTGTCCGGTTCAGCCCTTCTCAGGCATTTACATGAGTTTGTCCTTTGTGAAAGACAGCCGTTAGTCTTTTTCTTAACATACGAATTTTACTCCTTTTCTCACTTGCAATGCCTTGGAAGTCTGTTCAGGCCAACTTGCATTGTGATCTGTATTCTGTAATAAGGCATGCAAGAAATTGGTCCCATTAATTTTTGGATGTGGTCAGATTATCCCCAGCTCGAGCAATTTCCAGCAGCGTGAGAGGTGTCATATCATTCTGCAGGGCAGGGATAGGCCCAACTCCAGCTGGTTTGCAGGCTTCAGCCTCCCAAGGGTGTCAGGTGAGCCAGCAGTGAGTAAGGAATGTCAAAGTGAAAGATGAATCTGTTCTCTTCAATGTATAGTATTCAAGAACACGATTCTGAACGTACAAGGCGGAGTGGGGTGCACAAATCAGTTTCCCACAATGGAAATAAATAGCAAAATGCTGGGAACTGCACAGACTTGAATATCTCAAAGCGTACTGTTTTTGATCTACCTTCCCACCCCCATTAGATGCAGCAATTAAAAAGTGGGCCCTGAAACTGTTCAGACATTAAAGAAAAAAAAATAATTAAGTAGAACTTTGAAGCCATCACTTTAAACATCCGTTAATTGTCTGTCATCTCTGAATGAAAAGGAAAAACAAAGGTGACCATTTGATGTGTGGCTGCAGAGCAGTCTGAAGGCTTCTGGAGGGTGGCTGTGAGCCTCCTGAAAGGAAGGATTTCAATTGCTGTGCATCTTCCCCTTTGTATTTAACCCTCTGCCTGCTGCATTGCCCAGCACATGCTACCCAGCTGCAGTGCAGGTTCCCAGCTCATTCTGTAACCTCAGCAGCACAGATGGGGGCTGGTGTGGCTCTGGGGCACTGATAGCGCTCGTTGCTTTCATCAACAGCCCTGTACCCCTGGCTGCTGACCTGATAGTTATTCTTTACAGCAGTCGCTCAAAGGGAAAGACTGTGTGAGTCACCAGCACTGCTTTCTTTCAGAACTGCAATGAAATCCACGTGCTGCCCGCTGCTTTTGTTCAGGCTGGCTCCTCTGTGATACTGGCTTGCGTGATCTGAAGAGCGTTTGGGTTGCAAAGCCTGCTTGTATCGGAATGCTGCAGAGAGAGCCTTCGTTCGGAGGTTCTGTAACAGGCTTCTCTAAGCCCAGTGGCTCCTTCTACCCCAGCCTTTTTTCCCCCTAATGTAACAGCCTCAGCCTTGGTGCTACCAGGTGCTATCTCACTTTGTGGCTCGACGCCCACTGACTTGATGGGAACACTGCTGCTGTTCTGATTCGCTGTAAAAGTGTCCAGAGCAAGCTGGCCGTGCTGTGTACCCTCAGAGATCCCAGTGCACTGGGGTAGGGAGGAGGGGAAGGATGTAATTGGAGTGTTTCCTCCTGAATGGTGACAACAGCATTAACTTCAGGTATAAAAATGAACAAAGCACAATGCTTATAGCTGTAAGACTCCTGATGGCAGTGCCATCAAAACAGTTTTCATTTGTTTTCTCCTCTGGATTTTTGACACGCCTGATGTGAGCTGCTCTGAATCCAGGCTCATTTCTTTCACCAAATAACGTTACTGGGGGAGAAAAACAGCAATAAGGTGTTTGTGCTGATGCACAAAAAAGCCTTAATTGTAAACACTTTCCAAGTTACCTGCTTGTTGCTTTTTTATTGTTTGACTTCTGTTTCTTCTGAGATTTCTGTTGCTATTTCCAGTTTTGCTGCAGTGTGGACTCTGCCTTTGATCTTGCTTTGTTTGTTCTTGATGTTTTTTGCAATCCAAGCAGAAGCAAATGATGTTTGGAAAGCAGTAAGTTTGAACCTTTCGGCGGTTGCTCGTTGCTGCTTGAAATTCAGAACACGTTTTTTCCGTTAATTTTTATTAGGAGTGTTGCTGATCCTTGCTCAATCTATGAGCAAGAATTAGTCGGTGATTTTTCTTTTTAAAAGAAGTTTATCTGTAGAGGAATACTCAATTAATTGAAAGAATTAGTAAGTGAAGCAGTTTCAAACAGCATTGTTGTTTGATGATTGCACCTGTTCTAATTCCAGGATCTTAAAATGAGACCAGTAAATGCAGACCTGCGTCTGAGTTTATTTGATGTTACACCAGTGCAGCACTGAAGTCTGCTGTTTGAGCTGAAGTGCAAAGCATTTAAATAGATTCCTAAATGTGAATGCAGAAAGTTATTTGGAGGGACCTATTCTTTTTAATGTCTTGACCCTAAGTATTTATGTCTAAATGTATCTCTGTAAATTAGCTTGTAAGCAAAACTCGTGTGGGTTCCCATTGCAGTATTTTCTTACCTGTAAAAGTTGTTGAAAATCCTCCCTTTCCCTTTGAATGTAGTTCAGGGGACATGATTTTGTTGGTGTTCAGTAACTGTACACCAGCAAATTCCAGGTCTGAGAGCTCTGCAGAGATCCAGGCCGTTTCCATACCAAGGTTCTACCTACACAGTGTCAACAACATCTGTTATATTTTTGTATTGTTGATATATATATGTAAATACATGTTTCTGTATATAGCATTCCATGTGATGAGAAGGCTGCCACTTTAACAGCCATATTCCAGAAAGATCTGGAATGAAACTCTCCTAGTTTAGAAAACAACAACCATACTCTTTTAACCTGAAAACAGGAAAGCTTTTCAGTCATTCCCCTCAATGATGAAGCTTTGGTCTTCTTTTTTTCTTGAATCTTTAGTGATGAGAACTGTTTGTGGTGCCTTGTTTGTCTTGCAGTAGACTGAAGGAAAATGACTGCACTATGCTTTTGTTTTTCCTTCCAGTAGCTGTCAGTGTGCATGAATGAAATGGTAGGCAAAAGTAGTGCAGAGTGAAAGGGAGTTGAAAGTTAATAGTCACTTTCCCTTTAACGGTCTGATCTTGTGTTTGTTGAACCCTGT
This sequence comes from Pavo muticus, assembly GCA_016647715.1. Taxonomy (NCBI): domain Eukaryota; kingdom Metazoa; phylum Chordata; class Aves; order Galliformes; family Phasianidae; genus Pavo; species Pavo muticus. The sequence continues at coordinate 603,499 of JACDJE010000433.1, forward strand.
TAAACATTAGCGTACATGTGGTACTATGGGCTACACTAAAAGTAATGCCTCCTATTTTACTGTGTGGGCCAGTGACTTAATATTATTATATAGGTCTACATTATTTTTATTGCAGGTTTGGCAATGTGAAGTAATATGTCATGAACTTGCAACAAAATGTTTTGCTTTACTTATGTGTTTGTCCTGATGAGTGCTCATTATTGGTTTCAGTTCAAGCATCTGCATTCACCAATCAATTAAAAGATGAGAGGAAATGAAATACTGTGAGTTTTCTGATTGTGTAGAACTACCTTTTCTACAGTCAGAAGGGGCTCTTTACTGTTTTCTTGATGATGTGTGAAATATCCCCGCCCCATATCAGCGGGTGGTGAGGCAGGGCAAGGGGACAGCCTCAGTGGTGTGTGCAGTGCGGTGGTTGTTCCTCGGGCTGGCAATGAGGGCAGCGCGTCCTGCTGCGGGGTACGTTCTGTGTGCAGGAGGCAAGGAGGGGGCGCGGGAACCTACGTGCAAACTCTAAGGTTCCTGAAGCAGAGAGACAACTATTGCTTTCCTTTTCAAAAATTAAATTGTTTATTTAGTTGCGTGCTTTTCACTTTTTTATTATTTTGAGTAGTTATTTTAAACTGGTGATGGTCCAGTCTTGAAAGAGAAGTGCAAGCGAAGCATCTGGATTGGATCTTCTTGCTGAAGTTCAGCACTTCTTTGTGTCCAAACTGAAGTGTGGTCCTCCCCAGGAGAAGCTGCCTCTGTCCGTTCTTTGACTTCTCTTCGTGCCCTGGGCAGGGATGAGGGAGGGGGACGTGAAGGATGGGCTGATGGGAGCCTTGTTCTGTCAAGAGAAGGATTAGCAGGAAATGGAGACTCCATGTGAGCCCATGGGATGGCCCTGTGTTGGGCTTTCCCTCCCAGCTAAGGATAAACTTACGGGATCCTCGTGCACTTGCAATGTTCGAGGTCCCTCCGCTGGACTCGTCCCACTGCCCTGACACAGGAGCTCTGAGGATTGCAGTCCCTGCCCTGCCCTCTTCGTCAGGAGTTGGTGAAGAAGAGATGAGAGGACTTGGGAAGGGACAAGGGAGGGGGTCGGGAAGGGAGGGCTCGTAGGAGCCTTGGCTGTGAAAAGAAGAACAAGCAGGAAATGGAGGCTCCACATGAGCCTGCAGGATGGCCGTGAGCTGGGGCTGTCCTGGGCAAGGGCAAACTTACAGGACGGGAGGATCAGCGCCAGCGTCGAGGCGGCCGTTTAACGGGAGGTGGACGGATCCTGGCGCCCCTGCGATGACATTTGGGGCGCGACCTCTTCCAGGATGGCCTGGCAGCGATGGAGAGATGGCCAGCCTGTCCTGCTGGAGGCGAATCCACTTCCATGGGCTCATCTTCCATGGGTGGATCCACCTCCATTGGCTCTTCGTTGCTGCCAGGTGGGTCCACCTCCATGGGCTCGATGTCATCGCCCATTTCCATCAGCCGCCTCTTCTTCAAAGGTGGCTGCTCCATCCCGTCCTTGGAAATAACAAGAAATAAAAACTATCTCTTCGAGAGAGACTCAATGACAGCTGTCTCCGGCTGTGTCAGCTCAGAGACTGCGGTTGAGGGCAGTTGGGTGGCCATGGCAACAGGATTCTGAGGGGCACGTGCTGGCCCAAACATGGCTGCTGGCAGTTGGGGCCTGTGGCCATTTCTGAGAGGCAGTGGCAAGAATGTAGCAAGAGGCTCAGTCGGGGCAGGGGCTTCTCAGGCACCCTGCAGGTGCCTGGGGTGGAGCTGTCCTGGTGCTACCAGCAGCGGAGGAGGAGCCAAGCATGCTGACACCCCACAGGCAGCCAAGGGAGAGGCAGTCATTAAAAACAGTGGAGTTTCTGTGGTTTTATCAGCTGTCCTTTCCCATCCCTCGCCTCTGGCCCTGAAGTGTGAGAAGGTGTCATCTCCTGTGCCCTGATGCAAAAGGAAAGGGGTGTGGAGGAGAGGGCTGGCATCCTCTGGGCAGCCGCACTGGGCCTGCAGCGGGTGTGTTGGGGGGCCTGCGATGTCCTTGGGGCCTGGTGCTGGGGTTTTGCACTGGGAGGATGGGAAAGCTGATTAGGGATTGCTGTCCTTGGCCTGATCTCTCCCTGGCCGCGGAATGAGTGGTTGAAGGTGAAGCCAGGCCCTCCATGGCAGTGCATGAAGAACAGCTGGCTGTTTGTTGTGCCTGCCGAGATGTAGTTTGGACAGATTCGATCTCTTCTATTATTACTGCAGTACTGGTTCAAACTGATGAGGAATCTTATATGTGGCATCAGGGAGGCGGTGTGATAAAATGGCATCTCGTATGGAGCTGCGTCACAGGAATTGTGTTGAATAGAATTCCTCCACGTGGAAGAAATTTCTCCCATTGACATTCAATGTAATTTGTGGAACATTTATGGAATATAAGCAGTGGATTTTGTTATAGTGAGGTGGTGTGTGGTGTGTTTCAGCCAGCAGTGGTAACAGCGGCAGTGGGTCACTTTTGCTTGAACAGTTTTTTACAGGCCTGTGTGGTGAAAATGCATAGCTAATAGTGGTAAGTACATTGGAAAATATCTTTTGTAGGCAACTATTTACTTTATCTGATAGTATTATTGTGGTCTTTGTATGTGTTGTATTTTCTTTGGAAATAAATATGAGGCATTAATTTCAGAGTATCCTATTGTTTTTGCCATTGGTAGACATTACTTTTTTTTTTTTCTCTGTGGTGAGTCTTGGCAGTGCAGTGCTGGCATAGTTGATGTCTCTAAGTCTTTATAGTGCGAAAACTTGGAATGTTGTGTATGGTGGAGGGAAAGAAGCCCAAGCAACCTTTACTAAAGTTTGATAAGTAAGGTTATAACTAGAGGAGGTAAAATTCTTTGTTGTTCATTTGTAATGATTTTTTTGACAACACAAGAATAATGTTTCTGGGAAGTGTATTTGCTCCCTTGCAGAGATACTTGGTCAAAATATGTATTTTTTGTAGAGGAGGGAATTCTAAATGTGGTAGGGTGGAACTTCTTACCTTTTTTGCAGTAACAAAGCCTACTTTTCAGGCCTGCTGTCACCAAACATTTATGTTTTTTTCAGTTCATTTATGAGAAAAACAAAGACTCTGCTGTGTTTGTTGACAATGCTAGCAGAGGTTCCTTGTCAAAATAAATGGAAATCGCATGGTCACTACAGGGGGCAGTGGTGATGGCTGGCCTTTGCCAGGCCATTGTGGCACAGGGCTCTGAAATGGGCTCAGATGCAGCTTGGAGCTTTGCTGGCAGCAGCTTGGTGGCATCACCTCCAAGTCCTGCAGAGGTAAAATGTGCAGCTCCTAATGCATGATCCCGAAAGCGCAAGGACCCCTCTGTAGATAACTTGCATGTGATGTTTTTAATGATCAGTTGTCTCAATCTGACACCTCCCATAGCTTAAACCTGAGTGCTGTAGGAGAGTCAGGCAGTGTATTTTGCTACACACGCTTCAGTTTTGAGAGCGGGCAGTTTGGAGGTATTGGGGAAATGATCCCTGTGTGTTTGTTGGATCTGTGGGGAAATTGGTAGTGCAAGAGACGTGAGTCACTTGAGGTTACTGTGTAGAGGGGTGGAGTCACAGCAGGTGAGATGGAGTAGCTTTCAGTCTGCGATTAACTCAGTTGAGGTAGCAGTTTGTTCCAAGTGGGTGGAACAAATGTTGGTCTTAGTCACCAGCACAGGCCTTTGACCTGACATCTGAGCTTTTCTTTGGCTGCATTTAAAGCAGCTGCCCCTGACTAAGGAGTCATTGTCCGTATTGGCTGTAGGATGGATAGTCTTCAGCTAGTCTTTTTGTGTTGTATGCTTTTCCCAAGAGCCTCTCTTGGGCTAAGGCCCAAAGTGCAAGTGAGCAGGCCAACATACAGTGCTCACACAGTGCTTTAGAACACATTCAGATAAACCTGTGTTTCATGAAAGATGTAGAAGATGCTATTCATACACGCAGACGCTGGCACAACTATGGTGAAATCAGATTTTAATTCTTTTCTCTCAGTGCTTCCATAATGTACTCTCTCAGTCCTGCAAAGGTCTGAAGTTTACAACAGCGAAGGAGGCTTTCTTCTCTGTAAGACTCAGATTGATAAATTACTCTGTTTTGAGGTCTTCTTGACTGTGCCATCTGCTTTTCTTGGAAAATCAGTCTAGAGCAGGGCTGAATATGGTTAAATGCTGCACGCAGATGCAGTAAGAGGTTGTCCTATAGCCACGGAGTGTGTACCTTGTGCAGTGTGCAGCTGTCTTTGTGATGAGCTTCAGCTGGGTCCCTCTGTCTCATCCCGTGCAGGGGCTGGTCTGTTTGAGAAGCAGTTCTTAAACTTCACTGGATGGGGTCTAAGCGCTGTTTCTCTGAGAAGCTTGTTCACCACAGGAGGGCTTTTCCTCTGGCTGAAATGTTTGTTGGTGAAACCCTGAATGTAGATCTGAATGTGTAGCTCATGGCTGGTTCCTGTTCTTTGTAGGAAGTACCAGAAATGGAGTCATCCATATAGGAGCGATTCAGTTGGTTCTGGTAGAGCTGCTGTTGAAACCAAATTCTTATACTCAGCAGTTTTCATCCCAAAACAATGTAAACTCTAAACTGGGCTAAAAAATGCCCCCTCTCCCTCTGAATGTACAGTTAAAATAATACATTATTTAGATGATGAAACTCTGTGTGCTCTCCAGGATTCCTGCCGGCTGGTGTGTGAAGCTGAAGGGGTCTGACAGTTCTGCTGTTGTTGATCAGTGAGGATGCTGATGAAACTAACAGGATTAGATGATCTTTCTGTGTCAGCTTTGCAGGCTCCTGGTGCTCCTTGCGAGCCGGAGTCTGTCCTGGGAGAGGCAGGCTGGAGCTCAGGTGGCAGGAAACCAGCACGTCCTCACTTCCAGCTCCGTGCTGCTGAGGAGCCAGGTGAACTGCTGCAAAAAGGGCAGATATCCAGCCCCGCCTCTGCATTCTGTCCTAAGATCAGTGTTTCTGTTAAATGTTAGAATGTCAACTTTTGTCCTATCTTGGTTTTGATCTTGCTTACTCCTGACTTGGGAGCAAGCTTCTGTTCTTTGGATGAACAAGCAAAAGCTACAAGTTCGTAATTGCCTCAGAGGTGAGCCAATGCCTTTTACTCATTAGGGTTTATTAGTCTGAGTTGCATGCTGTATCAACCACAGACATAGCTCCTAGCTGTCTTGGAAAGCAGACAAATCTCTGTTCATGACACAGTGAGATCCCTGACCAGTGTAGTCAGGGAAGGTGTGCTGTCACTTCTGGACTTTCCCTGCAGTCCCCTGTGCCTGTACAGCAGTGTGGATGGGTATGTTCATGCACACGCTTGTAACTTGTTGCATGTATGAGTGGGCATAACCCTAGTGTTCTCCTTTCAGGGGCTGTAAGCATTGTGAGTTGATTTTTAGTACAGTATGATTTGAAATGAAATACCTTTGTCTCTTTAAAACCTTGCTGATCATCTCAATCTACATATCTGAGTTCCATTTGAGCACTTCTTGAAATTCTTTGAGTGATATTTTCCTATGGAATCAGCTTGTTTGCAGTAAGCGATCTAGAAAGACTGAAATTCATTGTGGCTTTCTTCATAGCAAACTCTTGCTGCTAGTTTCACTTTATTTTAGGGAGAAAGAACATCTCCTTCCCCATCATCCCTTTTTTTTTTTTTTTTTTTTTTTTAAATGTAATGTTTGAATGTATGGAATTGTATGAAGATGGCTTAACTTCTGGTAATGCCTGTTGTATTCCTGTGAAAGATCTGCTTTTCAAATATAAGCTATAGAACTGAACAGCGTGTTTCGTTTTGTGTCAGTAGTAGTGTAGCATGGCATAGCTTTCATGGCCCCGAGGTCTCCTGGGTACCCTTTTGTGGTAGGAAGGCAGCTTATGTTAACTGGAGTGGTGCTGGGCTTTGCTTCTTTGTCTTGATGCTGTGTTTGCAAGAATTGCTGCAGATGCGTTCTGAAAGGGGGATATGAAAACGAACACATACCCTGACATCTAAAGCAGTGCATTCTTGCTACTTTCTCCCCCAGGTGAGTCTGTGTAAGACGTGATGATGTGATGAGTATTTTTAATGGCGATCTTTTGAAATCAATGTCTGAATGTTCGTCTGACATCTCTTGAATGTCTTGAGGAAGGCTGGAAGTGAGCTCTCAGCAGATGACCAAGGGATTGATATCTTTGTTCTGTGGCCCATAAAATCTATTCTTACACAGATTGGTCATCTCTGCAGAACTGTCAAATAACTACAGCGTGTTGTGTTTGTCAGCAAAGCAGATAGGCATTCTTTTTCTGTGAAGGCCGAGAGTTTTCTGTTGACACCAATGCAAACACATGATCTTCTAAATGGGTTAGAAGGAGAGCGTGTTCTGGGCAGGAGGGGAAGGAGGCAGGTAAAAAAACACATCGTGGCCTGCAATGGCGTTTTTCTTGAAGATGTTTCAGCAACCATTCAAATCACCAGCTGGTTCAATTTCACACTGTGAAGCAAGTGGATGAAACAGCGCAGTGCATATTTTCAAAAATGAGGTAAAACAGGTGGTGAGTTTCCTTTGATGTGAAAACCCGTGTCTTGCCTTCATTCCTGTGACAATTGGGAAAAGGGCAATTTTGCTTTCTCCAGTAGCCTTCATAAAAGTCATGCTCTGTGCTCCCGTGCTCCCAGAAGGCAGCTGTAGTCAAAGCTCAGATCTTCCCTGAGCCTTGTCAAAGCTAACCACAGGCAGCTCCCTCACGCTGCCCTGGGATGCCGTGTGCCCTGGGTCCTCTCCGACCCTCAGGCCCTGGCATGGGCCCATAGTCTGAGGGATGAAACTGAAAATGATAAACCCTGCTGCTCTCTTCAGCTTTGCCTGTCCAGGTCAGGAAGAAGCCTCAGAAATGACCTCAGGTTTTATGTGCACTTCCATGCCCAATACAAGCTGCTACTCTGTTTCTGAGCTTGTGTTGAGCTACTGGTCCAGAGCTCTTTTACAAACAGGTCCTTCTTCAAGCAATCCTATGCAGATCCAGGTATATCTCAGGAGAAGTTTTATCTTTTTCTGTTCTTTAGTACAACCCGAGGGTGTTTTCAGAGTCTTTGTTAGCTTGATGTGTCGCTTACCATGTCCTTCTTCTTCCAGCAGAGGGACGTAGATGTTAGGAATGTTTTCTGAACAGCTGCACAGTCATCATCAGTAATACGATGTCTGCTCCAAAAACAATGCCTGCAATGTTATTATGCTGGCCCACAACATCAGAGGCAGATGTTGGTGGTATGGCTGTAGGGGTGGAACCTTCCCGCTAATGTTCCGTTGTGTTTTCTTGCCTTGCAATGGGTGGCAGCAGTGGGGCAGTGTGACAGAGTGGCTTCTGACTTAAGTAGGAGGCATTCCTTTTGGAGCGACCTTCGTATTACATCAAAACAATTATTCTTTGGTACTTGGTAGGCAAAAAGATGAGTACCCCTAAAGTAATGTGTCACTAATTTAAGCCAAAATGTTTTGCTTAATTATGTGTTTGTGCTGATGAGTGCTCATTCTTGTTTTCAGTTCAAGCATCTGCATTCACCGATCAGTTAAAAGATGAGAGGAAATGAAATACTGTGAGTTTTCTGATTGTGTAGAACTACCTTTTCTACAGTCAGTAGGGGCTCTTTACTGTTTTCTTGATGATGTGTGTGTGAAATATCCGTGCCCCGTATCAGCGGGTGGTGAGGCAGGGCAAGGGGACAGCCTCAGTGGTGTGTGCAGTGCGGTGGTTGTTCCCCGGGCTGGCAATGAGGGCAGCGTGTCCTGCTGCGGGGTACGTTCTGTGTGCGGGAGGCAAGGAGGGGACGCGGGAACCTACATGCAAACTCTAAGGTTCCTAAAGCAGAGAGACAACTATTGCTTTCCTTTTCAAAAATTAAATTGTTTATTTAGTTGCATGCTTTTCACTTTTTTATTATTTTGAGTAGTTATTTTAAACTGGTGATGGTCCAGTCTTGAAAGAGAAGTGCAAGCGAAGCATCTGGATTGGATCTTCTTGCTGAATTTCATCACTTCACTTCTTTATGTCCGAACTGAAGTGTGGTCCTCCCCAGGAGCAGCTGCCTCTGTCCGTTCTTTGACTTCTCTTCGTGCCCTGGGCAGGGATGAGGGAGGGGGACGTGAAGGATGGGCTGATGGGAGCCTTGTTCTGTCAAGAGAAGGATTAGCAGGAAATGGAGGCTCCATGTGAGCCCATGGGATGGCCCTGTGTTGGGCTTTCCCTCCCAGCTAAGGATAAACTTACGGGATCCTCGCGCCCCTGCGATGTTCGAGGTCCCTCCGCCAGACTCATCTCACTGCCCCGGCACAGGAGCTCTGAGGATTGCAGTCCCTGCCCTGCCCTCTTCGTCAGGAGTTGGTGAAGAAGAGATGAGAGGACTTGGGAAGGGACAAGGGAGGGGGATGGGAAGGTAGGACTCATAGGAGCCTTGACTGTGAAAAGAACAAGCAGGAAATGGAGGCTCCACGTGAGCCCGCAGGATGGCCGTGAGCTGGGGCTGTCCCGGGAAAGGGCAAACTTACAGGACGGGAGGATCAGCGCCTGCGTCAAGGCGGCCGCTTTGCGGGAGGTGGACGGATCCTGGCGCCCCTGCGATGACATTTGGGGCGCGACCTCTTCCTGGTTGGCCTGGCAGCAAGGGTGTGATGACCTGTGTGCCCTGCTGGAGGTGGATCCACTTCCATGGGCTCATCTTCCATGGGTGGATCCACCTCCATTGGCTCTTCTTCACTGCCAGGCGGGTCCACCTCCATGGGCTCGATGTCATCGCCCATTTCCATCAGCCGCCTCTTCTTCAAAGGTGGCTGCTCCATCCCGTCAAAGTGAAACTTTGAGTAGCTCTCTTGAGGAGACGAACTGCCTCTGGCTGTGTCAGCTCAGAGACTGCAGTTGAGGGCGGTTGGGTGGCCATGGCAACAGGATTCTGAGTGCCTCATGCTGGCCCAAACATGGCTGCTGGCAGTTGGGGCCTGTGGCCATTTCTGGGAGGCAGTGGCAAGAATGTAGCAAGAGAGTCAGTCGGGGCAGGGGCTTCTAAGGCACCCTGCAGCTGCCTGGGGTGGAGCTGAAAATGAAGCCAGGCCTTTCATGGCAGTGCACGAAGAACAGCTGGCTGTTAGTCGTGCCTGCTGAGATGTAGTTTGAACAGATTTGATCTATTATTACTGCAGTACTGGTTCAAACTGATGAGGAATCTTATGTGTGGCATCAGGGAGGCGGTGTGGTAAAACAGCATCTGATATGGGACTGTGTCATAGGAATTGTATTGAATAGATTTCCTCCACGTGGAAGGAATGTCTCCCATTGACATTCAATGTAATTTGTGGAACATTTATGGAATATAAGCAGTGGATTTTGTTATAGTGAGGTGGTGTGTGGTGTGTTTCAGCCAGCAGTGGCGACAGTGGCAGTGGGTCACTTTTGCTTGAACAGACTTTTACAGGCCTGTGTGGTGAAAATGCATAGCTAATAGTGGTAACTACATCGGAAAGTATCTTTTGTAGGCGACTATTTATTTTATCTGATAGTATTATTGTGGTCTTTGTATGTGTTGTATTTTCTTTGGAAACAAATATGTGACATTACTTTCAGAATATCACATTGTTTTTGGCATTGGTAGTCATAGCTGGCAGCAGAGGTGCAGTGTTACAAAGTAGCATCTCTTATGGAATGTGTATGAAGTAGGAAAGGTGTGGAAGGGCATTCTTTCATGGGAATAAGTAATACCTTTGTAGGCACTTGGTGGGTGTTTATGGAGTTTGAACTGTGATGTGTTGGGTGGGGCAGTTCATTAGTGGTCATTGCGAGAGCATTTTGCCTTGCACTGGCACAGATTGTTATGAGCTTGGTTTATGATAATGCTTAGCCAATACTGGTGACTGTGTTGAGAAATGGGGTTTTATGGCTGAGAATTTCTTGTCTAATATAGTTATTGTGCTCTTTGTAGTTTTAATGGAAATAAATAGGAAGCATTACTTTTGGAGCAACCTTTGTATTATGTCAAAATAACTATTATTCTTCAGTACTTCTTAGGCTAAAAGATGAGTAGTCCAGAGCTAACATGATATGCAAAATCTGTGAGTTTTGTTTATATTTAATAAATCAGTTTTCTCCACCTATTGAGATACACATCAAGGGAATGGAGATTAGGAGTAGTCTGCGTGGGTTTACAAAGCAGAAACTATGTCTGATGAACCTGGTAGCTTTTATGGTGGAATGGCTGCCTTGAGGGACAAGGATGAGGCGGTGGCTGCTGGTTTACTTTGACTTGAACAGGACTTTTAAACACTATCTCCCTTAAGCAGACAGCGAGTTGCCTTGAAATCTGGCTGAACTGCTGGTTTGTGGTTAGGAGCTCAAATTCCAGCTGGAGGCTGGTCTGTAGTGGTATACCTCAGGGCTTGATACTGTGGCCATTACAACTTTATATCTGCTTTAATGACCTGGGCGATGGGGATATAGTGCTCTCTCACCAAGCTCTCAGATGTTGTGAGCTCAGTGGACTGACTGATAGACCACGTGGTTGTGCTGCTCTTCAGAGGGACTTTGGCAGTCTGGAGAACTGGGCAGGGAAGAATTTATTGAAGTTTAACAACAGGAAGTCTTGTATCTGGGGAAGAACAACCCCATTCATGTGAACACCAAGTGAACACAGTGGAAGTTGATGCTATGCAACAATACAGCCTGCAGCGTTTGTGGCAAAGGCAGCCAACAGTATCCTTGGCTGCTGTAGGAAGGCTGTGGTCAGAGGATCACAGGAGTTTATTTTCCCTTTAGTTCTGCTCTAGTAAGGTTGCATCTGGAGGACTGTCTCCTAGACTTGTTTGAGAAAGATGAATAAGGTATTGAAGTACCTGTCATATGAGGAGAGACAGGAAGAGCTGGGACTATTTATTCGATAAAAGATGAGACACAAGGAGATGGGGAGGAGAATTTATCAATATGTATAAATCTCTGATGGGAAGGATTAAAAGAGGTGGAGAAAGACTTGTCCCAGTGGTGCCCAGTGAAAGGACAAAACTCAGTGGGCATGAACTGAAATACAAGAAATTCCATTTAAATATAAGAATAAAAACTTCACTATGAATTTGGTCATACCCTGGAACAGATTGCCCAGGGAAGCTGAGACATTTCCAACCTTGAGATTCCTTAAAATCCAGCCACAGTCCTGAGCAGCCTGCTCTTGCTGACCCTTGTGAGACAGTGGGGTTGGGCTGCATCTCCAGAGGTCCCTTATCACCTCGATACTTCTGTGACCGTGTTTTGTATAGAGAAATGGTTGAAGGAACTGATGTGCTCATAACCATTTCAGGCACATAATGATCATAACTCTGTGAAGAGTGTTAATTATAGTTTAATTTGTTCACTTTGGAATCAAATATGCTGAATTAGACTTCTCTTGAATCACGCGTTATTCCGGTTAGAAAACTGATAAACTTGCTCTTCAGTACAGACCCAGAAAAGTTTCCCAATTATTATTCCAGACTTAATTTGACTTCTTTCACTATTTTTAACAGCTTCTGTACTTTATTTCTGACCTCAAGAGTTGCAGTCTTCTATAATAGCTACGCTAACAATCTACAGTTTTTGTTTCTTGAAATAATTCTGAAAACCTGCTTGAGCAGAAAGGCTTAATAATTGGAATTCCGCATCTTAATGCTTTTTTTTCTACAGATCTAAAAATGAATGCTTTTTGTGCATGCAAAGCAGTGAATACTCACCACTTTTCATTCCCAAAGTGCTGCAAATTTGTTGGCTAATTAATATTCAGAATATGCTTTGGAGATTGGTGTATTTAATTATCCTTTTTTTATAAACTTTGGGAATTTGAAAGAGTGGCACATGGGACCCAACACAACAAGCCTCTGCTTTTTTTGCGTTGCTGCCCCAGCCCAAATAATAGTTTTCCTGCAAGTTGTATCAGAAAGTGTACAAGCAGAAAGAGAAATGAATCAAGATCTCCTGCTCTAGCATCCAGCCTGTTTCCAAACAGGGAAATCATTTTTCATCCATGAACTTCCTTTTATTCCATGACACCACCAGCAATTAAATTTGTCTTGGAGATGAGACAAACAGAATTTCTTTAGTCCATCTCTCTTGAAAGTTGTTGCAAATCGTTTCTTATGGCTTTGTTTTTGTCAGCTTTGCTCAGCACGTCAGCTGGGAATGTGCTGTAGTGAGTGACAATTACATAGAACACAATAAAATTTGTAATAATATTTTGAAAGAAGTTAGAACCTGATATTTTGGTGAGATTTCTGTTTTGTGCCTCTTTCCAGAGAGGAAAAAGCGGAGTAAGTACTCTCTTTTTTGTGCTTTTGGAAGATTGATTAATCGCACTAGAAAGATGGGAGGAGGAAATAATGTTATTTTTCCAAGTATGCCATAGAGAGTAAAAAGGAGTTGAACTACTTGGCTTCTGCACAGTAGTGTACTTAATTCTCTCATAAGCATCTTTATTAACAAGCAGCAGGGCTTCATATAGTGATCCTTGAAGATTCTTTCAGCCTTCTAATGCAGGAAAAGAAGTATTTTACAAGAATACATATAAAAATGGGAGTATTTGAACTGACTTGGTCACTTCCAGGTATTGAAGTGAGTCCCCTGACTCTGCATATTTAAAGAAAATAAAAGTATTCCAATTTGTCTTGCTCTGTCTCTCCATGAAATCTCCTAATTTGTCTTTGGAAAAGATTACTGGTTGTTTTGCTAGGAGAAAGCAAGGAAGCCTTACTTAATTAAGAATTGTTGCTTGTTCGTGTCAAACAGCTTAATGCTTGCTGTCTATGGGCTAGTGGGTTTTGTGAAACTTAACCAGCAGTTCCCCCAGCATTCTACAGCGTTGTTGCTTTGGTGCTTCCAAGCAAGGGAGCCACTAGAAAGCCTCTTGCGCAGTAACTCGGATGCCAGTGTTTGCCTTTGTTTTGTGGCAAATATATGTAGTCTGGGTAATTTCATTTTGTTTCTCGAGAAAAAAATAATCTATGAAGGAAAGTCTGTTATGTGAGGAATAGCTCCAGAACTCTTCATGTCTCACTTTCTGACAAGTTTCTTGAGTAAATCTGACCTGTCAGTGCTACTTCAGGTTTGCAAATCTGAAACAGCTACTGATGGGCTTTCTCTTGCGTTTGATTGTTTTGTTTTATTCAAAGATGCTGGTTTAAAGCAGAACCATTGCTTGTCTTTAGTCATATACTGACTAAATAGTGTTGTCAGTAACGGCTGTGTTATTTCTGCAGTCTTCAAGAGATGGGTTAGGTGTGGTTCAGGTACTCACTACTGTTAAACAATAGCCAGCTAAGATTTAAATGGCAGTTTTACTCATACTGTAGCTGTTTTTTTCCAGATTTGGTTGACAGTAGTTGTATGATGTTTCCATTGGAGATGGGTGCCTTTAGCGGTACTTCAATTCTGATGAAACTTTCTGTGTGACGTTTTTTCAGCCAAAGTGACAGGCAGAATAGTTGATACCCAGTTACTTAGTGAACTCTTCTATCCTTGTGCACCAATTTGTACTGTTACCACCCACAACAGAAGTGAGCGCTCTGTGGGATGTTCACTTGGGTGTCTGCTTTTTTATTCAATGTAAATAACTAAATATTGCTTGAAACTGATTGACTTGCTTGGTAGTGAGGATGCTTCCTTGAGCTCTGAGCTGATGCTAAATCAGGTAAAGCAGGGATTTTGGCGTGGCTGACTAGCATCCTGGGCAAGTGCACTGACCAGTGAGCCGATCAGGTTGACTCTTCTAAAAGGAAGAGTGGGCAGTTTATTTGAACATAAAACAAGTTGTTGTTGTTGTTGTTTTCCTTTTTTTTTTTCTTTTAGATAACTTGATTTCATGCAAGTCCAGAACGAGAATGTCTGCAGAATGTTTGTTCCAAGGTCTGTCTGTTATTTTGCTTATATTCAAGCAGAGGGGACTTGAAGTTGGTGTGAGAATATCCTTTGTCAAGTGCTGCGTGTTTCCATTCTAGGCTTATAGCAGCCATACCATGTGTTAGTACAGATTACTTATGTGTAGAAGGGGGTATACTGACAGGCTAAACCTCAACCTTTCTCTTTTTTTACTTTAAATATCATTATATAAAGAGAAAGAAGTAAAGAGAAGTTTAAGGTCAACAGAACCACCACCAACAGAATATTTATAGCAGGTTAAGTAAATGATTTTATCAACTTATTTTTGATTGATTGAATCGAGGCTGTAGTCTATTAAATGAAATAATTTCAGGGGAGGAATTAGAGATGTAAGAGAGAACCACCTTCCCCAAAACATAATGGGAAAATTCTGAGTGTGCATCTGTTTAAATGACTTTAAACTAGCTGGTTCTTCAGAGTAATTCTGAGATATTCTAACTTTAAGTCAAATGCATTCATGAAAATGATAATATAACAAACTCTGACGCTCCAAAATAGCCCCTTGTGCCCCAGTTAAGCCTCCTCCCCTTCTCTCTCCTCCTCCTTTCTTGTCCTGTCTGCAGTAAACCACCAAATGAGCCTCTTATTCTCTTGACTTGCATTGAAGGTGAAGTTAGCACTGAGGAGCTCTGAAAAGAATCAGTGCAAGTAGTAGAAGAAACTGGGCTAGTGAGCCTTCTGCTTTCAGCTGTGACAACAGCCACATTGTGTGTCCTACAAATGAAACTGTTCAACATAAAATGATTTTTTATTCAGAATCACAGAATCACTAAGATTGGAAAGGACCTATAAGATCATCTAGTCCAACCATCCACCTATCACCAATGGTCCTCGCTAAACCATATCCCTCATCACAACATCCAAACATTCCTTGAACACCTCCAGGGTCGGTGACTCCACCACCTCCCTGGGCAGCCCATTCCAGTGCCTGACCACTCTTTCAGAGAAGTAGTATTTCCTAATATCCAGCCTGAATCTTCCCTGGCACAGCTTGAAACCATTCCCTCTAGTCCTATCACCAGTTACACGAGAGAAGAGGCCGACCCCCAGCTCACTACAACCTCCCTTCAGGTAGTTATAGAGAGCAATAAGGTCTCCCCTGAGCCTCCTCTTCTCCAGACTGAACAATCCCAGCTCCCTCAGCCGCTCCTCATAAGGCCTGTGCTCCAGACCCCTCACCAGCTTTGTTGCCCTTCTTTGAACACGTTCCAGGGCCTCAATGTCTTTCTTGCAGTGAGGGGCCCAGAACTGGACACAGTACTCAAGGTGCGGCCTCACCAGAGCTGAGTACAGGGGGACAATTACTTCCCTGCTCCTGCTGGTCACACTACTTCTGATACAAGCCAGGATGCCATTGGCCTTCTTGGCCACCCAGGCACACTGCTGGCTCATGTTCAGCCGAGCGTCAACCAACACCCCCAGGTCCATTTCCTCTACACAGTCTTCTAGCCACTCCGCCCCAAGCCTGTAGCGTTGCTTGGGGTTGCTGTGGCCAAAGTGTAGGACCCGACATTTGGTCTTATTAAACCTCATCCCATTGGCTTCAGCCCAGCTATCCAGCCTGTCCAGATCCCTCTGTAGGGCCTCGCTACCCCCAGGCAGATCGACACTTCCAGCCAACTTGGTGTCATCTGCAAACTTACTGAGGGTGCACTCAATGCCCTCATCCAGGTCATCAATAAAGATATTGAAGAGGACAGGCCCCAGCACCGACCCCTGGGGAACACCACTCGTGACCGGTCGCCAGCTGGATTTAGCTCCATTGACCACCACTCTCTGGGCCCGGCCCTCCAGCCAGTTCCTTACCCAGCCAAGAGTGTACCTGTCCAAGCCACGGACTGCCAGCTTCTGCAGGAGAATAGTGTGGGAGACAGTGTCAAAGGCTTTGCTGAAGTCTAGGTAGACTACATCAACAGCCTTTCCCTCATCCACCAGGCGGGTCACTAGATCATAGAAGGAGATCAGGTTGGTCAAGCAGGACCTGCCCTTCGTGAACCCATGCTGGCTAGGCCTGATCCCCTGGTTGTCCCGCACTCGCCGCATGATCTCCCTCAAGACAATCTGTTCCATAACCTTCCCTGGCACCGAGGTAAGGCTAACAGGCCTGTAGTTCCCTGGGTCCTCCTTACAGCCCTTCTTGTAGATGGGAGTCACATTGGCAAGCCTCCAGTCTTCTGGTACTTCACCAGTCAACAAGGAGCGCTGATAGATGATGGAAAGCGGCTTGGCTATCACCTCCGCCAGTTCCCTCAGCACTCTCGGGTGAATCTCATCAGGCCCCATGGACTTGTGACAGTCCAGTTGGAGTAGCAGGTCTCTGACTGTTTCCTCCTTCCAACTATGACTCTATTCCAAAATGTTATTCCTCTCATGATATGGAGCTCTCATTTCAGCCAAAATGCGTTAGTTAGTTAGAATTAGGGCAATTCTCATCATTGCTCTTTTGAATAGCTTTCTTTTTCCCCAACTTCATTTTGCTAAGCTATAAAAACAAGCTCTTCCATTGGCTCTAATGAGTGGATTTTTTAATTGTGTTCATTTGTGGGCTTGAGTTTTTTCCTCCACTTCTGGCTAAATGAAAAAGCTGTATATAACCTTCTAGGTAAGGTCCCACCAGGGTCAAGTATGATGGCTTTTAATTTTCTCCCTGCCAACACCTCTCGTGACATTCCCTCTATGTCTCTCATAGCCATGTTGCTTGTCTTGTGAGCAAAGGAAAGATTTTACTGGACCCAACCTCAGCAGCATCTGGTGCTACGTAGGGAAGTGCTAGCTGAGCTGCAGGAGAGGGTGCTTAGTACAAACGTCATGTTGGGAGTGACTTGAGGAGATGAGAAACTGTGTTGAAAGAAACTATACGACGTGAAGGAGGTTATTAGTGGAGGTTCTCAGGGACTGGTTTTGACATTGGTCTTATTTTTTGTTTTCACTGCTTACTGAAAAGTAGGACAAAACTAAGAATGTACTAATCAAGTTTGCTAATGAGTTAAATTAGGACTACATAAGAAGACTGTCATACAGGATTGACCTTGAGTAGGGATGAATTGGAGATGGAAAGGAATTAGCATGTCACTTCACGTCATTTAAATACTTTGAGGAACAGTGAGTATTCCTCAGAGCTTATTCACTGGGGAAACAAAACCTTCGAGGAAGGCCAAGCTGTACTCTTTAGTCAGGTAACGGCTGTCTGAATCTTGTTTAATATACAGGGAGGTCTGATTCTCCCTCCTCTGGAGGGAGACAAGGGCTAATGAACAAATGCAAACAAATGTCAAATGTGCAAATTCGCATGTAACAGCTGGAAAAGAGTCTGACCCTCATGATGTGGAGAACATTGCCATAGATAGGTATGTCTTCAGTTGCATTCTATGAAGTTGAGCAGAACACGAGACAGCCAATGTCAGGGGGTGTACAAGGTCTGTGCTTGTATGTATTTTAGTTATTAGCTTTTTTATTATCATTATTAGGAGCACACACATTTTTGAGATGATTTGTAGCTCATCAGAAGAATTCAGTTGACTGAAATCAGAGCAGTCCCAAGGCTGGTGATGGGAGCATATCTCAGAAAGCTACTAATATCCTGTCCTGTGATCCCTGGAAAACTGCAGATAATTTGAATTAAGAATGTTTATTATCTAATTTTACTGTGTCAAGTTATTGTGTCAAGTTGTTACAAATTTTGTGCTATTGCAGTTCAGTTCATAAGACTATTTTTTTTTTCTTTCTCATTAGAAGAAACTACAGGCAAGAAGACTCCAGTAAAGACAAGGCACGTAGTCACGAATAAAGGAAGACTTCAACAGTAACAGCAAAATTAAAGGTGTGAAGATATTTGTAGAGAAGAATCACTTAATTCTCTGCTCTAAACTTGACACAATTGCTGTACTGAAATTTTCCTGTTAGGAGCAAGGATGCTATGCGGTAGTGAGACTGACAGACAGAAGCTGCACTGATTGCTTTTTAAATGGGGAGGGGGGAAGCAGTTAAAGGAACCTGAACAGATCAGATGTGTCCTAATGTGCTGTTCTTTCCCACACTGTTATTCTGGATGCCATGTCTCTACTGTGGAAAATGCCATACAGTCAAGGCTGTTTTTCCAGTTAGCATCCAACATTCACAGAGGTCTGGTGTGCAGGGGTTTCATAGTATATTTTAAAAGGTAGGATTGGAGGAAACTGCAGCAAATCAAGAAATTTGTATAAAGTTTGCAAAACAACTATTTTGCATTTGTCAGAACGTTACTGTCTGACCGGAAACTCTTCCCTTCCTTTTTTCTCATTTATTCTTCACTTCTGTGCCCTCATGGTGGCTCCTTTTTGGCTGGTGTCCTCACTAAGAAATCAGACTTCTCTTGGCTGTAAAGCTCCCGGGGACTTGCATGAACACTTGGCTGTTTTGGTAAGTCTTGGTGATACTATAGCAATCACACTCACAGGATTTAGCACCTTTTGATGCAGTTTAGTTCTGGTGATACTTATGCTAGTGTTTCACCTGAAGTCTGCAGTTATTCTACTCCATCATGAATATGTTAATTATTTCACACTCTTTAAAAAAAAAAAATAAAATCTTTGCAGTCACAGAGCTAACTTCGCATCTTGGGGTGGTATTTAAATACAACTTATCTTCATGGAAAATGTATAAGTCTTGGTTTAAAAAAAGGATAGTGAATAAATTCAGTGTGGCACAAATCTGACATCTGCATTGCAAAAAATATTCAGTACAAGTGAATTATGCATCTTTTTTGTTACAACAGTTCGGAAACCACACTTGCAAATATTACTTTAATTACTATTTTTATTGTACTGTTTCTGAAGAAGCTTTCTACTTGGCAGCTGACTACCTGAAATCTGATGCACTAAACATTGCCTTATTTCCTGATGTAAGATGCATCTTTTATGGTCACTCCCATATTCTAACTTTCCTCTATCGATCAAATAGAGATTTCACATGTTGTTTTCGTTATGCCCATAAGGACACAGCATAACAATACTATTTTCTCCATGCCTTATATTTTTTCACTTAATTTTCTTTGTGTATGAACTTTCCTGTAGTGATTACCTGTCACCCACTTTGTTTGACACTTAATTGTTATTTTAGACGATTCCTGGACATGCTATCAGACGAAGTATTCTACTAAGCTAAAGTTCATTACATCATTATCTTACAGGATAAAACTTATTAGCACTGATGGTATTAAGAATTACAAATATTTCTAGTATTTGTAGTTTTTGCTATTTTTCATAAACTATTAGAAACCTCATAAAAAGCTTGACAATAAGAGCCATACAACCTACTTTTCAGATCAGAGTGGTTCAAAGAAATCTAAATGTGCTTATACTGTTTTGTTCACATCTTAATTTTCTGAAGTGGTGTTTTTTTTAGTTGTCAGCAGTGAGCTTGAGCAAGGATTTTTAACTACTCCAATAGCTTTCTGGGATGTTTTAGGAATGATTTGACCCCAGATGACTTATGCAGCTCTTACGACCACTGAACTTCAAAGTTGCATTATCTGTACTGCCTGCCTGAGAAGGGAAAGAGCAGTTTTTTCCATGGGTATTAGGGGAACTGGTGGCTGAGAAACAGTGGTTTAGAGGAATATTGTAACTTAGCTAGGAGTGACTAGGGAGTTGCTTCCAGAACAGGTCTGTCTACTGCGTTTTAAGCTGATGTTCTGATTAATCTGTTTACTCTGCATCTGAAATAAATTCTTATTGTCTCCTTGAGAGCACTTGGATAATTTGAGTTCTTTAATCTTTTCATCGAGGCATTGCTGGTTTTGTAGCTGTTTTTATTTGAATGTTTGGATTCTCTTTTTTCAGGGAAATGCAGAATGAGGAAACTCTTCCTTTCACATTTGGAGTTACAGCTTCAGTGAGTCTGCAGATAATAGAAGGGAAAATACTGTAATGGAGTCAGATGGGGAGAGCTGAAACTTTAAACTGAATTGTTCAACTGTCAGGAGGAGATACTTCTCCATCTTCTAAAAATCAAGTTTGCTTAAAAACAACAGTCAGAACGCTTTCTCTTATTGTGCCCGTGAACAAAAACTTTTAACTTCTAGCCATAAAGTAGATGAAGGTATACTCAAACATCAACTACTCCTCTCTGTATGGGTGCAAAGGTACTCAAGGGTTTCAAAACAACAGAATAATTCATATTATTATTTTCCATTGTAGTTAATTATGCTTGAGTATCTAGAAGCCATTACTCTTAAGATCTTTAGATATTGTGGCTAGTGCTTGAATTTGAGACTTAGGGGAAAAATTCAGCACCAGAGAGTTGTATGTTGACTTGTGTCAGTCTTCAGAAGTCATTTAGGCGGATGTGATGTGAGACTGGGATTGTAGCTTAATTGAGGGGTTGTAACTGAGCCCTCCGGGGAATTGAAAATGTTTTAGTTTGGTTGTAAATGTAATGCGGTAATGTTCCTTGGTGAATTGTTTGTGGTTTAATCTCTTGCTAATGAGAGGAGAGAAGAAATGAGGGAGAGAAATTGGCATGGTGGCTTCATGATATGAATCCCTCATGTCTCGTGTTATGAATAGGCTTCTCCTGAGCTCTGTCTTGGGGTATTGCAGACACGGAAGGGAAGGGTAAAATATCGATGAGAATTGCTCTGTGAAATTTCTCTTGTCCTGTTTTGGGAGAGAATGCTCTTCCCTTCGAGATAGGCATTGTTTTGAAACCAAACCAAAAGCACGCTAACAAGTGCATTTGGCTTAATTGCAATCAGTGGGCGTATTCTGAAGTGTAACTGACCCCTCTGCATCGATGCCAAGTGATTCTATCCTTTATTCCCTAGTGTAGGTAAGTCTTGAAGGGGGTATTGACCTGAGCCAACAGTCCTTGGCTACCTGTGGATTGAGGGTTCTTTGATATGTTCTGAGATATTGTATACAAATTTTAGTTGGAGTTGTGCTTGATTGTAGATTCCAGAAACAACATAATCACCTGAAAGTTGAAAACTTCAGTTGTAAAGTAATTTTAAGAACTGTAGTCTTAAACTTTTGTGAATAATTTTGTATTTGGATACCTGAGACACTGTTCAGGACTTGCTGCTGTGTATTTGTATGTCTTGCTTCAGTAACACACCACTTTGCTTTCATGCTTTTGTTGTGGAGTTGAAATTCTCCACCGTGGAATAGTCGAGAGGGATCTGGATGTTTTGAGCTTTACTAGGATGCAGATGTGTGGGGAGATGGGAGCCCAGCCCATGCACATGCTGAAACAAGCAGTGCAGGCAACTCTGGTTGGAATTTGCTGTGTTTGCAGGGGAATAAAATGTGGATTGACTTTGAGTGGCTAACTTTGCATTCCAAGGACATATGGAGGGACTATCTGTGAACAACAATTTCATATTCAACTTCTCTTTGTAATCCTTTACTCTTTCTGAACAGTGGTCACAATTAGAGTACTTATGTAATTTATTCTATCTTCTGTAAACCACCTGGTTGTGGAAAAAGGTGTCTTACTGGGCTAGATGGAAACAATTTTATGTGAGAGATTACACGATAAATTGACACAGCCCAACCTAGAGGGATGGTGACTATTTGTACGGTGACAAAAGTCTCAGCTTGTTTTGAGAGCTTCACAGTTCAAGAATCAATTGAATTTGCATATCCCAAAAGTTCAGGAATTGATTTCCTAAATGATGATATTCGAGGCATAATGATCATGTCTGCCTGTTATTATATGATCAAATATATTCCATGGAGGGTGAATTATTTAATCTCTGTGGAAACATGGAATTTTCATGATGCATTAGGATTGTAATGGGCACTTTTTTTTTCCAAAGGAATGAAATTGTTCCATCTTCTAAACAAATGATCTGTGATGCCTCGAAGGCTGCTTGGAGAGGTAGATAATTAGCTACCCCACTGCCTAGAGAAATAGCTTGGAGAATTTTAGAAGCCTCATGCAAATGGTTTGGGATATTATACAAAATTAGTTTCAGTTAGGCTCAAATTTATCTAATTTAATTATTGGGAAAAGTAAATCTTTGACTGAGGGGGAAGAAAGGAAACCTGACACGAACAGAAGTCAGGGCAAAAAAAGACACTGCAATATAGACTGCAACAATTAGATACTGATGGATTTACATCTGCCATTTACTTTGTAGGCATTCACCTCTAAGGCATCAGTAATGACTTTGTTCTTTAAGACTTCATCTATCAGAATTAATACCCTAGGCCACAGGTGGAATAATTACTAAACTGAATTAAACCCTGTTGCTCATTATGTCTGTAATCTATTTTAGCAGACTGTGTACTTAGCTGGTAAATCTCCATCCTTCTGGGATTTTGAAGTTCTAGGACGTCCTGCTTGTTCCACTTAAAGTTGCAAGGGGTCTCTGGCAGGGATTGGGTGGTTCTCTGAGGTGGAAACTTGATGGCTGTACCAGGGCTTGAGAGCCTGATTACTTGCCTGCGGGAACTGTAGTGGTTCTTTCATGTTCCTGTGATGTCTCCAGCCGTCTTTTCATTCCAGACCGGGTTGAGGGTGCATCAAATTTCTTCTTAATCTGAGGAAGATAGTTGAGAGATTAGAAGAGCAGGTGGTGCACAGCTGATTGCTGGTGGCTGTTAGCTGCCTCTTCTATATGCAGAGCTCAGGCAGAGAGCAAAAAGGAAAAGGAAATATATTGGAAGAGGCTTAGGCTTTTACAGCTTGGCCTGTGGTTTAGTGGCTGGAATGAGACCAGAGAAGCTGGGACATGGCAGTTGTGTTGCCTGAGGTAGGTAGGCAGACTACTAAGGTAGGCTGGTGTGAGTCTCTCCTGTTTGAGGGACGTAAGTTAATGCTATTACATGGAGGATGAAAAGAGATATTAGTATGTCAGGGTAGAGTGGATGGGTCAGTGGTGTCAATAAAGAAAGAGGGAAGGGTAGATTCCTGCTGGGATGATGGTCAGGGGGTTATAACAGATGAACCTCTGCTGAGACCAGTAGAGCTGGGAAGTTTTACACACAGACACTCTTCATTAGTTGAACTGTAGCAACTTCAGTGAACTTTTGTTTTGTTTCACGCATGATGATTTGTAGGATATTTTAACAACATCAAATGTGACATGACCCCTGTAAGAGCAAATTCACTGAGCAGTCTAAATACGTGTTTCTGAAAAAGCTTCCTCAGCAAGCGTTTGCTTCGCTTGCTGCTATTAGAACATGTCCTGAAATTTTCATCTAGCATATTGTCTTGCAGGTGTCTTGCAGGCACCTGGCTTGAATCTATTCTCATTTAAAAAGAAGAAAAAAGTAAAAAAAAAACTAAGCCAACAACAAACCAACAACTGACCCAAGAAGATTGCCATTCTATTCTAGTGGAACAGAGCTGCCCCTAACAATATCAGCAGTACAAGAAGAGAGCTTATATATAACCTACACATACATAAATTGTTTGCTTCTGTGGTAGCTGTCCTGAAAGTAATGCAAAAATCATTTCAAAAGGGAGCCTTAAACTTTTTTGCAGTTAAATTCTTTCTAGTTTGAAAAATACCTTGTTTTTATGTCCTGCTTATATTATTTTTAGATACAAGCAAAAAAGCAGTAGATTTCTAATAAGCTGTTGAATCTTGATGCTGTAACCTTATCTGTACTTAAAATTTGTCTTTCCATTTTTCAACATTTTATTATTGTTGTAACATTGTTTGTAAGAAAAGGCTCAAGAATCCTTTCTAGGACCCGCTGTCCTTATCCTGTAGTGAGTGATGTTCCTGGCAAGGATCTGTAAACAAAATTTGGCAGGAGCCAAAGATAGGTCAAATGTTGGTGATTTCCATTTGAACATTCTTGAGTTGGGACTTCATTTTTAGATAAGTCTTAGGTTTCATAATTGTGATTAACAGAGATAAAGACAGAAGTATCTTTTTTTGTTCTTGTAACTCTATATTGATGACAAATCATCTTGAAATCTTTTAGTATCCCCTATTTAACTAGCTACCTTATTTTTAGTCACCTCAAATACATGTGAGAATCATTAATACAGAGGCTGTCATCAAATGTTCATAAATGCTGCTTTCTGGTGTTTGTAATGTGGTGTTCATGCAAGTTTTGCCCTTGTTTAGCAGTTAAGTCCATACTTGTGGATCTGTTTTTGGCCACTACTGACAATTCACCTGTTCTAACTTCACAAAAGATAGCTTTTAACCGTAAAGGATAAACAAAACTCTTTCAAAGCAGAAACATGACATTTCTGATAACTTAGGCCCAAAAATGAGTTTAATGCATGAAGATCATGGCTGAAGGAAAGGAGCATGTTTTTTCTTTTTTCCCCCAGAATATCATCGCTTTTTATTATTTATTATTGCTGAAGTTAGAAAAATAAGTAATCTTTTTTTCAACAAAGAACGAAAATATTATTCTTGCCTGTAGAGGTGTGCCAAAATGCTTTGTTAGTTATGGATGAACATTAACATTTGCTTAAAAACTAAGAATTCTTCAGCATTTGTGATAGTAACAGTGCCAGCAAAAATACAGACATGGGAACACATGCTGTTTGGCTTGGAGGCAAGAAGGAGCTAATGTTCTGTAAGCATCTAGAGGGAGAATATTATTATTTTTCTTTCCAAAACATAGAAAACATTGGTTAAAGGCAAATGAGCTGCTAGATAACAATGGATGGTCCTTTGTAAGGCAGCACTGTCCTTGCCACACAAAAAGTGCAGAAAAATCTCTAGATAACTTACTGAACTTGAATAAATACCGGGTGTTCTCTTCCTTCAAGCACATATTGACTTGCAAACCTTTCTCTAATCTTTCTTAATCTCTGTCAATATTTACCTCTTCATGCAATAAATACTGAGAAGTCAACAGAACCCAACTTCATTTTGTTTTTTGCACTTGTGTTATTTCTTTGCCAATTTCATACATGTATGAATTTCACACAGCTTGAGAACGATAAATTAGACTAACAACGTAAATCCTTTTATACAGTTTGTAGTAATAATTTTAATGAACAGTTCAGACCTCTGGCTGTAAGCAAATCTCCCCCAGACCTCTTCTGAAGTGCTGGAGAACATTAGATATTTTTGACCTTTGATACATGTGTTTCTTCTAAGGCTGAGTATAGCCTTGCTATTATGTTACTAACCAGTTGAATTGTCTATTTAGTTAAAATGTATTACGCTCCTTCTTGTAAGATTCTTTAGATTGCTGGTGCACCAGACAGTCATGAAACATCCTGTGTGGGCATGTACTTCTCTAAAACTAAGTGGTTACAAGCATATTCTTTAAAAGAAAATGGTATGGTCTTTTTGTTCTTGGTTGTTGCTTTTTTTTCTAGTACCTATTAAGATCACTGACTTTTTATCATGGTTCCTGCTCTGCTTGCTTGTTTTGCACTTGAGCAAAAACTTAAAACAGTGGAAGAAGCCTGAGAAACTGTTGCTTCTGTTTGTTGTTAGCTACAGTATCTGGTCAGGCTGCTGGTGGAGGTGGCAGAAAGGGATGTTCATGGAGTCAGAGCTCAGCTCCAGCCCCTTGGTCACAATGTGGGCACTGAATCAAGTTCGAGCTGTAGCGGGGTGCCAAGGACAGCCTTCTGCATCTCTATCATCATTAGCTCCTTAAACTTACCTAACTAAATTTCCAAAGGTCTTGTGAAAACAGTGAAGGTGAGATTTGTTAGTGGTATTGCTCAGAGTGAAACATTAGCTCCTTGAAAACTTCTTGCTTAATAGCAAACTAATTGCGTTTGAGGTGATCACAACTGTATTAGTATAAGGCTTGCCTGTACCTTTTATCTTTTGCTTGTCTGAATGTCTGCAAGAGTGTTTCAAGTGACAAACATATCAAGAGAAGTGTAATTCAGAAGTGTCGTAGATACTACACAGTATATACTCAGGTGTAGCATGTATATGGAAGGAGAAGCCCAGTTTAAACACGGAAATGAAAGTAGTGGTGGAACCTCCATGCTAGCCATGGGAAGTAAAATATGGGAAGGAGGGGAAGAAGTGAAACTGCATGCATGAGCAAGTCCTGAGAAGAAATTAAGGCTTGGATTGCTGTCTTGTTCTCAAATTGTCAAGCCCCATCCTAAATCTCTGAGGCACATGTGGGTGTCTGATGTTATGCTACTGAGGCGATTGTCATCACTGGGTTGCATGGAATGTGCATCTCTAATGCTGACTAACCAAATGCCACGGACAGAAATTAACAAAACTGCAGTTGTTTTCACTGTATTTAGTAGACTAGTTTGGTATTTTCTAGCTAAGTATTTTCTTCTCAGAAAATCAAAACATTTTCTGGGAAACTACTTACTTCCTTGAAAAAATTAGGCAGAAGATCATTGGAACACCTTGCTGGCCTTTGCTTGACTTCATGGCATTAAACTCATTAAGATTAGCTGTGAAGAACTGTGCAGTTTCCTTTCTTCCCAGTTTGAGCCAAGAGAGACTTCAAACAGTAGGAATCTTATGTGATCAAGGAATCATGGGGAAAAGTGCAAAAGCAGGGACGTCACATATTTAAGACTTGATTTATGTCTTGGGAGAGAACTGAGTTGAGATCTATGATTCAGATCAACTTTGGCTGTTTAAGTAGCCCTGTTAATTAGCATTAGATCCTGGCAGCTGTATTACTTGGTACACATTAGTAGGAAACTGTAAAATAAGTTATTAAACCCAAAGGGCATTAAATGTCTCTTACCGTAGCTACTGAAAACAGTACAGCAATAGGAATAAGGGAAGGCCATTCATGTTACTGCTTTCTCTTCCTCTGGAATCTCATGTCTTATTAAAAAGCTTCCCAGAAGGATTATTGGTCTGAAATTATACATTAAAAATGAAAACACAGTAGTTATTCGCTTGCCTATGAAAACAAATGAATAAAAGTATATTGTTTAGAGAAGTCAATTATGCCTTAAAGAGGGAAGAAGAAAATTTTTTAGCAGTGTTTTGGAGAATAAGCCTCTGAAATGCATTGGATAAAAGAGCAGTGATGTAGCTGGGGATGCGTAAGTATTTTGGTGTCTGCCTTTGTGAAGATTTGGGACTGGTTGAATCAGCTCCCTTGTGAGGGTGGCAGTCCCATTATGTTTTTTCCAGGTTGGCTGGTGTAATTGTTTTTTCTGAGGTTATCAGCATGTTCAATCAAAAAGCTAATATGTGCATTATTGCTTTGCTAGTTTTAAGCCCTTTTCTCATTATAGGTATCGATCTTGATTAAAAGCTGTTCTCCAAATGTTTGGTTCCATTGACATGAAGTGATTCTTGCCTCTCCGTCTGCTACCAGAGGGAAGGTAGCCTCATTCAGGTTAATTGCCAGTGCTTGATGCTAAATGCAAATGCCAGAGCACTGCTTGAGGTGAAAATTCAAAAATAAAAAAGAGCAGCTGTTAAAATGTCCTTTCCTTCTGTATTTACCAGAACAGCATGCTTTCCATTGGCATCGTAATATGCCAGAGAAAATGTCATGAATACTGTTTTCAAGACAGATAATTTTTAGTTCTTTGTCAGTGAATGTGTATTGTCTCAGTGCTTCACCAGGAGCCGGGGGAAGGGACAATAGCAGCGGACAGCGGTGGGTATAGAAATAAACAACAATCAAAACACAGTGAGCCTGTGCCAGAAAGAGGACTGATGTACAGGCGTGTTGAGCGCAGACAAAACCAGAAGCACTGCAATTGTAGTCTGAAATGTGTGGGTGGGCTCTCGTGTCCATGATGGTGATGATTTGCACAGGCGTGTATCTCCAGTCAGCATCTGTAAGAACACTGTAGCCTTTCACAACAGATAACCGGTTCAAAAATACTTAAGAAGAGATGGGCCTTTAGAAATGTTTTCTCTGCAACGCTCTATCTAGTTAGGGCCTTACAATGGTGCTGTTTTGTTGTAACATTATTAACAGTGATGAAAGAAAACCTGTACCAGGCTCAAGATATCCTGAAGTCTAACTGCATACTACAGCCTTCAGTTTTACAGGCCAAAGAAAAGAAGAGCAATTGAAACTGCTTCCCTGTGTAGAATTCCTGTAAAGCCTGGCAATTTGAAGCTGGACGGATTATGGGGGACTTTTTAAAACTAGCAGTGACGTGTGGGTTAAAAATTCCCAGCATTATTTGGTTTAAGATTGTTTGTAAACTGTAGTAAACGGCCCTGGTGGCACATGTACTTTACTTAGCATTTGGGCTTTATTCCTTGTCTGAAATGGTTTTGTTTCTGGCTCTTAGATCTTCCTATATACTTGTCTGTCAGGCAGAGATGCTTCCACTACAGATTTTTGTTCTGTCCCTTGTTCAGTCAGTCGTTACCTTTGAGTTACTGTTCTCTGCTAAATGGGCTGACTTTTGGTAGAAGGTGAAATTTAAACTTTTAATCATTTTTCTGACTGTCTTCTGATTTTATTATTTTTTTTTTGCAGCATGTTTTAGGTCCAAAATAAAGCCTGGAGTCTTTTGTGACAAAATAAATTATTATGAACTCAGTCTCAAAACAACCCTAAATGAAATGTTTTGGTTTGGCTGTCTGTCTGGAAGATTTCTCTTGTCAGTATTTTCTCTCAGCAGGTAAAAAAACAAGGGAAAATGGAAACTTAATCTTGGAGGCTAAATGCCTTGGTGCTCTGTGCTCTGTTGGTGTTAATGTGTATCTGCCCTGAAGCCAAACGTAGTCACATAGCTACCTGCCTGGAAGGCTCCTGCCAAATTGAATTTGGCAACAACTTCCCCAACATGTGGACAGGAACCTCATGGCTTAGTTTTCCTGATGGGTATTTCTTTTATTAGATCGGATATGTAATCATAAATTGATAATTTTCTGTTTGAGAAGTGGAAGGGGAGCAGAGAAAATGACTCCAGGATCTAGGGATCCCTAAAGGAGTTGTTTTGGATAGTGTATCTTCCTTTCTAGGGACTGAATTTCTTCCTGCAGCATGAGAACATGAGTTTAGGCCTAATTAACACAGCACCAGAGAAAGCTCGAGTCCTAGAGATTGTTGTGAGAGAATTCCTCCCCTCTCTCATCAAAGATTTTAGCTTTGATGCTACTGCTTAAACTGAACATACCTTGTCCCAGAAGATCTCTGTCCCTCGGGAGGGATTGTTCAAAGTATATGTATTGCCAATGTGAATGAAGAATGTCAGGTCTTTTAGATGCAGTTTTAGAAAAACATTCTAGGCCTATCAAAAGGAAGCAAGAACTGTGTGCTTTGTTGATTACTGTGTCTCATGATCTCAAAGGTTCTTGGAGCAAGGGTTATTTCTTGCAATGCCAGGCATCCAACTATTTAGCTGGCTCTCATGTTATCTGGAATACACAACTCAGTACAGAAAACTAAAAGAATACTCTTAAAAAAAATATATATATATATATATATAGAGAGAGAGAGAGAGAGAGAGAGAGGCCTCATTTCAATGTAGCTTATAATTATTCCTTAAAATGCAATGATCAAAAGATTCATCCGTCTGCCATTGTTTATTCTTTTTCTGAGAAGTGGGCAGAGCACAACTCAAAGATGCTTAAGCTATTTACCTTCACTTAAAAAAAGAAAAAGCTAAAAAGGAGGTAAATTTAATGCTGTCTTTTTTTTTTTCTATTCGATGTGATATTCTAAACTAAGCTGTTATCTTCATTTTGCTTTGTTCAACTCTAAATGGAGCTGCATCCATAGTAATAAGGTGGGAAGATAATCAAGTCACTCTTTTCTTTAGGAATTTTTTTCTTTTTAGAAAGTCTTGTGTATTAATGAAGCAGATGCTCACTATTGAGCTTAGGCAATCTCCTTTTAAAAGCCAAAATAATTTATATTTGGTTGAATTACATGAATGCTCTTGGTTAAGTGACAAAGCAAAGGAATTGAGGTATGCTTGAACACAAATATTGATATGTAAGTGCACTTAATCTCATGCTTTGAAAAATCAAAACTATTTCCACCATCCTGAATTTTATTAAAGTAAAAATTTAATGATAGAGGATAGACTTTTAAGGATGCGTCAGCTTCTTGGAAGTATTGCTCCTTAAATCTCATCTGTTTATCTTCTCATTTGAAGTGCTACATGGTAAATTAACTGGTGGTGATGCAATATTTTATGCTGTGCACTTCTATTTCTATGCCTTCAATAAAAATAGAGATTTTGCTAGGAAATATTTTTCCTTTAATGATTTTCTTAATGTGTTTGGATTTCAAATTATCTGTTTTCCCTAGTTCTGTGGCATTATTCTGGTTCTTCTGAATGACATGATTATTATTAATAATGAATATAATTCTGTTCAAATAATTTTAAAGGAAGTTTTTTCAAAACAGAATCCAAAAAAGAATAAAGTAAGAATAAAGGAGACTGGCTTTTCTGTATCTCGCTTCCTCTATGGAGCATCTGAGGAATAGGAAAGTCACCAGTTGTTAGTCAACACCAGTGAAACTTTCCCATTTGATTCAGCTTTAGATTAATTGAAACAGGCAATATTGATTATTGCCCCTGAAAAGAACAGGAAGTTTGTTTATATGGCTGAAGTCAAATGGAATGACTTGGAAGACGAGTCCAACTCTTATGCAGGCGTGCTTATTGTGTTTGATATTTGTTCTTGAAGGAAAATATCCTATTTGCATTTGGAAGGAGATGCTCATTTCAAAGTCGAATGTGCTATGCATGATCTAATGGATGGCAGTTCACTGAGGCTTTATAATCCTCTGGTAGTTATCAGATGCCATCTTGAAATATCATATTTCTGGGATATCAGTTTCTTCTCAATTCAGACATTTATTTATTGCCTACAGAAACTCAGATCTTTCTACCTCTGCCGGTATTAATCACCTCCTACTCTGTCACTTGTTGCCTGCCAAAAAATTTCAGGGTCGGAAATAATCAAAAACTTGTTTCTGGATCTTGCTTGATAGATAGGACAACAAAGCCCACAGCATTAGTGCAGGTCAGTAAATTGCTCTTGAAGACTGGGGAGCTTTACTTAACGATATTTTTCATTCAATTTGGCTCAGTGAATAGTTATTCCATTCCTGGATCAAGCCTGGATCTTGTGTAAGGTATCCAGACAGCTCCCTCCGTCAGGTCCAACTTACGATGCTTTTCAGTAGTTGAAATTAGCATTTGAGTCTAAATGAATTAAGAAGGAAAATCTGAATGGGATTTTCAGTCTTTATTGAAATAAGATGAAAGTAAACATAGAGACTGCAGGAACCTCAGCCATTTGGATGAACAACTTCACCTGCAAAGATGAGCTGTGTTAGGGAAATTAAAGTGGGAAGATGATTTTCTTCCACCTGCTACAAGCCTCTCCGGAGAAGTAACGTCCCATAGCAGGGCAGTAGAGCTTTGTGCTCAGGTGCTGGAGAAGAGATGCTGTAAACCTGTGTCACGGTGCCACCTGGTGACTCCCACAGGAACAGGAGGTTGAGGCAACTACATCAGGCTCGCATGTGCCATCAGTCAGCTAATTTCATTCCACCAATTTGCCACCAAATTCTTCCTCTGATTCCTGCAGCGATGAAGGAGTGGGAGGAATGACTCAATCCCCCAGAAGTAACTTCTGATAAGGTATTTCATGTTTAACAATGGATGTTGTGCTCCACAAACACGCTGAGCACTTAAAGTTACCTAAAGGAATGGGCATTTCTTTCTGTAAGTGCAGCCAGAAGCATTACAGTGTCCATGCAGTAGCTTTTGTGCCAAATGGATAACAAATATGAATTATTTATAGTTCATATTGTAGCTGCTCTGCACTGTCAGTCTGTGCAGGAAATTGATGCCCTGAAAACTCAGAACTACCTTTTGGATGTATGCAGAGGGATCCTGAGGGTTTGCCAGTTGTCCCCTTAGAAGGAAGAAGTTTGTATTTCTAATAATGTTCTTTTTATGCTTGCTAGATATATTTCCACTTTGATCATGATAGGACTTGCATCATGTTTATCTTCATGGTGGAATATTTTAGGAGTCAGCACAATTGATTTTACAGCATCACTTTGAATGTCAGGTGATGTTTGACATAGACATAGACAACCACATAACTTTCCATTGTAGAGCAGAGTTGAAGAAATTGGCATGAGGGCTTGGAGTCTGCTGATTCCCTGGGATGGAGATGGCTGGGTCACTATTTTTCTCAAGCTGCCTGCAGGTCTAGCATGACAACCTCACTTAAATTTAGGATATTTTTTGAAAATACATGTTTTTTTGTTTGTTTTAAAGACAGGATAAATAGTGAAAAACACCAGGAGGCAGAATCTGCAGTCTAATTGCCAGCTACTAAAAAAAAAAATGTTTTTCTATTATAAATTGTTCTTTACTCTGTTTCAAGTAGATGATTATTTTATGTTACTTCATTTTTTGTTTTACATCCAGGTTGAATAATGAAAAAAACATTGATTGTCAACCAGAGTTGCAGTCCTATCCTCCTTAACCCATCCTGGTGTAGGAGGAATAAGAACACATTCCCTTCTGGTGACTGCCCAGGCAGGAGGGCGCCCTTTCCCCATGGCGTTACCTAATGTTGCTCCATACTTAACTGCCACGGACAAGTGCGTATTGAGGATCCAAACATCTTTCATATTTTAAAAGCTCCACCTGTCTTGAGAGCATGCTTTGCCTAGAGTGGGTCAAGGTCTTTGACGTTTCCTCTGAGACGATAGCAAAGTCATGACAGTGTTCTTGGACACTTGTACAACACTGAAGTGAAAGCTCGTATTAATGCAGAATAGGCATTTCATATCTAAATGCTCAGAAGTCAGGAGAGAAAGTTGGTGGTCTCAGTGTAACATTCACCTACTTAAGATTTTTCTAGGTTGCTGAGAAAACAGTTACTTTACAAAGGAAAGCACAAGATGTGCCAAACAGTTCATGTCAAACCTTAATGAGTTTACGATATCTTAATGTTTTTTTATTTTCCTATTGTGTCAGTGAAACTTCTCACATTTAAAGGTGATTTCAAGGTTGTTTTCTTTTTTTTTGATTGTTTCTGCTTTGTACAGATTACCAAAGAATCTGCCTTACATCTGCTGATACGTGGGTGCTTCCTGCTTTGAAAATCTTGTTGGAATAAGATGATGTTTGTATTTAGCTGGTATCCGAGGGCAGCAAATGTTCTTAAAAACACAAAGATCAGGCTTTTCATTTAAGGGAAAAAAAAAAAAAAACACCACAAAACCCCCCAAAAGTCTAGTTTTCCAAACAGTGTCAGTCCTCTTCCTGCTTTCCAAAGCATTTTTCATCACTAGTATCTGTTATTATTACTTTACTGTTAGCAAGCTGTCAGTTAATAGGAGCCTTCTCTCCCCTTCCCCTCTCTAGTGTGTTTGGAAATATGTTCATGATAAGAAGGACTGAAAATAATCCCACTATAGAAAACAGACAAACAGCATTCTGCTTTACTGTTTGAAGCTGCATATTAGTATCCTTTCTAGAGAAAACTACATCACTAGAACCTGTGAAAGACTGTTTTGCTTCAAACACCTCTCCTTGCTTGTCGATTAAGTGACTCATGTCACAGCTCTTGATTGAGAGAGATCTGCTTTGGTGATTACATGTTAGGAGTCTGCTCCTAATCCATTTAAATCACTTGTAAATTACTTTGCCTTCATTTTCTCACTGCTTCCACTATTGTGTGGCACCTTCTTATTTGCATGTCAAGGTGAGCTATTTCCTCATTCCTAAAGAATTGACTCGCATAATACCACAGAGTATAAGGAAAACACACAGTAAAGTTTCAGCAGTTACTTATGTTACAATGATTTGGATTCCATTGGACAGCTCATCTACCAAGCTGGCAAAAATTCCTAGATTATCTTCACCTGAATTATCATGCAATCGTATTTGATCCTGAGGTCAGCTATTTTCAGGAATTAGAAGGCTATTTTGATCTTCAGCAGTGCTTCTCTGATCAGATATTTTGTGGTCCCTACACAGTGTCTGGATGTGTTGCTGGACTGCACAAATATTTTTAGTGCTCTCTAGACATTAAACTTTTTGGAGATGAAACCATCCTTACTCCATCCTTGCAGAGCCTGAAGTTGCAGGAGTGGTTAGGCAGTATGGCAGAGATGATGCAGAGGGTGGGGACTATTAAAGAGAGGGGAGCAGTTCCTCCTTTTCCACTCATCCCGTGGGTCCTGCTGTTGTGGGCTTGCATACTCCTTGCATCAGCTCTTGAGCTTTTCTGACCCTGCAGTAAACTAACTGAGCTCACTGGCAAAGAAGAACGCCAGTCATTTCATTTATTGCGCTAGTTTCCTCCTGGATTAATGAGGTGAATACTTCTACCATACAGTTAGGAAAACGTTAGAACTGTGAATTATTGGACAATAGAAGAAGTAGTAGAGGAATCCTCCTGTTATCCCATGAACCTAATCACTCTTAGAGATAACACTCCTTCCACAGTTCTTGCATTTCCAAGCTTGTAAGTAATGCAGCTAATGGCTTCTCTTCTATGGATAACATTAAGGTACTTAGCATTTTTTGTAGTGAAGCTCTATTTCTCGGCATCTGTGAAATAATATTTTTGCCGCCTGTTACTATCTAACCATAGGCAAGGTTTTACTTTATGAGCTACATTCCTTACCTTGGATAATTGCTTGCTCCTGTTATTAGCTGACTAATAGATGACCATAACATTGATTTTAATAGCTCATTTTGCTCACAGTGGGCCATGGGAGACTAGAAAGACTAAAATCTTTGAGCACAGAAGAGGAAAATATAAGTCAATTTAATTTTATTGGATGAAAACCACAAAGTATAGAACAAAATCAATTTTAGCATCATCAAGAAGTTGCTGTTTTCTTTATGCAGTTTAAATTTCCTTCATAAAGTTTTCTGCATTAAGGTCAGAATTTTGTTTTGATACTTTTGATACCTTTGTTCTGAACTTATACTAAGGCAAAAGATCCTAGTTTCCCAAAGGGGAATCTAAACCCGCCTAACTGCATCTGAGTCAGCAGAACTTTTTGGTTTCCTGTTTGCTTTTTTCTTCTTACGTGTTGTTATAATGGAATTGATTCCAAAAGCAAACAATTCTGAAACTGTTAGAACAATTTATTGTATTGGTATTTTGTCATTGCTGATTCTGGCAGCCCTCTGACCTCTGTGACAGGAATATTTTCCCTATTTATAGTGTAATTTGAGGCAACTGTAGGTGCTTGAGAATTATCAGGACTTGGCTTACCTCAGTTAGAAAGGAGCTTGGAGCTGGTAAGCAGGAATATGACTGTTAATCCAAGAGCGCTCATGAACAGATGCAGCCTCTGCAGGAATGGGCAGGCTGGCCAGCCCTAATCACATCAGCTGGCATGGAAATGGAATGTCTGTCTGTCATGCCTCCATCCCCCACTAAGTACTGGCCAGCAGCATCCCTGGGGCACGTGGATAAGTCTGCACTTGTTTAATAGTATTGTTGATTCTATCCAAATTTGGGAATGGTTGTAGCATATAAATACTTGAGGTCCCTTCCCCAACCTTATTCAGGCAGATTCTGACTTTGTTAATTGGTGAAAAAATACAGCTTTTTTTTTTTTTCAAATTTGAATTGTTTTGATATTAAAAAGAAAATCATATCTCGATGCTACCTTGATTTCTATTGTTGCTACCTTGATTTCTATTGATGAGTGTACTTGTCAATGTTGTAGATTTTAAAGAAACTTCCGTATTTAAAGGCTAAAAGGTTAACAACTGAACCCAGATTGTCTCCAGTGAATCAAGCTCAATTTTCTTGAGCTTATTGAAAGAAGTCTGCTCCAAAGAAACTAATTAGAGTGAATACAGAATGTCTGGGCTGTACAGTCTATGTGCTCTCAGAGATTTTATTCATTTATTTCCTGTAACTTTGTAAAATTAGGTAGTTGTCTATCTCGCTCTCTCTTCTGGTAGTGGTGATGTGGAAAGCAAAATTCACTCCTCTGAAATACCAAGTTGGACCTGGTGTGCTACAAGAAGGATGCTCTGATACTGCTAGCTGGATATCTATGCTAATAAAAATGATACTGTCAGATTCATCAGCTGTCTGTAGTTGAACTGATGGCTGCTGGCTGGCTCGGATGATTCAGAGGATGCAAAAACCACAGTTAACCAAGGATACTTAACTGAGGCTTGTAATGTTAAGTAATTAGGTATGCTTTTATTATTATTATTATTTTTATTTAGTCACATGCCTTACTCTGGTGTATTGTTTGTTTTGAACTTGAGAGTGGTAGTCAAGCTGTCTTGTCATGTTTTGCTCCATGCAGGAGGGAAGTGTTACTTCGTTACATAGAATATGACAACATCGCTTCAGATCTGGATGTAGATGGCCTTGGAGTTGTTGACAGTTGAATCAAAAGGTCTGATTTTTATACTCCTGAGATACGTGGGATGTGGATTTGCTGGATTAAGTTTTGACAGCAGTGTTTGAACAATTATTTGCTTAAGTCCCAAAAGTCCTATTTTGTAGAAATAATGATAGAGCATCTAACAATTCTGAACTTTCTTGATATCCCTTAGGCAATTGGTCTGTTTATCTGTGCAGAGATCTTTTCTTCCTAGAACTCTAGGCATCCTGAAAATTTATCAAATTACTCTCTCTTTTGAAGGTAGGACCTTTTATATCTACTTTAAATAACTTGGTAGATCTCTGATACCTTTGCAGGGCACAGTAGCTTCTAGTGCAGTTTGGAATAGCTCTCTATATTTTAAGCAGATGTGTTTTAACCATCAAAACAAATGGAAGGGTGCAGAGCATTTTGTAGTGGAGGATCTGGCGGTGGATCAGATCTGATATGGAGCTTATTTGAATCTGATCCCTTTGAAGAAATATCAAAAGCCCTTTTACTTCTGAAAAGGTGTTGCTTTCCTGCAGGGTATCTAGTAATCACTCCTTATGCTCTGTTGGCCTGATACCTGAAAAGTCCCTGGTTCCATAAAGACAATTAGGAAAGTTGGCAATACTTGTCTTTATCGGGTGGCAAGTGCCTGGGTATTCTGATGATGGGCTGGTGGCACGTTCCCCGTACATAAGGAAGTGACTGTTGAACTTGTTAACTGTTCTAGAAGCCTTCCTAAATTCTTCTTTTCCACTTTCAGAATGATATTTTAAGAGAATCCAATTCTGCTTGTATGTTCCAAAATGTTACAGCTAAAAACAGATGCTGAGAAACAGGGTTTTATTGTTTGTTTCCTTTAATAAAAAAAAAAAGGAGAAAAGGGCAGCATAAAATATCAGGGAGGTGGAGAGAGAGATACTTCCAACAGCTTGATTTGCCTTTTCTTTGTGTAAGATGGGTGAATGTGAAAATCAGAGTAATTAATCAATGAGAACTTTCCAGATTTATCATTGTTAAAGTGCACCTGTGCCAAGCAACATTGTGCTGATTCTGGGGAAAAAAAAAAATTGCAGCATATTCATTAACCACCTCTGGGTTTTGTGCCTCATTTGCAGAGAGAGGGCCAGGGAGAGGCAGGATTTTGGTTCATGCTGAGGTAGTGCAGCACAAAGCAAGCAGAAGGACTTCAGCTGAAGATATTAACTGCACTCTTTTTTCCTCCTCTTCTCTTCTTTGTTCCTTAATTTTTTAATGAAAAATGCTTTTAGTGGAAGGTGGCTGGAAGGAGGAGAGATCTTGAAATGTGTGGGCAAGTGTGGAGCTGGCATCTTCCTCTCAGGCCTTTTGTTGGCAGAGTCCCTTCTGCGTAGTGGGGACCAGCGCCTGCTGATAAGGCTCACTTGTGTGCACTGTGCCTGTGTCCTGGCTTTGCTTGCTTGCTGGCTCATGAATTCAGCTGTCAGAGCTATTTAGGTATTAACCTTGCTGAAGCATGTGTGGACATCAAGAGTTGGAACTTATTTTTAAACACCCAATTTTATCCCTTTTAATAAGGAGTGAGGAAAAAAATAAATGAAACCTGAGACTTCCCACAGAAAAACTAGTGAACTTACTAAAATAATTTTTTAAAAGGTGTATTTCAGTTTAAATATTTCACGTCTGCTGCTATGAGTATAGGAACATTTTATTTTATTTTACATGCTCTTTTGTCAAACCATTTAATAGAAAAAATTGAATACTAATCAGAAATTACCCTAGAGGACTTTGAAAATAATGGATTATCCATATACTGGCATCAATAATAGTAATATATAATTATCCAGTACTACTTATTTGCCATGAAATAATGAAGATCTCTACAAAACGCAGAAGAAATAATTGGAGGTTGTGATGTAGTTCTTCTGGAAGTTCAGTGCAGTTTTCTGTTCAGAACTGCAATTTCATGTATTCCCAGGGGTGAAAACTGTTGGGTTTTATTCTATTTTTTTAATTCAGAATTTTGATCAGTTTTCATACTCCAATAGTTAATATAGCTTTCTCTAGAACAGGAAATCTGTAACGTGAGTGCTCTGATGTTTGAGTTATCAGAGTTCTTGCTAGATAATGTAAACCAAAACTTAAAGGAGCTCTTATTCCATCTGTATATGTGACTACCGAGCAGTGCTGGAATTCTCAAACTGTATGGTAGGGTTATTCATTCATCTTTTTATTGTCTTCTGAGTGTAGGCTGACTAAGATATTTTTCACAACTGTGTTTAATAATAGGAGAGAGATACTGCGGTGTGACTGCCTAAGAGTGTCTAGGTATGGAGTAGAGTATGAAAAATAAGATAAAGATAAGGACTTATTAAATCCTAAAGGCAATCAAGTCAAACTACAATCTGTCTCTCTTATAGACTCTATTGCTCTTCAGCTGTCCCCTTCTACATTGTTTGTAGAGAAGTGTTGTACCCAATTCACCTAGCTTGTATTTTGTGGATGGCTTTTAACTACAAGCACCTACAACACCAGCTTTTCTGTAAGCTTAACCAAGTCAACTTGGCTTGAATGCTCAACATGCGTATGCATGGCTGACTGTCACTAGTCAGCTGCAGTGACACACTGTCAAATAAAAGTAATGTTCATAGAGCTTAAAAATATCCCACTCTCCATGCCCAAGTGCCTCCACACTGATCTTTAGCCAAAACTATCAGGAAACAGTGTAATGAGATTTACGATCATTTTACATATGAATTGGTAACACGTAACTGATCTCAAATGCTGATAATGTTGAATGGCATCTTACATTCTATGATTCTGTGTAAGAGCTGGTTGTTTTGTAAAGTAATGTAACAACCATAGGGTGATGGATAACCACGTCACCGCGAACTGTGTAAGTCCATGAGGCATGCAGCAAAACAAGCTGTTAAATGATGTTTGTGTTTCAGCCTTTGTTTATTTGAGGGTTTCATTGCTCCTTGGAGGCTTCTTTCACTTAAAGAAAGGGAGATGGCAACTTGAAATTTATAACTCTGTGCTTGCAGATAGAACTAATTCGGTTGTATTAGAAGATACCACTGAGTTGGTGCTCGGAATTGATGGGTTTTACAAGCTCATGCTGTGCTTGGTTTGTTCCTGCTCTAGACTGCAGCAATCACAAATGGATGGAACAGGTGCAAGTCAAAATATTGTAGCTTGGGATGCTGAATGTGGAAACTGATAGAAACAAGGCTTTGCCAAGTGGTGAAACATCCTCCCAGGCCAATCCAGTCTCTTGTGACTGTTGTACCTCAGTCTGGACTGTTGGTAGGATTTCTTCCTCTTTCCAGCTCTAAAGAATCTTTAGGTTCTGATACCACTGCTTGGAAGTTTGATAACACCTGGACCAAGTGCAAATTAACACATCCTGAATCCTTGAACAAATAAAACAGTGAGATACGCCAACCAGTTAATAGGCTCACTGTGTACTCTGTTTCTGCACACAGACTATCTGGGCTGGAGAAGCTGGAGGCTTGGCTTCCAGAAAGAAGAGCTGGTGCTGAGAGATGGGATCGAGAGGGGAAAAAAAGAGGCCCAAAGAGAATGTGAAGATCTTGACTGAAGGATGTATCTGGGAAGTGAGGGAAGATCCCAGAGGTGAGGTAAATACATGGAGACCAATGCCAGGAGATGCCCAGCATCAAATATTTGTGCCTGAGACCAGAAACTGCAAGCAACATCATAGCAGAATCCAGCAGGAATTTCTGCCCAATCTGCTCTAGCCAACGACCTGCCTGCAGAGAAGTCAAGACCTTGGGAACATCATGGGGAAGCTGTAACAGCCATAGAGAATAAGCATAGAAAAAAACAAACACTGCTGAAGTTTTTGTAGAGGTGATATTCTTTGTTTTCCCAAGGATTCTGGATGAACCTTAAAGCAAGCTATGAGATGGAGAGGGAAGCAGGGAGGGGGAAGT
Organism: Pavo muticus; assembly: GCA_016647715.1. Taxonomy (NCBI): domain Eukaryota; kingdom Metazoa; phylum Chordata; class Aves; order Galliformes; family Phasianidae; genus Pavo; species Pavo muticus. The sequence continues at coordinate 643,592 of JACDJE010000433.1, forward strand.
GCTGCTGTTAATTTGGCATTCATTTTAAGGAGCTGAACGGCAGCCAGAAGTAGTGCAGATGGCATCCCAATTCCCTCTTCTTTTGAAGAAAATGTATTTTTAATACAGTAACTTTTTGTTTCCATTAAGACATTTTTAGCTGTGGAACAAGGACAGTTAAAGGCAGTAGTTAAACCCCCAGCTTTTAGATGACATTTCTGAAAGCAGTTTATTTCCCAGAGTGATAGATATATGAAACATATGGTTTCTTCAAAGCCACAACCAAGGAGCTGGGTAGTAAGGATGCAGGGGGCTAGTTGGCAGACGCCCTAGGAAGGAAGCGAAAGGACACAAAACTGGTGATATTGTTGCTTTTGCATATGGACATGGTGGTGACAGGAGAATTTGTCTGTATTAAATTGTATGTTATAATGTTCTGGTCAAATCCGAACTCTAAGCTTGTCCAGATAAACTGCATTCCAGAAACCTGCTCAGTTTTCTGACACCTGATTAAATGCCTATCTGACTGCCATCAGGACTGCAAATCTGCATGAGGTGAAAGCATACCATGCTTTAGGCGTGGTATTTTATAAATAATTGATTCTTTCAGTAAGGGATTTTTCTGAGAGTAATTTTTTCATGAACCTATTTGTGAAACGTTCTCTTAGGTGAACTCTGTAGCAAAGATAAAATTTGAACAAAAATACACACACCAAACAAGCTGCCATGTGCATTTGCTTGTCAATAAGATAACACTCATATTTTGGCAATTTATTGCATATCTAATGTGATCTTCAGACTTCCTAATATATTGAAAACATTCCCATAGGGCATGATCAGCACTGCTATAGTAGAATTCATGATTGATAGCAGTATGAATCAGGAAGTGCCACTTAAAAGATTTTATAAGGGAAGCTATCTCTTGAAATCAACAGTTAGCGTTTTGTTATTATTTGTGTATTTCAACAACTAAAGAATCTAGATCTTGATTTTTTACAGAAAACCATTAAATTGATAGTAGAACCATTGCTTCTACTTCCTTTTGAGAGACAAAATTCTCAGATTTCACCATTAAATAAGTGAAAGAATGACTAAAAGGATATGACAACTGAAAAGGTTAGTTATTCAAAACATTTTATTCCCCGAACTATTAAATAATTAGATAAATATTATGAAAGTATCTGATAATGGAGAAGGTTTATTACTCAAACATCTTTCCAGAACTATCTATCTGTGACCTCTAAAATTATGAACTCATTACTGATGCTGCTGTCTGCAGTGGGTCCCACCCTGGGGTGCTGGCCCATCCCCTGCATGTGCCTGGTGAGAGCTGCAGGTGCCATTGGGGCAGGACAGGGCTGCCCATCAGGTGGCACCAGCACGGCTGCTGCCAGCATGGCAGCTGCAGGGAATGAGGTGAGGAGGGCCCAAGGAGCTGCTGCTCTGCTGCCTGTGGGTGCCGGGGAAGCTCCTGCTGTGCTGGGCCGATTGTAAATTTGGGTCTTGTGTGAGGTGGAGGAGCAGAAGCGGCAGCTGAGGTCTGGCTGCTGCTTGGTGGCAGCAGGGAGGGGGCCAGAGGCTGGCACGTTTCTCTCTATGCTGCTGCAGCAGGGTCTGGCAGGGCTGGAACAGCACTGGTTTGGATGGTGGCTTTCTTAGGGTGCTTGAGTGGCAGGGGCCCCATGGGTGCTGCTGTCTCTGTGCCTTCTTCCTTTGGCGCTGCCAGCAGGCTCTTACCTTGCCCAGCAGCTGCTCCCTGTGTGGGTTGGGCACCTGGTCTGCTCCTCAGGTGGCTCTCCTTCAGGTCTCCCTGCAGGGCAGGGGCAGCCACCTCTGTCTCTTCAGAGCAACTCTTTGCTGTCAGTGTTCAGGCAGCTGTGGATCAATTCTCTTGAAGCATGGGTGAGAGTAGAAGAGTGACTGAAAAATGCAAAGGAGAAGAGTTAATTGCTGTCTGTTTGGAACTGAAAGACAGCAAAATACAGGAAGTAAGATTTAATTGCTGAAGGCAAAAATGGGTAGTAAAAAGGTCTATTGGTCAGATTAATCCCAGATCTTAGGTTAAGATATGTTTGCATATATATTGTAATAAGTAGACTCATCATATCCTGATTTATCTTTCTTTTCCATGGGTACAAATTGGGATATAACTCAAATCTATTTTATCTATATTTCTACTATTCAGCAATGCTACCTCTAAAATACCCAGAAACAATCAGAGAAAGATATAAAGATAAGAACATTGACTAACATCCTCCTCTCTTCTATTACCAAAGCTTATTTTCTTGAAACTTTCATCCCACCCACCAGAATCTTGTGAGAGTTGGTTTCCGTGTGGAGCAACTGACCTTCCTGTGAGCAGGAAGGTCACCTTCCTGTGAGCACCTTCCTGTGAGCAGCGAGTGCTTCTTCCTTTGCCAGAAACTCAGGAAAGGACAGAGATCTTGTGCAGTCATGGTTTATTTTGGTGAATCTTTACAGATTACGTTTGTGCATGAATATTTTCATGTTTTCAGTCTGAAAAACTCTCACAGGTCCTTTCCTTCCCAGTACTTGGAGCTTAAACATTTCTTCATCAATGACAACACAGTTTCCACCGTGACCCCACCAAATCATCTTAAATTGGTCACTTTCAATTGATTGCCAGAGTTTCAATGAAAAACTGAGGGCTGAGGAGATTCTGGCTTTGCTCTGCTCAGAAGAAATGTGAGGGAAACATTTGGTTTCCTCTTCATCAGAAAAAGTCTGTAAATCCTTTTCTTCCTTTATCCTTGCTAGAGCAACATCCCACATTGTTCCTTGTTCATCCTGTCCTGGAGGATGAAAAGAAGGAGAGTCGGAGGACTCAGCCAGCTTCTCTGGCTCAAAAGACATTTCTGATTCAGGTGGCTCAATTTTAATTTTTCTTATCTCAGTTTGACCAAAGTTTTCATGTAGAGGCATTTCTGAGATGAGCCAGTCTCCACCCTGCCAGTCAGCAAGCGAAGTCTAACAGAACTGTCGGGGGGTTCCACTGGAAGATTGTCAAACATCACTGTGATGCCCATGTGTCATCACAGTGACATCGCTGTGTGGCACCCAGGGCCTGGCTGGCTGGAGCAGCCAGAGCAGATGTCCCTGACCAGCACTTGTTGTTGGTCCTGCACAGAGCCACAGGTGTTTAAACGTGAGTAGAGAAGCAAAGAGCTGTATTTAAAGGGGTTCACTTGTCACCTTGACCTTGCTTCCCTTTCCCTGTGTGATCCCTGAATAGCTCCCTTCTGGCCTACTTGGTGTCCCTCTGGTTCTCCAGATGGGGCTGGGGGGAATCAGTTTCCCTGGCAACATTAACAAAAGAAAATAGCAATCTCTTCCCAGTTTGTAACCACTTCTTGGAAGTGCTCCATGGTTTCAAATAGCATGGCTTCTGCAAGGCAGTAGCTGTGTGTCCAGGTGGTGCTCTACAGTGTCAGCAGTCTCCTACAGGCCGCTCTGTTGGTCCAACTAGGAGAAGACAGTAGGTACATTTTGCTGATAGTATAAACAACCCCTCTTTGGTTCCTATGCTTTTATTTGATATTTTATGAATTTAGAAAGCAAGCTAATGAAATCAGTGATGTTCTTTAAGCCTTTCAAATCACACTCTTCTCTACAGGAGCAAGGGCTTCATCTGTCAAGGGAAGACTTGGTCTGGAGGTGGTGTCTGTATGCAGGGCTCGAGTGTATGCTAAGTCTGAGGACACCACTAAATTGGAGGAGCTGTTCACTCCCTCAAGAGCAGAGAGGCCCTGCAGAGAGATCTTTGACATATGTGAGGGCTGGGCAGTCGCCAAGTGCATGAAGCTGAACAAGAGCAAGTGCCAGATTCTGCCCCAGAGTGGGGCAGCCCAGGATGTATGCACAAACTAGGGGAGCTGCCCCACAGAAAAGGATCTGGGGGTTCTGGCTGACGGCAAGTTGAATCTGAGTCAGCATTGTGCCACAACAGCCCAAAGGGCCAACTGTACCTAGGGATGGTGCATCAGGCCCACACTGCCAGCTGGGAGAGGGAAGGGGTTGTCCCGCTGTGCTCTGTGCTGTGCAGCCTCACCTCCAGCACTGGGTGCTGGTTTGGGCAACACAATCTAAGAAGGACATAAAAATGTTAGAGGGCTTCCAAAGGATGGCTGCGGAGATGCGGAACGGTCTAGAAGGCAAGGTGTATGAGGAACAGTTGTGGTCCCTTGGTTTGCTCAGCCCAGAGTAGAGGATCTGAGGAGAGGCCTCGTGGCAGCTGCAGCTCCTCACAGGGAGTGGAGGGGCAGCACTGAGCTCTGCTCTCTGTGACAGCGACAGGGCCCAAGGGAACGTCATGGAGCTGTGTCAGGGGAGGGGCAGCTGGGGGGTTTGGGGAAGGTTCAGAGGGCAGTGGGCATGGAACAGGCTTCCCGTGGCAGTGGTCACAGCCCCATGCTGCTGGAGTTCCAGGAGCATTTGCATGGTGCTCTCAGACATAGGGTTTGGTGGAGCTTTGTGGAGGCAACACAAAGGACAGAACCTCACATTTGAAGACATAGTTATTCCTTTCTTATTAATTCATGTAGTATATGTGCATTTTGCATAGGGAGGAAGATGTGTTTGAGGTGGAGGTAGAGTGCTATTAAGTGATGTATTGTTCTTGCTGAGGTGGTCTGAGTCTGTTTTGAAGAGGAAATTTAGTTATAATGTTATGAAGCTAGTTCTCAGCAAAGTGTTTTCCAAACTACAGGTTGCAGGGCTAACACAAAGAAAAATGCTCATGCTAGCATACAAACCTGACTAGCTGAGATTTCAGTTTCTGTCCTCTTTTGCAATGATAGCAACAGCTAATACTCTTCTGAATGCCTTAGAAATCTCTTATCCCTTTTGAATAAAAATTCACAATGTGTTTTTTTTTTTGCTAATTAATTTGGAGATAGGGTTGGGAAAATATTTTTCATGTGGCTGGGGAGAGCCACTAGTGTCTGCCACTGCTAAGGTGGGATACTTTTTCTTTCATTCTTTTTAGGAATAGGCTTAAGGCAGTTCAAAAGGGAGAGTGAAGCTCTGAATTCTCTGATGGAGACTTGTTTTGCAGCCAGATTGCTATGACAGAAAATGCTTTGCTCCAGCTCTCATGTAGCTTTGTCTGGGCTTTGTGATCAGCATCATCCCAAAGAAGCAAAACTGTTTAGGAAATTTATAGATAGCAATTTGGTCTCCAGTGTAGCAGAGGCTCATCTGTTAATTGCTTTGAAGATTAAAGTCAAGACCTTGAACTGGCATCTGAAACTGACTTTAGAGATAAGCCCTAGCCATGAACTTCTGTCATCTCCTTTGCAAAGCCTTTGGTATTTAGAGGATAATAGATAAGCAGGATATCCAGGACAGCATCTAACTGATGTAAAGGATTTGTTTTATGGGAACCTAAATTGTTTCAGGGCTAAAACCAGTCCTCTCTAGGTCTGTTATCCAGAGATCTTTCCGGAGAAGATGTAAACTAAGAAAGAGTGAAAGTAAGGTCAAGTAGACACAGAAGTGACAGCAAGTCAAATATTGATAATATCTGCCATGTAAATAATAGGCACTTCAGGTTGCTAATTGAATTGGTATGTTATTTTCTTTTAATTTAAGATGAATAAAAATAAACACTTTCCTAGATATGGTGTTGTGTTTTCTTTTTGTCTTTTTTTTTTTGGATGGAAGAATGCTTTTTTTTTTTTTTGGGTCTTCTGATGCTCCAGTACCTTTCTTTCTCTTCTTCCTCACCACGCAAACCTAACTTGGATTAAATAGCCATTTTTTGCTTAATGAAGTGAAACATCGTATTCTGAGGTTGTTTAAACATTTTGTCATAACTTTTTTTTTTCAAGGCAGTTTTCATTGAGGGATGTTTCTCTTTTTCTGTGTTAAGAATGTTGTAAGAAAATGCTTCTGGCAAGTTAAACAGTTTGTTCTGAGATGCTTAGATATAACTGAATTCCCTAGTAGTTTTGGTTCCATCACTCAATGTTATTTTTCATCAAAAGCATCTCCATTAGTCAAGTATGATACAAGCAAATAGAGATGTTTTCTCAGAGATACACTAGTGCCAGCACATTCGAGCCTGATTTGAATACAATGTTTGAGAGCTCTCTGATGGCATTTGTTTTTATGGTGTTTGGGAGCAGTGCCTGAGGAATAGCTGTTGCACATGGCCAACTACAAGGACAAAACCACAGACACTCCATGCACTGGAGAGCTTGTAGCACACTGTTAAATGGAAAAAACTTGTGATGTATAACCAGCATGGTAACAGCAGTGCTGCTGCTGTTAAAATTTCTTTTTCTCAGGGAGATTAAAAATAACAGATTTAATTAGGAGAGGATAAACATTGGAGGGAAAAGAACGTATGCCATTGAACTTGAAGGATGAGGAGCAGAGGATTTATGAGTAATTGGTGAAAATTACTAATGGGAATGAATTGAAGGTGCTACATGGCAGGTAACGGGAGGCAGTCTGAACAAACCACTGTCAGTGAGAAGTCTGAAAATAAAAAGAGCTCTTGTATGTTGTTAAATCAAAGAAAAGATCTGCTCTACTTTGGTTCCTTCTGTTTCTATCTGGTTTCTCCATTTTTTTTCTGACCTCAGATTGTTGTCCTTGAAGTTATTCTTTCCTGTTAACGTAGTTGAGGTTGTTCAGTGATATAGTTTACCTGCTGTTATGGGCTCGGGTAATACAGGTTGTCCTCTCATGCTGCCTGGCCTGGAACATCAAGCAGTGATTAGCCTTCTTGGTGGGTGACTAATGTATCCAGCAGCATTTCTGAGCTCAGGAAAGCAAAGCCCAAGGAAAAACACTTCAGGCATCTGCAGCAGAGAGAGAAGGGGATGTGGGAACAGGGATGGGGCCTCTGAGTTCTGTTCAGGAGATGGGAGGTAAGGGCTCTTTTCTCCCTCTCCTTTTTTGTAAGAGGGAAAGAAGGGACAAGTAAGAAAAAGGACTTGCATTCCAGTGCTCAGCTTCAGTGGAGCTTGCAAAAAATGATGCTGGGATAGATGAGTGTGCCCCTTTTGCTCAGTGAGCAAAACCCTTTCTTCTTTCTCTTAATCCCTCCCTGCCCCCCTCATCTCCACTGTTTATTGTGATATATAAAGTAGATGTTGTTCTCTACCTCAGCCCTGCAGCTGGTGCTCTATTTTGAGAAGGAAGATGATGAAAAGAGGATACTATGATTTGGTTTGAATTGCAGCCACTCTTACCAGCTCAGCTGTGGCTCTCCAACACAGGCATGGTGCTTTCCTTCTCAGTTTTTTATTAGAAGTAAATATACTACTCGTGTAGGTAACTGCTATCCTGTGATGTGTGAGCTGAGCACAAAAGGGATTCTGGTATAACCTCAGGGAGCTGCAGATAACTTAATTTTACTGTTTGTTATCTTTGTAGCAGTGGCTGGCTACCAAGCACTTGGGTAAATTGTTTATTTGAAGAGAAATACAGGACAAGTCTGTAGAGCATAGATATGCGTCTTTGCTCAGTTTTTTATCATAAGAGAATCTTAAAAGTTAAGCTGTAGTAATTAGTGCTTGCAGGTAGCAGAGATTTATCGTTGCTCTTATGCAGAGATCTGCTGCCTACGTTAAAATGTTTCCGTCTGCAAAAGCAATCTGAAATCCTGTTTTATTGACAAAAGCAATTTTCCTTAGCTTTAGAGGAAGATGGAGAAGGGTAACAGCTGATTTATGTTCTGAACAAATATCCCAATGCGATGCATACACACACATGGATTTCTTGGTTACTGTGCTATTAATATTTACCTTAATATTTAACTTAAAAACATCTTTTTTAAATGTAAGGAGCTTCCTCTGCATGAAAAAATATTTCTTATACCTGATCTCACGTCCCACAAAGGCACCACAAAAATCATAGTTTTTTTTGTTTCTGTGTAGAATTGAGACACTAATGATCATGAATTCTACAGCTCAAATGGTACCTTTCATACTGTCACAATAATCTCCTCATACTGCTTGTAGAAGCAAGGCATCCTAGGGCAATTACACATAAAATGATAACATTGCTACATTTCAAATGTACAACATGAATAAGCAAAATCTTTGCTGATGCTGTGACTAGCATTCTGCAAGTATGTCAAATGCAAATGGAGATCTTTAGCAAATTTTGTTGTATAAATTGTAGCTGATAAAGAAGAAGTTGAAATGTTTTGAGACAATGGAATCTTTGAAGAAAAATAAACAGCACAATCTTGTGTGTGTGGGAATGGTGGAGATGTGTGTCTGAACTAGATCTGTACTATATCAGTTCACAGATGGTCCTAATTCAGTCGAGACTTTAAAAATCAGTTTTGAAAGTTGCAGCTTTTAAATTCAGTACATTTGTTCTTGTCTGACTTAATTCACGCAGAAGGACCTGCAGGAGTGGAATAATCCTAAATTTTCATGAAGGGAAAATTCTTTGTGACTTCAATTTTTTTTTTGAAGTTATAACAAATACTGTTGTTTTTAAGAATTAAATTGAGAACATCATCAGTTTCGTAGAATCCTTGAATATCCTGAGTTGGAAGGGACCACCCAATAATCAAACCATTTTTCTGAGAGCATTGTCCGAACACTTCTTGAGATGTGCTGAAATGCCCAAAGATACCATCATGCCATTAAGAGACCTGCACAAACTAGAAGGAACTATTTGCAAAAGAAAATACCGACCTTGCTAAAAAAAAAAAAAAAAAAAAAAAGAGGAAAAAAGAAAAGGAGGTTCTACCTCCACCAAAGCTCTTCTTTCAATATATATTAGTATGGAGAATAGTTTATTAAAAGCGGAGTCACAAAGCACATGGGTCCTTTGTAGAGAGAAATGGAGAAATGTATGCCCTGTGTCCATAGAGATAGCGTTCAAAAGCTAAGAGAAAAATCCTCAAATAATATTGTTGAGTAACGGTGGGCTTGGAGTGCCATAAATTATACTTAGGCCCATGGCTGGTGGCATACGAGACCAGTTTTTAAAGGATTGATTGGAGTATGGCTTCTTATTATTGATCATCCATAGCTTTGAGATGTACAAATCAGCAACTTGTTTCTAGTTTGAGCAAAACTGTGACGCTAGGTGGACTTTTTCTGTGGTAGACTGTTGTCTTATATTCACACACTGAAGACTCTTTGGACAAGGTCTTGAGATGGTCTTTGCACCTGCAGCTCACATTGGTTTAGGAGAGGTCAGTAGGTAATGCAGTAGCTTTTGCAGTATCAGCCTGTTGGAACTGAGCAGAGTTCAGTGAATACCCTTTAAAATCCTGTTTGAAGGCAGCTGCTATTTAGAAGGCTTAAAATACTTGTTATAGATAGCTTGTGACATTCCCATCCATCTAGTCAGAGATGAAGATAAATTAAGAAGTGTAAATAAAGCAGGAGCATTCATAAAGAACTCAATACTGTACTGATTTCTCTTTTCCATCTATGTCTTCAGGCTGTAAGAGTCCTTAAAAATGAGCAAATCTTTAAAAATTAAATAATTTTTAAACAAAATTTTTGATTTAAGAACTACTGCAATATATTGGGGGATGGGGGGGAGATGACAATTTTATTCTGCCCTGATTATAGAGAACTTCACACTTACCCCAGCTATAAACACTCTAAAGAATTATTATGACTCTTCACTTTGCAAAATATTTGGCCAGTTTCTGCCGATATAAGTTTATATAGATTTTTATCAAGTGATGGCAAGGAGTGGAACCAAGCATTAAAATGAGAAAGTATAAAAAGGAGCATCAAAGGCAAGAGAAGAGTTCTGATGCTCTCAGATGTCAGAAATGCTGTCTCAGGGTAAGGCTTTAAACGAAATCTTGTTTGAAAAAGTGGACTAGATTTATCCAAGGGTGGCTTCATGACATTTCTGAGTTGGTCATGTTAGGCTGTTTTAGAGGAAATGACGAGAAAATCGGATGGTATCAATTACTACTAGAAAAGATCTTGACCAATAACTTAATTCACCATCTACCACCAGATGTTTAAAGATGTATGTATTTACCTGTTTTAATTTTCTGTAATGATGCTCACTATTTCAGGCTAGGTCTTTAAGCAGTGTTGATGATAGCTTCTTGATCTTAGGCATCATTTTATTTCAAAATTTTGCTCATCCATAACTGATTTCAGCTGAAACTGTGCTCTCTCTCCCGCTTTCTTGATGTTGGCCTTAGAATGCTTCACTGTGTGATCAGAATCGTGGGGGATGATCTTTGCATCTTACTGAGTACTCTGATGGGCTATTTAAGAATGACTTTGTGCTAATTGTGTATGGTAATCAGTAGCGGCTATATGTTTCTTTGTCAAATAATGTCATTAATGGTTTCAAATTAGTTATTGAGAATGATTTTTAAATATAATTTGTGACTTCTTATGAGAGCAAGAAAAAGGCGGAAACTGTACGTACACAGATCAAGCAATGGAGTATTTTGAATACCTAGAAGGGAACCTGAAACCACAACTCTGCAGAGGTGTCCTCAGGAGGTTAATAGTACTGGGATTGTAGTACTTAACTTCAAGTTATGTTACGTTTTGTACATGTGAGTATGACAGCAGAACAGGAAGACTTCCTGTTTTCTAAAGTTTAGATGTCTTGATTTCTCATCTCTTTGTTAAGTGCTTTGGTTTGGTTGGTAAGCAGGGATTCTCCTGAATTTCCTTCCCTCTGAAGTGGAGAAAACGCCTTCTAAAGATCCCAAGAGAGACTGACTAGGTATCTGAGAGAAAAGGAGGAGTTTTCAGCCAGTATTTGGAGATACCATCTGTACGCAGGAGAATTCGACAGGTGAGCGGAGAAGGAGTAAGCAGCAATGGAATTGGTGCACTTCCTTGCTGTGTGAATTGACGTAGTTAATTACACGTCTGCCATGTTTTTCCTTAATGATCCAGTAGACCTCAAGTTCAGCAAATCTATGGTTCTTTCTGATTATTTCATTCAGCTCTTGATTAGAGACCCTTGCCATTCAACTCTGATTGTCATCTGCCCCCTGTTTGTAGCTGGTGAGGCTTGCTTTTGTTTGCCTTGATGGATACTGGTATTAATTCCTTGTATATCAAATTTCTTTCATGAATGGAGAGACAGTAATAACAAGAAGTTGGCACAGTGTATCAGACTTACTTGAATTTTCTAAATGCATTAATAAAGATGAAAAAGACCAAGTATAAATATAAAACTGAGATGGCTATTCTTTTTCAATCAGTATGAAAAATGAAAAAAAAAAATAAGAAACTTATTATTCAGGGAGTTTTAGTTGCTCTTTCTTGGGGGAAATGGTCAATCAACCCCACAGGAATGAATTATCAAATAAATTCAGATGGTAGGTGGGGGAACAGGGCAAGGGAAGGTTGCAGAGTTGATAATTGTTTTTAAGCTTTTTGTGCACAGCATTTAGAAATAGCCAACTTTTCTTTGGCTACTTTTACTGTATATTTCATTTTCCCTTTCCATGAGGAAAAAAATGAAAGCACATTTCCATGAAGCTATATAGCTGAGTGGGAGCCTTTCCAACATGTACCATGAAGCACGTTTCAGTGTGCTTCGAGAGTCAAACCTGCATGGGCCATGATTCAGTAATGATAATCACAAAGATACCTGTTCAAAGTATTATTTATTTCATTGTACTTCAAGGCATCAACCTACATATCTTCCATAATATTTTTGAATTTTGTGGTGTAATTAAACAGCAGTCATGTAAATGCAATTAAGAATGAGAATGCAAAGTACTTGAGGTTTAACTACTATTTCTGTCCTTCAGTGCTGATGTGCTCCCTATCCTTTCCATAATTACCTCCAATAGATGCATACTCTTGTTATCACCCACTAGCCAGCAGAGAGCGCCTGTAGTGGGGACTTCAGCATTGTTTTGTTTCAAGTTGCTTGGCCTTCCCAATGTCCTTTGCAGGTACTGTACCAGCTCAGTAAAACGCAAATGATTCTTGCTCCTCACTTTTTTTCCTCATCTTATATCTTTACTACATATTCTAATTCTTTTCCACTGGCCTAGAATCCCAACTTAAATTTTCCAAGAGAAATAGCATTTGTATTACTTCCCTTTTTAGATGTCCAATGTGACGTGCTTTAAATGTTGGTTTTTTGGTATCTTTGTTCTTTAAATAATGTGTATGTAGCCTGTTCCTCCTTAGGCACTTTAATTGCCTTTGAAAATGTAAGATGTAGATTCTGCTTTCTGTTGCCTTTTCTACATCTCCAATTATTTTTGGTGACTAGGTCTCCCAGTATCACCTGTCCTTCCATGTGAAGATTTCCTGTTATTGCTCAAGGTCTGAGAATAATTCAGCTTGCATTTTTTTTACCCCCAACTTCCAGCACCACTAATTGAAGTATGATTCCTCAAGAGAATGTGTACGTGTTTTCTGTTTTGGTTCTAAGAGGGATGAATGCAGATGCAATTAGAATGTCTAAGCTGTTTTTTCCTCAAATAATGTATCTGAAATTCATCTTAAGACATTTTCCAGAATGTTTGTAAGTATTAAACCTCTATGAAATAAATCATAATTTAAATGACAAAGCAGTACCTTACACTTATCAAAATTTGATTTCTATCTTTTTATTCTGTTTGATTTGTGTTGTGGTTTAACCTGGCAGGCATGTAAACACCACACAGCCTCTTGCTCGCTTCCCCTCCTCCCAGTGAGATGGGAGAGAGAATTAAATAACAGTAATGATAATAATATGTATATATAAAACGAGTGATGCACAAAGCATTCTGATTAATGTTATGCATTATGTACGTCATATACATCTATGATTTTTAAATAGAAGTCTATTCCTGTATAGCATTTTCTTATACTTTTAATTATAATAATAGTCTTGTATTTAGTATCTGTCCATATTTGACCTGGATGAACTCTTCTAACCTTCATCTTGAGTTTGTCTCAAGTGCAAATATATTCCTGCATGTATAAAATTAGAAATTGGGAAGAGAGTTCTTGGATAGTCCCAGCTAGGAGCACAAATAGTGAGGCAAAGGAATGAGCAGAATTTCTTGTTCTATAACTATTTTGAGGGAGAATTTGTGCAGCATTTGCCCAAAGTGTCAGCCATATATTGAATGATTTTTCAGCACCTAAACAGTGAGGCATGCAAACATGGGAGGATGAAGTAGGGCTTTTTGCCTCTGTCTTCCTCACCACTTCCTCCCATTCCAAAATCCTAAAAGCTAGGGCCTAGATCTTCTATAGAGAGGAATGGCTGCACTGAAGAACTGTGTGCTATGAAACTTCTCTAGAGCCTTCCCTAGTTTTGTTTCCTTACCAAAGTTTCCAACAAACTTACGATTGCAACTGAAGGGCCTTGAGAAAATTTGCCTGCATGTACAGCATCACACAATGCTAGATAAGAAAGCGAGAAAACACTGTATCTAGAATGCTGCCCGTGCTACAGCTATAGTTGCTGATAACCTGTCATGTAAACCTGTTATTTATTCTCATATATATATAAAAAAAAGGAACATGACAACCTCTGTGTAAGATGCTTATTTAATCTTTGGACTGCAATATTACAGCTGTTTCCTGACGCCTCTTTTGTCTTCTATTACTCATTTTTTTAATACCGGTTTCTGATTCTCAAACTGACTTATGTTGAATTGGGGAAACTTCTGCGTATTGATTTAAACAGGCTGAAAGAAAAAAAATTGGTATTTCTCTGAGAAATGAAAAGAAGAGATAGCTGTTAAATTATGAAATGGAGAAAAATATCAAAATATCTCGCCTCCCCTCCCCCAGGAAGTCTTTTGTCAACCTGGAATTATATGTATGTTTTTTTTTTCCTGTCCTTTTAATGAGGAATGAAGTTTTAACTGAAAACGCTTAAATAATAGCAGTGCTTCCGTGGCTTACAAAACTGCAAACAAAATGATATTTGCTCTGATACAAGGCTAAATTCTTTCTTTAAAAATGCTTCTTGTATGAAAAGGGATTTTGCTTGTTTGAGGGTGCGAGATTATTTCTAGATTTGACATTTTCCTGTGGAAAAATGCATTTGGACAAAATGAACATTGGCAGGCAGACTGTTTGACAGCTCTAGGTACCACTCCTAAATGACTATGAAAGTGATTTTAAATATAGGAATAGCAAATAGCTTGAAAGTCGGCTGAAGTTTCTTGTTTCTGGTATGACTGCATAAGGACTTCATCCAGTGTATAATGCTCCTGAAATGCAATCCATCTTTCCTCTCTGTGTGTCTGCACTGCTCACCATCAGGACCCGTGCCTGAGTCTTCATCAGGAACGTGGGGGCACTGCAGCTATGAGCAGACCACTTCATCATACTGGGGCCAGTTACACCCAAGTCATGCTTGCTGTTCTCTGAAGCATAATTCTCTTGTAGCTGTTGTTTTTGCCCTGTTGTAGGAACATACAGCCTTAGGACTGGGTAGATGCTGTGAGGAGGGAGAAAGCTTGGCTTTAGCAGTAAATTATGGCAAAAAGGGAAAAGCAGCTATGTAGCAGTGGCTGTGTGATGTGCAGATAAAGCATATGTTTTTTCATTGCAATCCTGCTGTCTCTTACACGCTGCTCTCATTAAGTGTAATGAGGCTTATCTAAAAGCCTTAATAATCTTTCGATATATTATTAAGCCCCAGTTATTTGTGAACAATGCCATTCCACTTGTGTATGTGTTTGAGGTCAGTATTGCATGCGAGTGCTTTAATTAGTGCATCGTGTCCAGTTGTATTCACTTACTGTTTTAATTAGAATGGTAATTGAGAACTGAGTATGTATGTCTTGTCCTGCATTTGTGAGCGCCTAAACCTATTTGTTGTTGTTGTAATTACTCCTTGCCCTACATCTTCTGCCACCCCTTGTTTGTTTGCTATTAAATTAAAAAAATGTAAAGAGAAGAAACAGTTACTGTGTAAAGGCTTATTTTGCTTTGGTCTGCCTAGTTGCAGAACAATGTAATTTAATGATCGTTGGAGATGACTGTGAGATGGAGTCTTGCTTGTAATTCCTAGTCTCTGCCATACTGGATTTTTGGTCCTTATTAACCCTTGCAAAACCAGCAGAAAAGCAGGGAGACGCACCTTTTGCATCATTCAGTTGCTTTGCATGCTTTTTTTGACACTCATATCATCATGTACTCCAAATACCAGGTGTGAACTTAATGACATTAACTGTATTATCTTGGAGAGTTTTGCCATTGGCAGGTCAACCTCAACGTTCTGAGAAAGTGGAATGGAAAACATAAATGTAGTTTTTACTGAAGTCAGATTTGCAAATAGATGCAACTCAACCCATAGTTTGCATTTAACATTTGAACAAATAAGAGCTTATAATTATTTTTGTTGCAGTGGAACATCTGTTAAATAATCAGAGTTTGAATTAATAGGGAACTGAAAACAGTTAGCTAATGGTTACAAACTAATTAGTATAATAATAATATTAAACTATGGTAAAAACACATTATTTTAAGGGACCTCAAAATCTTCGTTTGGAGAAATAGAAGGAGTCAAGGGGAAATGGTTTTGTAAAGTTCAAGAAATTACAATGAACTGACCAAGGATTAACAAATAATTTATATCTATCTGTCTATATTTTAAATAGCTTTCCATTTTGGGTTTTAGCTTTTATGTCTCACATCAGGTCAAAAAGTGGTGTTTCCACTCTTCGTATCCGTACAGTGAAATCTCCTTGGAAACAAATGTAGCAATTTAATTGAAGAAGGTTCATTATAACTGAAGTAAGTTGTTAATGTTGTGGATGATACTGAGAGAGACCACCTTGCTTCCTTTGACTTCACTGCCTGCTATGAACACGTTTGTGCCTTCATTCAGGTAAAAGGATATTTTGGATGGGTTGTGGGGATTTTGTTTGTTTGTGAGGTTTTTTTTTTGTTTGTTTGCTACTGGGAGAATATCACGTGGCTACTGATCTGAAAAGGGACCAGTTTTTCACAGATTAGCATGTAGATGCTGGTTGAGAATTCAGAAGCCCTGGGAGTTGAGGGTGTTTTGTGGGTAGGTGGAAGAGTGGATGTGCTGACAGCCTCCGTCACAGTTCTGAGAATCTTGCTTTCTGATAGGGCTCTCCTAGCTGGAAACAAACTGTTCTTTGAGGAACTGAATGAACAAAGTCAAATTTCATACAGATTTCTCTTTAAGGCTGTGATTGGAGTTTCTGTAATCTAGCAGAAATTAGACTTGTGGCTTTCCCACAGCTGGGCCACTTGTAATCTTCCTTGTGTGAATTCTGTAGTGGCAAATAAGTTGAGCTCACTCTTCAGTCTTTCCTTTGGCAAGGGCAGTGATGTCTCATTCATCTGCTGGCTTGTTTTCATAGAGTGAGTAGAAATTCAGTATCTTTGAGAGAATTACAACTTTATTAAAAATAGGGTAGGAGCAGAAAAATTGGTGATGACAGGAGGAAAGATTGCATATATATATATATATATATGTTACATGATTAATAAGCTTTGTTTTCTTAAGGGCTGGACCAGAAGTCCGTGTTATGTTGGCAGTAGGAAGTAATACAGCTCTTTTTTGAACTGCTATATTAATGTCCTGTGTTTGATTGGTCATCCTTGAGTCCCAGTGTAGTGTAGTTTAGTAAGAGACGAGCTAATCTTTTCATAATACGGGTTGCAAGATCCTAGTAGAAGTCTCCTTTTGGTTTTGGGCATTTGAAATATGTGGCTGTGTTTGTTTTACTTTGTTTGATGAGTAAACCATTTAGTAGTGATTCACGAAATTTTTGGAATGAAAGTACCCAGCTACTCCGTGAAATGTTATGGCAGCTTTTGTATTTTTACCAAAAAGACTTTTAAGAAATACTTGAATATGGACAACTGTACTTCACATGCTCCCTTTTTACTGCTTTGTCATCAAATTTCATTCCTTCACCTGTTGTTCTCCCAAACCTGCAGCTGTGTGTGACAGGTTAGTGTTGTGCAAGTCTCCGGTCACCTTGCAAGCTCTGTTATGATGAGTTACTTCACATGGGTTACTGAACCGATGGGGCTGTTGGGTTATCCAACTTGTGAAGTATCTGCTAAGTGTCCATCGAGAACTTCTGACTAATGTAGTTAGCTTGTCTGGAAAAAAAAACCACAACAGTTTTGGCCCCTTTTTTGAGAGAGCTGTGTTTATTAATAGTCTTCCCCTTGAGCTTTTTTGTTTCTGTATTTTTCATGGACGGATGCCTTGGGCACATCTGTGCAGCAGTTACTCTTGCATTAGCTGTCTTGCTTTACAAAGTCATTACTACTTTAGCATCTGAGCAGGAAACACAACGTTGGAAAGGGAGGATGATCAGGATACTTTCATAAGCTTTCTTACAAAGTTTTATCAATGTAAAACACCATCCGTCATTTGGGATGTCACCTGCCAGGAACTTGGAGACACCTTCCCATCTCTTCAGCAAGGATCTCTTCCTTTTTAAGTAGAGGTAGCTAATCCTTCATTCAAAGAGGAAGTGGCTCAAAAACAAGGCTGCTGCACCTGGCAGTGTTTCTGGCTTCGGTGACACCTCTCCTGCTAGCAAGCAGCCCACCCTGAGCATGGACCGACGCTGGCCCATGGAGCATCCTCTCAGCTGGAGCTGCCCTCCCTCCCCTCAGAGACAGAGCTGCTCGCTGTCCAGAGCTGTCAATCTCCATTCCTCGTGCACACACAAGTTCAAAACAACCTTTAAAGCAGTATAAAATGATTTTAATTCCCTAGAGCACCCCCATGCACGTGCATGCATACACAGAGCTCTGCATTTCTCACTGCCCTAGACCTAGACCCCCCTCCATATGTGTTTACTGCCTGCCTCACTGACACCTCCTGTGTGAGTCAGCAGCCTGGGAGGGAAGGACATGGCAACCATTTTTCATGCTCCTGTTCAGAAAAGAAGACTGCTTCCGTGACACTGAGAATAAAGCTGCTTTCCCCAGCCCTTTCTAAAACATACACGTTGCTCTCAGTGTGATATTTGCTTCTTATTGGCACCATTCAGTGTTTTGTTCCAGTGCCCTTCCAATTATTACTGTATATTAATTTTGATTAGACAGGAGGCTGCTTTGTGAGTCTTGACTTCCTGCCAGTACAATCAAGTGTGAGCCATGGGAATGAAAAGCAAATGTTACTTTCAAAACCTTGTGAAGAATATATTACTTATAATTCACAGTCAATATATATAATTTTAAAAAGAATAAATATGTCTTTGGTAAACCAGGAATTGAGATAATGAATCTACCTTACCCTAAAAGAGGCAATAAAAACAGATAAAATATCTGTGTAAACCATCTTGTTTGTATATTTTCACCATTCAACCTTTGTATTCTTTTAATTTTTAATCAGCTGTTCCTTTAATAGATCAACAGCTGCTATATGAATTAGGAGAGTAGAACCAATGTCAGATAGAACGAATAGGAATGGCTTAAGTTCTTATTTCATGGCTAAACAGGAATTTGAGGAGGAATTTTTTCAAAGAAGTCCTGGAGCCTGTGTTGCTGAGAATGGGTGACCCTCTGGTGTCACCTACCATTTTGTGAACAATGCAGGTTAAACTCTCAGAGCTCACAAAAAAAGGGAATTACAGTACTTGCACACTGTTTTGGGGGATGGAGTTTGCATTTTTCTTCTTTCTTTTTCTTTTTTTTTCTTTATTTCTGTTGAATTTTCCTTTTCTTGGTTTGCCTGTTTTTCTGGCTGAAGCACTTGTCCTTCCTCATCCCCTTGTTCACCTTGCCCTCCTCTTTGGCTGATGACTCCCGACTTGTCATCCTACATTACTTACTGTTGAGAGGATAACTCCTATGTCCCTGCTGCATGGAGTTCAGTCAGCAGCAGGTGCTGGAAGAGCCAGGCATGTCAATATTTAATGCATTTAAAATCAAACACATTGAGTCGCATATGGTTGCTCCAAGGAGCGCTGTACGTAAGTCTGCTTTCTTTAAGAAGGTGTGCTAAACTGCTCTTACTAATGTACCACCAGACTGACTAGATTAATGTGTAAGTAAGCGGTATGATAAAGAAGTGTTATGTACATTATAAAATGAAGTACTTGAACATGAGGAAATGTCAGAGCTATGGTTTGGGGCTGAACCTGATTTTTTTTTATGCAACCCTGTGACATGACAGGAGAATCGCCGGTTATCATGGAATGACAGAATGGGTCATAAGAGGTGTGCGAAAAGAAAGGTTTAGTATGGGCACTTCCTACTGGCTGACTCCTGTTTTTGCTGCTACAGTATTACTTTAACATAGCCTTTTGTTTATAATTTAAAAGTTTACTTGTGTTAGAACATCATGCAGTTGCCTTTTCGCCGCTTAATCGCTGCTGTGTCCTTGAGGTCTTCCTCTAGAAGATGGGCTTGAGCTCTGAATTTTTAGCATTGCAGCACTGATCTCCAGGAGTGAAGCTATGGAGCTAACTCCAACTGGGTAGGACAAGAAAACTACAGCTCAGAAATGGGGGATGCTGGGTTATCGGCTGTTTGATCAAGGAGGAGTAGCTGGAATAGCTAGTTGATTCTTCCTTGTATTGCACACATAAGTGCAGTCTCTCCTCTCGAGGTCTCCCAGCACAGGCCTTGGTCTAACAGCTTTGTGTACCATCATTATTCTTTGACTTGCTACCAGAAAGAGGGAAAATTAAAAGGGAAAGAATAATTTTTTGTAGTCTTATCTGACTGCCAAACTGTAAAGGGGGACAAGGACAGCGTGTCTCTGGCTAACTGACTTCCAGAAATCCAAGTCCACTGCACTGGAACTTACATCAGCAATGGCAGCAAAAAAACTCTTAGAGACCTTGTGCTTTTAGAACTTCGTATTTACGGAATATTTACAGCATCTTAAAAAAAAAAAAAAAAAAAAAAAAAAAAAAGTATAGATTAAAATGCTGCAAAAAAGAAACAAAACCCAAAAACAAACAAAACAAAAACACCTGGACTTTGAGATTTTGAAGCAAGTTTTAATCTTATTACTATGGGGCTGAGATGGTTACTGAAGAAGTATGTGAACATTTAGCAGCCCTGGGGAGAGATGAAGGCATAGTACATTGACTTTTTTGTCCTCAAACTATTCTAGCTGATTCTTTGTACTGTTGATAGGCATATAGTTAAGGCTTAACTACCTATTGAGTGCAGAGAAGATACTGCAGAGCAGAAGAAGATGGAAACAAGTGGAAATGTACTGTATGAAAATCTTACCTCTAGGAAATGAAATAGTCCATAAGATTTCATTTTATCGGCTGGAATTTCATCTCTATCTTGGCTTCATAACTACAAAAATAAAATAGCATTGGTGTTTGCTTTTATACTGATTGAAAAGAGTTAAGCTTGATGTCTTATTTAATGGAGAGAGTATGTTATTGCGTTTTTATAGAAATAAGACTCTCTTTGCTTTTAGGTTGCATTTAGTAATATTTCTTACATGAAAATTAGAATAGATTCTTCATTGCAATTTCCACACCGTCCACTGCAAAACACTGCAGAAATTTCATAACAGCCTTGCTTAGAAAAGAATTCTGCCAGTTAACGCAGCAGTTGTGAAATAAAAGGGTAAAAGATAGAGCAAGTCTGCTTTTTGTTTTTTTTAAAGAACATTTTCCTAATTTTGAGCAAAATAACCTTCAACTTACTCCTCCCTTCTTACTCTGTCTTTTGATCTGCATGGCTTCAGGAGGTTTGGGAGTCTGAATTATGATCCTTAGGGATACTTACGGCAACACAGACCGTGTTGATGCTGATGAAACAACTTCTCTGCTTTGATTGTATTGCAAAACTAGATGAAAACAGAAACCAGGTAATCCTCTGTGCCGTGGACTAGGAACTGACTGCAAAGGGTAGATCTGCAAATTAATGTAATAAGCAGAAGACAGACATGAATGAGCAAAGCAATAGAGACTTTAGAGGAATGCTTGGCTTTTGGAAAGATTTTAAAGGCATTTTTAAAGGAAATAATTTATCTCAGCTCTTCTCTGTTCCCTGAACAATGGATGTCAGTGTTATCTCTGCCCAGATATGTTGTCACATGAGAGCTCCCATTTGTAGTTCCCACCCAATTTCAAAACCTACAAATTTAATTTAATCTTTCAAAGTCCTTTCTCAGTACCAGGCAACTTCAGCTCTCTGTCATCAGCCTGCTCTTGACTTTTTGAAAGAGATTTGTTTTACCACTGTGGATAGGAGCAGTGTCTGATGTTAGATATTCACAGGTATATTGAACCAACTCTGTAGTGTGTAGGATTTTCTTTTAATTTGCTTTAAGTAATAAGTGTCCGTGTAAAAGGAATAAGTAATGAAATGCCTGACATTGTTGTTAATCCTTTGTCTTATTAGCAGTTGTCTAGCAGTACCTAGGGATTCTCTCCCGCAGACACCCTCCATGCCTTGTTCTGTCTTGCTGAATGGTGATCTTGAATTTTATAAAGACAGTTTGCAAAAAATTGCAAATACAAACAGCTGGCAGAAGTGCATATCATGCAACTGTGCATACATTTACGTACCTGGAGAGACCCAGGGATTGGAGGTGTATTTCTGGATGTGTGACAGTATTAATCCAGCACTTCCAGAGTTATATATGAAATCTGGGCGGCAGGAACAAATCTCTGGAAAAATACAAATAAACACTTACTTATTTTCCTGGAGATTATTTACATCTCTCTATATATATTTATATATTTGTGTACGTATGATGAATATGAACCTTTTTAAGGGTCTGATGTGAAGTAGAGATCAATCTCATTTCTGCATTGGCTCAGGCTTCAGTTGACAATGAAAGTGGAAGGTCAGAATTAGCCTGACCTGTACTGTCCTCATTCACCACACCTGGGTTTTGTCTTCCTCAGGGAAAAAAGCTGATTCTTTTTGACAGTGAGTGGTTGTCTTCTGTGGAGAACCAAAGCTGTTTGATACCACATTTGTGAATGGTAAGACATAAGCATTGTCACCCCAAAGCTCTGTAGCTTTGGGGTCAACCTTATGAAACCATTCCTTTCTTGGGATAGACTAGCAAGCAGCTAACAATGTTTCTGTCTGTATTTTAATGGAAAATTTCATTCATGTTTAACTAACCTAGCTGAGGCGTACTTATTAGTTCAGCTGAGTACCTGTAAGCTGAATGCGATCCAAAGCTGTAAGACGCCTCAGTACTGAAACTATTTATTTCCTATGTACTGATTTTCTCAGATGTCTGCTGTCTTGGAGGCACCCTCACCATGTTCCCAATAGCCTACACTTAGATTTAGAAAATCTGAAAAGGCAAAGCTTCTAGGGCTTCCTTCTCAATAGCATTTCATAGTAACTGGTTTAACTGGCTTTCTGTGAGCAAGCTCTGTATCCATACCTTTCGAAAAAAAAATGCAATTTCATCTAGGGGTCCTGAGCTGCTTCAAAACAACATAGGTCAAACACTGTAAGCAGATAGTAAACAAGAAAATTAGTGTTCCCTGGCTGTAACTCTTACTCTTTTTTATATTGACCTAAAGCTTCATATGTTCGAGTGTGGCAATCTTTGAGGCAGGCTGGTCATGTACTGCATGAGCTGGGGTTAGGACTTTCTTTTGAGTTTCTGTTGGAAGTACAGAAGCTGTAATGTCACTGCTTCATACATGTAGTCTGTTTAGACTCTGCTGGCCAAAGCAAAGAACTTTTTAATCAGAAATGGTAACTCTGCTCAGCATAACAGAGCATAAGTAAATGTTGGAAGAAAATTGCATGTGATTTGCTTTACCAGTGGATATGAACGTTCTCTGAGGAATTTGCTGAAAGCTATTTGAAAGCCATCTGATTAAATGGGAAAGGAGAGCCCTTAGAATAATCTAAAATTAATTCAACAAGTAGCACAAAGCATGACCTCACCTGACAGCCTATTAACCTTTTGACTTCTGGTCATGCAGTCTGTCTCTTTCAGCTGTCCACTCTGTGCCAAAAGGTGGACACATCCTAAGATGTCTTGGACAAACCAGCTGGTACCCCTGAAACCTGCACCTAGCAGCTCAGTTCTGTGGAAGCCAGGTGTTGATTTTCTCTTCTGATTCACTTAAGAGGTTTAACTCTTGTTCTTCTGGTGTCCTATATACCAGAGTTTTCTCAGCATGCCTGCACTACGCAAGTGATGGTCAAACCTGATGTGGTGTGGCTGGGAGCCGTGGTGTCTTTGTGGATCAGTGTTGTGACATATCAGATTTGGAACTGGTCCTGAAATAAGCGTGTCTGTGTTTTCATGTTGACTTCCAGCTGTGCTTCTTTGCTTGGGATGCTGTACAACAAGGGTGCAGTGTCATTGTTTTAGGAGTGAGGGCGATCTGAACTAGCTCCAAGGTCTTTGCTGTGATCTCACTTGACAGTGTGCTCTTCGTGGTCTGGATGAAATCTTCTGATCATATTGGTCCTGTGGGCTAGCATTACTTGCCTCCTAATTATACTTTAAAAGGACTGCTCATGACTGTGCATGTAAACAAATGCACGGGGAAGATTTTCACATTCCTGGTAAGGGATTCACTGGAGCTAATGGACAATCCTGGGATGAGGTTGATCTGCTGTGCTGTTGCTCTGATTGCTGGATGCATGAGGGCCTATCTCACTTTTGATTCTCAGAATACTGCACAGAAAAGTTTATCCTCAAAATGACACGTCTCTAAAATATTAAAATCCTTACATGTTCGCTACTGTCCTCAGCTCACCCAGCCAGCTGGCAGAGAAAAACTGATGGAAAATTTTATATTCTCTTTCCCTTCGCCGAGGAAGGATTTATACAAGTGCATGTTGGCACATATTCATGTATGAGCACATACACGAGAAGTTGCTTGAAAATATACTTGCCTTATTAGACGATAAAAGCTCCTGGGATTTTAGATTTGTTTTTCTGCCTTAATATAAGTATTCAAAATACCAGCTATTCAGCGATATAATTAGATGTTTATGAAGTTATCCTTTTGCATGCAGCAACACCTGCCTCAAGAAGATCCAATGATTTCATTTCTTTTTTAGTAAAGGGTGATTGAAGCAAGGGCTATAAATTATCTAGAGAAGCAGCTCAATTTTTTTTTCCTTTTTGCAGAAACAAAAGATGGTCAAGAAGTCTGTGTTATCAGTACTGTGCTCCACAGCTCTTGCTAATTATGAAAGATAAGTGTTATACTGCTTGCAGTAGTGTGGTTAGCCCGCACACTTAAAACATTTTCAAAGGCCTCAAGTCTCATTTTCCGAAGTGACCTTTATTAGATGCCTTGGGTGAATTAATCTCACTGTTTCTTGTGAGATACAGACTCTAAGTTAGTGATAACTGTGTAGTTGGATATAGTGAGAAGTGGTTGTTTATCTGGGGATGGGAGGGATGGGGAGAATACAGATGTAGGAATCCTACTCTGGAAAGGAGTGCTGAATTTGGAGAGGGAATTGGAAAATGTCAGGAACTTCACGTGATAGATGTACTCAAGGCAACACAACGTTTGACAGAGTGTTGTAAAGATTACTGTACAAGTACAAGGGAGATGTGGAGACATGGTACTGTGGTGGTGAGGACAAATAGTACAAAGCATGTAATTCAATCTGAGGTTAGAAAAACTGGAAGGGAAAGAAACAATCAGTTAAAATTTCAGAAAGGCATCACTGAAAATTCTACTTTGATGATTTAAAAACTGGAGTTGCGTCAATATTGGAAATAAGAATAAATACGAGATCTATAAAGCTCTTGCCCGGAATTCGTGTTAAAAATTCAGAGGAGCTATCTGAGGAGAGGATGCCATTTTCTCACTTACAGAATGTTACTGAAAACAAGGAGTTCTTTGGGATATGTGCACTTGTGATTATACTCTGAAGTTTTGAATAAATTAAAATTTTACATTGTACCTTCTGTTGTTAGCTACTGTCAATATAAATAGCAAAATTTCTGCTTTCTGAAGGATACTGGGAGAATTTTTCCAAGATGCATATACATTATCTCACTGTTACTCATGATCCTTCCTCTTATGAATCTAAAGAATAGGCTCCACCTCATGTGTAAGGACTTTTCTTTCTACAAGTTTCAATATCTCTTCCTTGTCATACCTTCTGGCAAATTTAAAAGGAAGCAAATTGGATATAATAGAGATTGAGTTCTTTTTATAACCCTTTAAATAATTAAGTCACCTCTACATCTGTACTATCCATGAAAGCTTAATCCTCTCTCCCAATTAATGAACCTTATCATTTCCCCATGTGCCAACTATTCCTTCAAGAGCATTTCTTCATAAGTGTTGGCAATAGATTTGTGTTCTTTCCTGAATTATGTTTTTGCAGGATACACCAAGTGAATGTCTCATTAGTACAGTTTAAGACTGACTTTTTTTTTTCCTTAGAAATGATGCACTAAGAAATGTAATTTCTTATTTGCTTATTTGGAAACAGTTTTAATTGTGGGCTTCATTACAGTGGCACACAACAAATATATTTAGTTGCTGACCATTGGAAGTGTTACTGGATGCCAGGGACAGAAAGTCAGTCAGCTGTTATAGTAGAAGTCACAGGAGACAACCTTCAATATATTTGAATTATGTATTTCAAATATTGCTTTTTCACATAAAGTGTTATTGCAACATGAATCTTTTTTTATTAAAATAAAAACTCTAGTCTTTATAAAAGCATAACATTTTTTAACACTGAAAAAGAGTGAATAGATGACAGCATTTATAGCAAGGAAGGCAGATGTGATTCATGTATGAAAGCTGGCTATGAAAACAGAGCTTTCTCCAAGGTCTTATAATAAGTGAGAGGGGCTCTTATGCAAGTCTTATAACATTAAAGGAAAATATTCTGCTGCAAAGAAGTCATTTATCAGCACATGACACCTGTATTTCTGCTTTTCCCAAAGTACTGACTTTCTGGTGAAAATGATCATGTTTCATTCTTTTTCAGGGACTGCCACAGAAATAAGCCAGCAGTATGCTGCACTTTTGTACTTGATTTAAATATATATGTCAAGTATTTTTCTTCTGCATCATTATAAAATTATCTGTAGATACATTTTATTTCCTTTTTTTTTTTTTTTCTGTCTGAATAAGATGAATGTGGAAGTAGCATTAATGGGCATTCTGCTGCTTTTATTATTTTTATGTAGATTGCTCCAAAAGTAATGCCTCCTATTTATTTCCATGGAAACTGTGACTGATACAAAGAACATGATAACACTGTTTGATAGAATAAGTTCTCAGCTACATAACATTATTTGTCAACACTGTCACCACCATTAGCGAATTTCTATGGATGAGCTGATTGAAATGCTCTTATTTTGTGGTATGACAGCTGTATGTGGCCATATAGAACATGGCTTGCCTTTTACATTGCAATTGCCACTGCTAAAATGCACCGCCCCTCGCCTCACTGTACTCATGTCCACTGTTCCATCTACATAAACGTTCAGGAAGCTTTGATGAGTATCAGTGGATGAAATTTTTTCTACATGGAGGAACCTTTACTTCAGACACACTTTCATGTCAAACTTCATTCTATCACACTGCCCCTCTGCCGCCATCTTTCTCATGGCAAAAAAATGTGGTGGGACAGTTCAACCTTTACTGCTATATGACCAACATCCACCTCTGAGGTCATGGGCCAACCTAATAAAATAGGAGGCATTAATTTCGGAGCAGACGTCTAATTGATATTGACTGTGCAGCTATTCAGAAAAGATTTCCATCTTTTGCTGCACAGCCTACATTCCTGTGCTGGAAGAAGGACATGGTAAGTGATGCATTGAGCTACCAGGCATTCTGAAAATATCTTCAGGTTGTACTAAAAAAAAAAGCAGAAAAATAATACCTCTCCTGAGATACCAGGAACTGCATAGGATTGGTTGAAGAAAGACCTATTTGTAAAAGAACATAGGACCAGCAGCTCAACAACCTCAAAAACAGAGTAGTAGCTCTGTGTGCAGCATGGAAATACACCTAAAACCTGAGATCATTTCTGAAGCTTGTTCCTGACCTGGACAGGCAAAGCTGAAGTGAGCAGCAGGGTTCATCATTTTCACACTTCATCCATCAGCCTATGGGCCCATCCCAGGGCCTGAGGGCTGGGGAGGACCCAGGGCACATGGCATCCCAGGGCAGCGTGAGGGAACTGCCTCTGCTTAGCTTTGAGAAGACTTTGGAGCAGCTTATTAGTTGCTGCTGCCTCCTGCATCTGGACAAGGCATGAAAGCAAAACTCTGGAAACATCCAGGAAAAAGGGGCACGCTGGGCTCACCTGGTTCCATGTTAGCATAGGCACAGCAAGCCATCACCTGACACGTGAATACAGCTGGCTTTGGTCTTAGTTCAACAACAGTCTTCACAGTCTGTTGGCACACTGTTTGCAATTTAGTCGCAGCAAAGGAAACAAACACCTCCCTTTCCTCTTCACCTGATGGTAGAGCCTGAGCACTTTCATGCTGCTGAGGTACGTTGGGGTCAACCGATGGGGGACAGCCACCTACACACCTGTGCCCTGGTGCTCTCTTCTTAAGAGCACTATACCAGAGATGATAAGAGATCGAATCTGTCCAAACTACTTCTTAGGAGGCATGACTCGTAGCCAGCTGTTCTTTGTGCACTGCCATGGAAGGCCTGGCTTAACCTCCAACCACTCATTCCATGGCCGAGGAGAGAACAAGATGAGGACAGCAGTCCCTAATTGGCCTTCTCATCCAAAACCCCAGCACTGAGCCCCAAGGACCTCACAGGCCCTCCAACGCACACCCTGTAGTCCCAGTGCGGCCATCCAGAGGACACTGGGTCCTCTCTTCCACACCCATCTCCTTTGGCATCAGGGCAGAAGAGATGCCACCTTCTCACGCTCCAGGAACAGTGGTGAGGATGGGAAAGGACAGATGATACAACCCTTGAAACTCCACTGTTTTCAATGACTGCCTCTCCCTTGGCTGCCTGTGGGGTGTCAGCATGCTTGGCTCCTCCTCTGCTGCTGAAGGCAGCAGGACGGCTCCACCTCAGGCAGCTGCAGGGTGCCTGAGAAGCCCCTGCCCTGACTGGCCCTCTTGCTACATTCTTGCCACTGCCTCCCAGAAATGGCCACAGGCCCCAACTGCCAGCAGCCATGTTTGGGCAGGCACGTGCCACTCAGAATCCTGTTGCCATAGCCACCCAACTGCCCTCAACCGCAGTCTCTGAGCTGACCCAGCCGGAGACAGCTGTCATTGAGTCTCTCTCGAAGAGATACTTATTATTTCCTGTGATTTTTGAGGGCGGGATGGAGCAGCCACCTTTGAAGAAGAGGCGGCTGATGGAAATGGGCGATGACATCGAGCCCATGGAGGTGGACCTGCCTGGCAGCAACGAAGAGCCCATGGAGGTGGATCCACCTGCGGAAGATGACCTGATGGAAGTGGATCCGCCTCCATCAGGGCAGGCTGGCCATCTCTCCATCGCTGCCAGGCCAACCTGGAAGAGGTTGCGCCCCAGATGTCATCACAGGGGCGCCAGGATCCGTCCACCTCCCAGGAAACGGCCGCCTCGACGCAGGCGCTGATCCTCCCGTCCTGTAAGTTTGCCCTTACCCAGGAGAGTCCCAGCTCAGGGCCATCCTGTGGGCTCATGTGGAGCCTCCATTTCCTGCTTGTTCTTCTTTTCACAGCCAAGGCTCCTATGAGCCCTTCCTTCCCATCCCCCTCCCTCGTCCCTTCCCAAGTCCTCTCATCTTTTCTTCACCAAGTCGTGAGGAAGAGGGCAGGGCAGGGACTGCTATCCTTGGAGCTGTTGTGCCAGGGCAGCGGGACGAGTCCAGTGGAGGGACCTCAACTGCTGGGGACCTCGAACATCGCAGGGGTGTGAGAATCCTGTAAGTTTACCCTTAGCCAGGAGGGAGAGCCCCAATGCAGAGCCATCCCACGGGCTCATAAGAAACTTCCATTTCCTGGTCATCCTTCTCTTGACAGAACAAGGCTTCCATGAGCCCACCCTTCCTGTTTCCATCCATAATCACTCTCCAGGAGGAGAGGAGGAATAAAAAGAAATCACAGACACAGCTGGTCCCGTGGAGCTTCAGTTTGGACAGGCAGAAGTTCTGAACAACAGCAGGAAGATCCAGACCAGATGCTTTGTTTGGAATGTTCTCTCAAGACTGGACTATCTACAATTTGAAGTAACCAAACAATATCAGAAAGAAGTAAAAACCGCAAAACAAAATAAACTCATTTTTCTTTTTTTTTAAAAGAAAGTAATAATTGTCTCTCTTCTTTAGGAACTTTAGAGTTTGCACGTGGGTTTCTGCATCCCCTCCTTGTCTCCCACACATAGAATGTACCCCGCAGCAGGACACGCTGCCCTCATTGCCAGCCTGAGGAACAACCACAGCACTGCATACACCAATGAGGCTGTCCCATTGCCCTGCCTCAGCTCCTGGTACATGGCAGGGATATTTCACACACACATCATCAGGAAAATAGTAAAGAAGCCATTTTGACTGTAGAAAATCATAAAACGCAAAGTGTTTGACTTTCTCTCAACAATTAACTGGTTAATGAATAGAGATGCTTGAATTGAAACCAAGAATTGGCATTCATCAGGATAAGCATATAAGTAACTAACATTTCAGTTTGAGTTAATGACAGCACCTTCCTGGGTGGTAGTCAGAAGCAGATAAACACTTCAACCAAAGTTTTAATTGGCTTTGCAAAGCTTTTCATTTGTAGTACTGAGGAGTTCTTTGCCTTGAATTTGACCAGAAACATGAATGACTGACGCAGAACAGCAGATAAGCTGCTTGGAGTGGACCTTTGGATACCATCTAGTTCAGTTTCCTGCTCTATGTGTGTGTACTGCCAACAACCAATCAGGTGACCAGTGGCTTTTCCTGGTCATGTCATGAAATCCTGCAAGGATGGAGATTTCACTACATCCAAGTAATAGGTTCCCAAATGTGTGCCAAATTCCTAGCTTTTCCCAAAATCCGGACTGGCCTTCATTTGAGCATGTTGCATTGGGCTATACCATCTGACACAACTGTACATCTCTGTTCTTTAGCTCCCCATCAGCAGCTGTAGATGCTATGAAACTGCCCCGCGGCTTCCTCTTTGTTGCGCTACACCAGCCCAGTGCCTTCTTTCTCCCCATGTGCTGTTACCCTGCAGCTCTCTGCTGGATCCATGCTAGTTTCTTAGCAGCCATTCTGAAGTGGGAGGCCTCAAAACTAGGCAGAAAAAAACAGATGTAGCCTCACCAGCACCAAGAAGTCAAGCATATGGTCTGCCTTATTCATGAGGAAAGCATGATACTGGCTCCTGTTTAGTCTGGCATCCACTCTAACACACAGTTTTCAGCAGATTTTTTAGCCCACTGGGCCTCTCTCTGTACCCATGTGTGTTTTGGTGTGTTTTTGTTGTGGGTTTTTTTTTTCCCTCTCCAGTCCAGGAGTTGTTAATTGGACCCTGTAGCATCTATCACTTGGAGAAAAAAATACTGAGTTGCATGAAATCAGATTGTTCCTAGTCCTCTACAAAGAATTCATGGAAAAAAGAGGAGAAAGTATGCTACATTTCTGATGTTTGTACTTAAGTACATTGATTACATTATTTTGCTGTTCTAAAACTACTTAATCCTCTCCCAAAGCATGAACACTTTGAGAGAAGATGAGATGCTAGAAGCCTGATCCTGCAGTCCTGATTTAGTTTTACCTTTCTGTTGAGTCATTGCCATTAGCTGGCATTGATGAAGAGTTTAAATTCTCTTTTTCTGTGCTGTGTTCTTTGAAAGAAATAAAGGCTTAAATCCTGCAGATTCCAGATGGACTTGTCCCTTATGCCCATCTTTTCTTTAAAGTATGCCCAGGTAGGTCCCTGGGCATACTTAATCCCACACATCCCACATGAGCAGCTTTCCAGTGTTACTCAGAGTCCTGCTGAACTGTCCCACAAGTCTTTAAAATGTTAAAAGGCGTTCTTTCAGAATCCTGCTATTGTCCATTAAAAACTGTGGTCTTAGGAGGGAAATGTTTGAAATACCAATATCTGTGCTTTTTTCCTGCCCATAGAGATTATGTAAAGTTTCTTAATTACATTCTGTGTGTCTGAAACTGAGCTTTTCAGCAAAACAAAACCTGTGGATAGCTGGTAGTGTTATTACTTAATTAGCAGTAAAAGAGAAGGATCAAAGGATCTTTAAGGAATCAAGCTTCTAAAAATGCAGTAGGATACATATCTCTAAAGAAATGTTCCAAGTGACTATATTTTTCTTTACTCATACAGTTTTAACATTTTCTATTAAAAAAGCTTAGATTTTTTTTTTTTCCTACTAGTACTAATGAGAAATGAAGAACTTTTATACTCAACCCATTAGTAGAGTAGAACCATTGGAAAAAGATAGGGGAACATTTTTATTTCTCTTTGGAGAAATAGAATTATTGGAAGCTGAAGAAAAACTTATTAGAACCTGGAATGTATGTCAATGTGGTGTTCATTTTCCTGATACTAGAAGACTCATAGATGATTAGGTGATAATAAAAGCATGCAGTAAAGAGCCTTACAAGGACTTGTGTAACATTTCAATATGGGAATATGTTTTATAGATCTGGTAAGGTGTACTAAATACTTCTTTTGATTTAGGGGTTGTTAGGAAAATATCAATGCTTGTTAACAGCATGATCTATGTAAGTCACTCCAAAAGTAATGCCTTCTATTTATTTCCATGGAAACAACAACAGCTGCAAAGAACACAATAACACTATTTGATAAAGAAAACACACAGCTACAAAACACTATTTTTCAACCTTGTCACCACCATTAATTATGCATTTTCACCAGCAACGACTAGAGGCCTGCATGTTGTACTCGTAAAAATCTGCACCAGCAGAAGTGACCCACTGTTTCACAGCTGCTCTGGCAGTGTCGTTGCCAGGAAAATATTGTCCACACAGTTCAACTTTCACTTTGCTGGCATCCACTGTTTGGTCTCCATAAACATTCAGCAAGCATCAATGAATGTCAATGGGTGCAATGCATAGAGAAATTCAACAACACACCCTTGCTTCAGACACACTTCTGTGTCAGACGTCATTTGGTCAAACTGCCCTTCTGCTGCCATCTGTTGTACCGCAACAACATGTAACAGCATATTGGTGGAAAGTTTCAACCTCTGCTGCCACATCACCAACGTTCACCTCTGATGTTGTGGGCCAACATCAGAAAATAGGGGGCACTACTTTCAGAGCAGCCCTCATATTTTAGGGTAGGAGTTGTCTTTTTGTCTTTTTTGTGTGTTAGGCTTTCTTCATAGGCATAGTAGGAAGCAATCAGTTTAGCTAGGTTACCATAGCTCTTAAGAAATTGCCAGTGCAGTGACTGTTCCTTACCAAGATTTCACATATTCCCTGGTTTTTGTCTTGTACCATGCAGAAAACACTACATTCTACAGCTTCATTCCTGATAAAAATGGAGTGCAGAAGGCAATTTGTCAGTGGGAGGGCAAGGTCATCTTTAGAAATGGAAAGACATTAATAGGTGACAGACAATAGAGTGTTGAGGAGAAAAAAAAATGAGGGTGAGGTGGAAAGGAGGTATTACTTTGCTTAAGGCTGCAATTTACAAGTGGAGGGAGCGCACACTGAGGAGTAAGAAACCTATGTTCAAGATCTTCAGAGCTGGAGAGAAAAAAACTTTCAAGTCAAACCACAGGGCATATGACTGCAGGAAAGGTAAATGTCCCTCCCATCTTCAGAGAAGGCAAGAAGAACTACAGGCCAATTGGCCTCACCTCTCTCACATGAAATATTATGGAGGAAGTGCTTAGAGAAGCCATTTCCACATTGGTGATGGTCAAGCTGATTGGGAACAAATAGTATGGATTGAACAAGGGAAAACTGTACCTGATCAGTATAACTGCTTTCTGTGTTGTAATGACTGCTTCTGTCAACAAGTCAAGAACAGTGACTGTTATGTACCTTGACTTTAGTGGTTTCACTTGGTATTTCTGTAGCCAAGCTGAGGAAGTACAGGCTGCAAGTGTGAACATAAGATGGCCAAGAAATTGATGATATCAACAGCCTCAAAGACAAGTGGTAGTGGTTCAAAGCCTAACAGGTGGCCCGTTACGAGTAATATTCTTGAACAGTTGTTTCTGGGATGTGGTTTAATGTTTTCATCAGCCTAAATAAGGGCTAGAAAATACTTCAGCAAGGTCACAGGTGACTCCTGTGAACAAATATGACCAGTGCGAAGGACCACCTTTCAGAGTGACATCAACAAGAAGCAGAAACAGGTCAACAGGAACTTCACAAAGTTCGCAAGAGGCAAATACATTTCTTTGTGTAAGATGGAATAACCCTTGTAGCAGCATGTGGTAGGACTGGCTGGAAAACAGCTTTGCAGGAAAGGACTTGGAGTCCCGGTGGATGTGAATCTGCAGAGCCAGACATGTAATGGAAGTCTGTGGCACACCACACGATGCAACAGGGGAAACTGCGATGTATAAGCTTTACTAGACAAATTTGTGAGCAACACAGTGGGATTTTGAAGCTGTCTTTGCTTTGAGCAGGAGGCTGAATTAGATATTTGTAGATATCTCTTCCAGCCTGAAACTATTTGCAACTCTCTGAGGCCTCTGGGTGAAGTACTTTTCAATAGCCACAAAAAAATGGCTGATTGTTGAGTTTTGTCACACCCACTTATGTCCACTGCATGTGTCTCTCTGTATTCACCAGGAACACAACATTAGAGGCAGGTAATCACTTCAGCTCTTAAAGTGCATTGTGAGCAACTTATCATTATCAGTAACTGCATCATTAAATATGTAAAAAGCCTTGCTAATCACTGACCATTGTTAAAGACTCATATAGCCTAAATACGTCTCCAGAATTTTAATAACCTAACCCTTCAATTAAAAAAAACAAAAACACAAAACAACGACACAAAAAACGAATGTATCAGAGCATAGAGAATGATCAAGTGTAGAAAAGTACATTTGAAAACAGGCATTTTTTCCTTTTGGAAAAGACACCTAATCAATAGAATCATTAAAGTGATGTGTAATCAACTACTGGGGAGTGTTCAACAGCTTCCATGTGCATGGAAATTGTGAATAGAATTTAATTGATCCTGGACTGACATCTTGTCCTGAAATCAAGGTGTTTCTGTACTGATTTTCTTTAAACACCTTGACTTGTGTTTGAGCTACAGCATTGTGTGAAACTACAGACCTGAACTCTGAGATATTACCTGCAATCAGTCTATGGAAATGTTTGCTGAAGCTTGTAGAGAAGTCTTCAAGAATCAAACAAAAGATGTACACTTTATATGTGTCTATAAGGTCGCTTCTGTTCAGAGCTCATAAGGATTTCTTAAGAATGAAAAGGTGACTCCTAAAGCCATCAAACCCAGGAATATCATTTGGAAGAGTATATCACATGGATCTTCCTGCTGGGTCACTGAATTATTTAAGGGACTCATAAGGGATTTTAATGGAGAGCATCTTTTGTTGGAACCTGTTAAGCTTTGGTTCAAACTCTTATTAAATGCTGCTATTACTAACCAATGGCTCTGATTGCCTTCTTAGATAATCTTAAGGTAATAGGATATACATTCATTTATGTCACATTGAATCCTATCCTTGGACTAAACTCACAGGAACCAGTTCTTATATTTTGCATGACACTGATAGTGGTTTGCATGGGGTTTTTAGATCTATGTTGAATGTAGGTTTGGTAACAAAGGGACTTTATTTTTGTAAAGCCCTCTTTTCTCAAACAGGTACAGGAGATACACTACCCTTTTTATTTATTGTGCCCAGCAACAGTTTTCTGTTTTTGTTGTCATTGTTTCCTTTTATATGCTCTGTTTTTTCAACATTGAAGTTAGTGAAGCTTTTAACAGTGGTTTAAGTATACATTCATTCTATGAAGTCCTACTGATGCTCTTGCATAAGCATTTTGATAGCTGTGAAATAAACGGATGCTGTGGAGCTAAGGACTAAGGTATTTGGAACAGAAGGGGTTCTGGAGCAAGGAATGTGCTTTTTATTGGGAAAAACATCATGTAATATTGTAAGTCACAAGTGGGGATTACTGGCAAGAAAAAGATTGTGCATTCAGCAAGCATGGCTCTGAGAGAAGCCGTTCTTTAACAAGTAGTTAGCAAGCTTGTGGCTGTCTGTTTCTTGCAAAGCATCTATCAGAGTTTTTAGAAGAGAGATTTTCAGATCTGGATATTAGTGGACTATACCACTTGGCATTATGTGATGCCTCTGAAAATCACGGAAAGCTTTTAGCTTTGTCATATCTTGCCTTTATTATGAATTCATTTAGCAAAGGCCAGCACTACTCAGTTTTGTTTAATCAAAATGTTTCTCCTTAGTACTGGAAGTCTGAGCAGGCATAGACAGGAGCTTCAGTATTCATTTACGAATTGAAAAGTAAACTACAGCCATCTCAGTCTTCACTGTGAAAGTTCTTATGGGTAGAGAACACTTGCTATATAAAAGAAAATATGTTTTTTGGCTGTCATGATTAGACTGTTACGGAAAGGCACCATAAAATTGGATCTAGAATTTCACTAAATGTTAAGCAGTTTAAAATTGCCACTGAAAAGTTGTTTGTAGCTTTTCACCAGTTAGAAGCTATTACTCTCCATTTTTACCTTGGCTGTGGAATAAATTCCTTAGAAACCTTAATTGTTTCATTCTATAAGATTCATCTAGACTCCTCCATAACAGGAATGGAAGAAGAACCCAAGGGGTCTGAACTTGCTCTTGGCTGCTATTTTACCTATTGGAGACTTCGTGTGAGTGAAGTACAGTGTTGTGTACTGAGAATGAAATCTGTCAAACAGTTTGGAAAAACGTGGCTAATTTAGCCATGTTAGATAGAACAACTCCTTTTGCTTTTTCCTCTGAGAGTAATAGCCTGTACTTTCAACACAATTGGCCTTTGGCAATTCTTGGTAACTTGGGAGGATATTTCTGGAAAAGGAAGGAAATAAAAAAGGATTAAACCACAGGGAATTGTGTAGGAGATGGAATGCTGAGGTACTTCAGTGCTAAAGAAGAATCATCTTTACAACAGCTTCCATGGCTATAGATTTTTATTGGCCACATCCCCCCTATGTAGGATCAAAATAGGTCTGTCAGACACAGAAATGCATGCTTGGTCTTACATACACACAGATAATACAGATAGTAAAAGGTATGTGTCTATGCACAAGCATTTAAAGAATACACTCCAGCCTTCAAATGAACTGACTGTGACGATGTTCTGCATCCCATTTCTGTCTTCATACTTGCCTTTTAAAATTTGTTCATACAGCAGTTTTCTATTAATCTTTCTCCTTGTTTATGTAGGAAGTGGATGTATGTTTGTTCACTCAGGGAAGCTTTCAACTGAATGCCAAGGACTGCCTTCTCTCAAGAAGTAAATGCATGTAGACTTCTGTTTCCAGTCCAGTTATAGATTTGTTTTCTGGTTTTTTTGCTTGCCACAGATATATAATGCTTTGAATAATGAATACACTTGGAAAAATAGCCAAGTTGGAAAAGACTTATATTGTTATTTGTCCAATTAATTATTTATTGTGAAATCTTTTCTCAACTTACAGTAATAAAAAGTGACTGTCAAGCCACTTATTAATAGATTCAACTGTAAATACTAGGAATTTCATATAGTACATTGTCCTTTGTAAGAAAGGGATTGGACTGGATGAGGCAAACTTTAAAACTACTTCTAGAAAGCCAGTTTGACAGAAGTTAACCTCTTCTTTGCCACCAACTTCTACAATGAAAAGAAACAACTAAGCTTCTACATTTGTGGCCGTGTTTTAAGCCTGTTTTGAGGTTTCCTGAAAGACATCTTAGAAATTCCTGCTATTCTTATACATTAAGCAACAAACCTGCTGTATCTGTTTATCTGTATTTCTCTCTCTCTATTTTTTTTTTTTTAAAGTTGTGTAATTGTGAAATAAAGAACTTTGACATTGACTTGGCTGTAAATTGGACAAAGACTTATCAGGAGAATTCCTCAATTTTGTGGACTGTTTCAGCACACTGTTTTTGTGATAAATTTGTTTTCTATCATGAAAAGCTTAAATAGATGTCTTAAAAATAATTTTAATTAACCACCTCTTTAGATGAAGTCATTTTTAATGACCTACTACTAAACTTTTCTTTGTGTGAAGAGAATCATTCCAGATGTGTGAACCAATTCCACTCATGTGCAGTTCTGATAAACCCCATGGACTCCTGTTCTGTCAGTGGATGATCTTCTGCCTTTGTTTCTTTGTTTGGAATTTACATTTAAAGCAGCATATAATACAAGTGCCCTCATTTACAGGTGGAGGTGTGGTATGAAACTGATTCTGTGTCTTTTAGCAGTTTGTGTTTCAATTTCAGGCTTCAGTGTTACTACTGGTAATGCCTTGTAGACCCAGATTTAAATCCGCCTTCCCAGAACAGTGACATGAATCTAGTGTTGGTCATTTCCTAGTTTCATTTTACTGGATAGATATATTTTAAAAATATTTTTACTCCTTTAGTAGGTATCACCTTCATGCATACCTGATTGGAGTAGTAGTGAAATACGTCCAAATATTGCTTATGATAATGTGTCCAACCAAGAGTAAGTCTAACTCACCAAGTCTTTCTGTAAGTCATAATAAAACAGAAGTAAAAGATTTGTATAAGTTTTGTTTGTTTGTTTTCCACTCAGATTTGAAGTCCATAACAGAGTAGAATTACCTGAACAGAAACTGGAGGATGAGGAAGTTAAAGAGCAAGTAAAGAGAAAGGAGTTTGTCTTGTAGAGGAGGCAGCTATGGTGTCTTGAATTTCTAGCTCAGATGTGGACTTTTAGCATAATTTGGTGTAGTATATGTTTTCCTGATCTTCCAAAACATAGAGAATCTTATTTAGCAAGATTGAAGCCCTGTTGATATGTGAACAGAATGTTAATGAAGAATTGTATTCTGCTCTCAGTTCTGTCAGTGTGGATCCAAAATAACCACCCTGATTTCTTACAATATTTGTCCAACAAGCCAGCAGTATGAAGAACTGAAGATACTTTCTGGTGCTCTGCTAGAGTTCTTCAAAAGTACTGACTTATAATAATAGACTATCTTGTTTCCATCTCACTAAATTGTTATTAACTGCACTTCAGTTTGCACTGAAGCTTTTATTAACAATGATTAGATTGAATTTCAACCAGAATGGGTCTTTGCAGTTCCATACCTAGTGACTGTGGCTAAATTTGCTAATTATCCAGTCCACAGAATGACGACTTAGCAACGCATCTACTGAGATACTCTGCCTGCTTCTCTGCAGAAATAGTGTCAGGACTTGATTGATGCCAAAAACTTGGATCCTTCTAAGATTACATTCATGTCAGCATTAAGTTCTCAGGCTTTTTGAAGGGTAGGAAGTGTCTCCCTATCAAACCTCTGTGGGAGACATCTTTTCTAGGCTTTTTGCTCTTTATTTTTCTTTATTTCACCATTATTGACAGCAGGGCCTCATTTGTCAACAAATCCTGTATGTCTTCAAGTGTGTAAGCTGTCCCTGGAGCTCCACTAACTAATTTTTCATCTCAATTTACTAATAAGTCTTAGGCCTTTTTCATTAAGCTTACTTATTCTGCAAGATTCAGTTACAGAATTAGTCAGAATCTAAACTCTGTAAGAGATAGGTACTGACAAATGGCTTTGTGGAATCAAGCCCATCTTCCACGTGTGCTATATAAACACAATAGAAAGTAGACCTTCATGACAGACCAGTGCTGGCAGCTCTGAGGCACACCAGCTTCTTGCACATTCACTGTAGGTTGTTCTCTGTCTCCAGTGAAGTTAACAACATGAATGACTGATTTTTGGAGTCACTGTCATATGATTTAGGGGATATCTTTTTTATCCTATGGATTAATGACCAGTATGCCCTCATAAAGATATTTTTCTTTTTTAAGTTATTCTATAGCATCTATACAATTGGCCACTTGTCTTCTTTATAGATCAAAGGCAATTTTAGGATGTAAATATTAAATATGTGATCAAAGATTTCATAGATAAGGCAAACTAGAAAACTAGGTATGAACTTATTTTTTGCTGTCATGAGTGTCTTCTATCTTGATGGTTGGGACCATCATGACTTAAACCAGACTGCTCTGTTTAGTGAGCAGAGGCAGAATTATTGACTTTGTTAAGAAATAATGATTTTAAGTATCATTAGTGCAGAGCTGGATTTCAGTAAGAAATCCTAGTGAGGTGAGAGGACCTTCAGAATCTGCTGACAGTCACCTACTATTGCTAACTATAAAATAGATTCAAAATAACAATAAATATGAATTATAACTTTTTTATGTGTTCTGGCTATTTGTCCTAATTATCTGTGGGACAGAAATGCACTATCTATCTGGACTCTATGCCACTACTTGAGCATTATTTTAAAACTGCATGACAGCTTGGCAAACTTTCTCTTCATTAGCAGAAGTTACCTCTCAAAAATAGCCATTAAACTCTTGGTTTTTTTTTGCCACTTACTAGAGACTGTCCCAGTAGTTAACTTCCCAGGGCTTTGCCTGAGGCTGAAGTAGTTTCTAACAATCCATCATTAACTTCTATGACAACCATGGGTAGGCTGTGATTGTCAGAATTAACCATGAAATACTGTAGGCCACCTACTGCCATCTTAATGCTGTTAAACCAGGTTTTGCACCATTGCTAAGTGACTGGGTAGGACAATGAACAAGGAGTGAGTTTATGTAGTCTTGAAGGAACTTTATGCTGTATTTTCTTAAGCCTGTCCTTAATATCTTAAATGTCTACTAGTGGAATCACCCATTCTTCAGTATCAATGTCACATTGTCTTGCACACATCACAAGTGTTCTCATTTCTGCCTGGAGCCATGTGCAAATCACTGGCGGGGAATCAGAATCTGCAAGCAAACCTGATGAACTGGAAACAGTCATAAGGTACAGGGTGAACTGCTGATCTCCTGCTATGAAGAAAATACAGATATGCAGCTTTAGTGCCTAAAATTACAAATTTGTTTTTCAGAACATGCTTCTAGTAACACAAGTCACATAATTGTTCCAGGTTCTTGTAACTTACGTATTGATTGTGTCTATTCTGATGGTGTTATATGTTGTACCATCTCATACCTGAGAACTCCCTTTCTTCTCTGGAATGAGTCTGCAAGACAACTGCAGTGCCCACCTTACAACCCCTCCCTCCAAGCCCCAAACAACACATCTGGTGATTTACATATTGATGTTGCCAATATATAACCATGTTTCTGATAAAGTAAATCATATTATGTTGTATAAAAAAAGGTAAATCTGTTATCAGTCATTTGAATGGGAATCTTGCCTGAGAAAATGTCTTCAAAGTTGTATTAATACTGTGAATATACTGGAAGAAAACCTATACTTTTCCTAGACTGACTTCGTTACGGACTAAGCAAAATGTTCATGCACAGTGGAAGATTTTTTTTTTCTGTGAATAAATGTAATATTGATATTTCAACATTTTATGTCATGTTGAGAACTTCCTATAGGCAGAATACTTACTGTATCTGTTTCTATATTTAGTCATGATTGATAGGAAGATGGTACCTTTTTACTCTTCTAGGTTGAAAAACTTGTAGTTATTATTTGGGCCAATCATGTACACTGAAATGGAAAATAGCTGAATCGTAAAGAAGCTCTTGTGTGATAAACTGAAGGACTTGCCACCAGTACTCTCGTTTACAGATCTTCAGATAACTGGCTTTTTCTCAGCAGCACAACAGTCTTGCCTTATGTTGTAATCTGTAATCACTGCCATCTACTCCATCCCTTCTTCAAAACCAACTTGGCCACTTTTCCCATCTTATGTATGCACAAATTTGATTTCTTTTTACAAACAGTTGTCTTTATTGATTAGTATCTTGCATTTTTAAGTAACT
Source organism: Pavo muticus (assembly GCA_016647715.1). Lineage (NCBI taxonomy): Eukaryota > Metazoa > Chordata > Aves > Galliformes > Phasianidae > Pavo > Pavo muticus. Next base: position 684,391 of record JACDJE010000433.1, read on the forward strand.
TCTCCAGCTTGTTGATATTTTTGAACTATAGCCATGTTTCAAATGCTCAAATCTCTACAATACTGTCATTTACATGTTGAATAAGCATCCTTACTGCATCATAGAAGGCATAAATAGCAGTCTTCGGTGGCACTGGATCAAGGCTAGTCTTTTATAGAGCTCAGCTTTTAATACTTGCTGGTTTAATGATGAGCCACCAATAAGTATTCAAAGTGTGGTTCTCTGACAAGTACATCCATTTATAACAGGTTCATTTAACCTATTTTTTTTAGAAACATAATATGGAAATATCACGTGAGATAGATAGTGTCAAAAATCCTACTAATGGCCCATTGATGTTTGCTTTTCTCCCTATTTGCCCTATATTCAAACACTTATTTCTATCTATGTGTGTACAGACAGAATAAGACGGCATTACAGATTTATACAGAAACAGCATGAAACAGAGAAGGTAGTGTTCCAAGCAGAGCCTTCTGCTCCAAGGGGAATTTTGGAATTGCTTTGTTGATGGGAAAGTGGTTCTGATAGCCTATTAGAAGTGCTGTTTTATTTTCTCAAGCTTTAAGGAGAGGTAGCTGAAGCTCATGTCCTACGCATGAAGGGGAGCAGCAGTACAATAATAATAGCAGTGCTACTTCCATGAAAGAGATCTTTCTGTGTAGTTTTCTGTGTGTATCTGGATCTCCTGATCAAACAGAAGCTTGCTTATTGCCCTTTTGATAGGTTGTGGGTTAGATCTAAGAACAATATCTTTCCAGTAAGTGCAGCTGAAGATAGTCTACATAGAAAATTTTGAAAACTCTGCTTTTTAAGCTTGGAACAGTTTTAAGAAAATAGGTGCTAAATTAACTGGTTTTGTGGAAAGTGGGAGAAATACATTATGATGAATGAGAGACTTTTCACCTCTGTACTTTTAGAATTAGTACTACTTGCAGTCTGCATGTGTTGACCATGTGGTGTCATGGACTTCAAGCCATGCTGGACAGACATTGTCCCCTATGTGCAGCTGCTCAGAATTGGCCCCAGGGAGGGGACATCTAGCCATGCTTGCTGTCTGCTGTGGCTACTTGGCTTCTCTGGAGTACTCTCACTCAAATGTTTGTAGACTTGCTTGAAGTGCACTTATTTGCCATTTGCCTTGATCCCGAAGTCTATTTTTGCTCTAGGTTGCCTCTACTAATCTTAACTGTATTTGCTGTAATATATCACTGTAGAGGAGTTTTCCTGAGCCCTTTTGCAAGGGCAAATGGGGCTTGTAAATTTGTGCACCAAGGGTAACATGAGCACCAAGTCCCTGCTTCAAGAGATACCTAGGTAAATGTTGGAAAAGTGGAGATGTAACCAGAAAATGTGCCTTCTCCAGGCGCTCTCATAGGAATCTAGCTGAAGGTACCATTTACACAGAGATCCATCCCTCACTTGAATTAGTTCTAGATGTGCTAAAACTTTCTGTACAGCTTTTGTTGAAAACAGTATAGAAGAGAATGAACCAAAAAAAAAAAAAAAAAAAAAAAAAAAAAGAAAAATGTTTTAAAATCTCTACGGCATTTTCATGAGATATGCAATGACATTATTTGCAATAGATAGTGATAGTTATGAAATCCATTATCGTTAGCAGCTTTCATTCAAGAAATACTTAACGAGGTCCCAAAAATTAAAGACTTATTTTTTTCCTAATCTAGTACTTCATACTTCTGGAAGCATGAATACTACTGCGCCCTTTCAAATTGAATGTCATAGCAGGGAATCTGTTCAATGGAAAATGGGGAAAATCATTCCAAAAGTACAAAATGACTTTTATAACAACTGTGATCTAGATAAGTGTACTCTTGCTTATGTGGTGCTATCCAATTTTAAAAATTAAATACAAGAATTATAAAACCTACGCCTGTATAGATGCAGAATGGCATTTTGCTACTGTTCTGAAGTGCTCTGATAAAGACAACAATGTGATCTGAGTTCCCTGCTATGTGGCTACTGTGTAGGTAATATAAATGCTGCTCCATTATCTTGCTTCATGCAATGTGCAGCTGGGCAGTCAGGTTGTTTGTAACATACTTCTTGCACAAAGGCAAGTTCCTCTCTTTGCTATGGATGAGCAAGTAGTCTGGTAGAAGTTTACTTTACTACTCTATAGGTAAAGTTGTGGCAGGGATGGGGGAGGAGAGGTTTCCCCTTGTTCCATTGAGAAGACAAACAATGGATCTGCTACTGTTTCTTTCCGTGTACTTCCTTTCTGAAAAGGACGTTGTCCATGTCAGGGAGGAGGCCATGCATAAAGGGAATATCGGCTTTTCTGCTTTTCTTAGTCACGTTAGCCTGTCTTTTACGTATTTTTAGTCATGTGGACTTGAATTGTTCTAGGTTTGTTGTGTAACAGACGGAGTGGGACTTTTAGCTGGCTGGTGTCATCTAGAAAGAACAGAAGCTTGTAGGGTAGGATTGTATTTCTAATGCTGGCAACAGAGTTGGAGTGGCTAGTGTGGGGTTAAACCCTAATGGATAAACCCTGATATTGCAAGAGGGAAATGATTCTGTTGGCCTGTGGCTGCTGGGGACACTTTTCAAATGTTGCTGTTTCTGACTGACAGAGTCTCTCTGGTGTGAGCATACTTTATTACTATTGATTTTTTTTTTTTTTTAAGTATAGTTTCTTTCCAAGCAAAAAACATTTTTGAAGCTTCAACATTTCTTTCAAAATATATTTGAGCTACAGTTTCCCACTATGCAATTTGCTATGAAGTCACTAACAGATTTATACAAGGGCTGCTCTGAAAATAATGCCTACCATTTTGTTATGTTGGCTCACAACATCAGAGGCGGATGTTGGTGGTATAGCAGCAGGGGTTGAATCTTCCTGCTGGTATTCTGTTACATTTTGTTGCCATGTGACAGATGGCAGAAGTGGGGCAGTCTGACCAAATGATGTCTGACATGGAAGCGTGTCTGAAGCAAAGATGTGGGATTGAATTCCTCCATGCAGAAAAAAATTGCTCCCATTGGCATTCATGAATGCTTGCTGAACATTTCAGGAGACCAAACAGTGTTTGTGAGCACAGTGAGACGGCGGGTGGTATGTTTCAGCAGTGGCAATAGCAACGTGAAAGACAAGCCATGTTCTGGATGGCCACGCACAGCTGTCACACCACAAAATGAAGAGCGTCTCAATCAGCTCATCCACACCAATCAATGGATTACAACCAGGAAACTGTATATTATTGACTTCATGCATGCCAACGATGGTGGCATTGTTGAAATACCACAAAATTTAAGCCAGGTGGGTCTCACAAATGCTCACACAGAAACTGAAGGAGCACCATCTGAAAGTTTGCCAAGATCTATGGAGCCAATACAAGGCTGAAGGTGACAATTTCCTGAATCGTGTCATTACTGGAGATGAGACATGATGCCTCCACGAAAGTCCATGGAGTGACAACATGTGAGTTCCTCATCAAAGAAAAGTTCAAGACACAGCCCTCGGTGGGTGAAATGATGTGCACCGTCTTTTGTGATAGGAAAAAGATGATACTTCTGGATTTCCTGGAACCTGGACAAATCATCAACTTTGACTGCTTCAACATGATGCTAACTAAGCTAAAGGCTCAAACTTCCAGAGTTAGGCCAGAGAAGAACTGTTCTCTTGCAACACGGTAACACCAGGTCCTATATCAGTTTGAAGAAGATGGAACACATTGCCAATCCTGGCTGGACTATCTTCCACACCTACCATATAATCTGGTTTTGGTGCCTTCTGACTTCCATCTATTTGGTCCAATGAAAGATAGACTGTGTGGGCAACATTTTCCTAGCAATGACCCTGTCATTGCAGCTGTGAAGCAGTGGGTCACCTCTGGTGGTGCAGATTTTTATGAGCACAACATGCAGGCTCTTGTTCATTACTGATGAAAATGCATAGCTAATGGTAGTGACTACGTTGAAAATTAGTGATTCGTAGCTGGGAATCTTCTTTATTAAACAGTGTTATTTTGCTTCTTGTACCTATTGTTGTTTTCATGGAAGTAAATAAGAGGCATTACTTTCGGAGCAACCTATGTGTTTAGTAGCAACTAGCCTTTACATGGTGTTTAAAAGAAAGGGCTTTTTTTTTGCCTTTGATCCATGTCTGTATTCCCCAGACTCATCCACAAGGGGGATGTAGTTCTAAACAAATATACAGCTCATGGTTGTTTTTAAATATGCACATTTCTAACCCTTCTTAATTTAAGCGATTCTCTTGGAATGCCTTGGGACAACCTCAGAACTGTTCAGGCTGTCACTGAGGAAAACCTAAGGGAGAGACAGAAAAATGCACTGACTTTGTGTGGTTATTTTTTTTATTTTTATTTTTTTCTTTCTTTCTTTCTAGGGACCTTTCTTTTTTGTTTACAGATGAACATGCAAGTCCTAGGGGGAAATACTGTTTTCACCTGAGTGTCATCCCTGACTTCAGATGACTGATCTATAGATGTGTGCCGAAGAAAGCATTGATTTATTATTTTTTTAAAGAACATTCCCTCAGCCTGGAGAATGGCTTGACATTTCTCCATTTGCTTCTGGCATAGCTGAAGCTATCTGATAATTAATCTAGAGGTAGTGGTAATGAGCAGTCCCTCCTCTCTATGCCTATCTTCTTTCATAACAATTAGTATGGCATGAAACAGAGATTTGAATAATAACAAAACAATGTATGAGTTTATTTAACAACTTGACTTGAGTACTCCAGAAATAGTGGCATGGTTTTACAATTTTCACTTTGTACTACAGCTATGGTAAAGGGCTCCTAGAAAAATCAGACTTGTAACTCCTAATATGGTGTGCCCAAATTCTCTGTGGATTCCATGATTTCTTCTGACATTCTGGTATTAAAAGTTGATCCTATGTGCAAAGAGACCCTCCTGAAAGAGGAGGGAAGGCAAGCTCAGAATTTTGTCTCATTTTATGACTAATTTTCAGTGAGACCCTTCACTTCCCATTGCCTGTCTGAGCTTGAATCTTGCAGGGCAATTTTGATACTTGGCTGGGCAGTATTACCTTGAGTACTGACTAAAGAAAGGAACCTCTATCAGGGGCCTATTCTTATAGCCACCAACATGCTTTGACTCTTCTTTTATGCTGTTAATAACACATAACTCTGTATGCTTGGTCTTTTAAATGCAATCTTCCTTATCCAATATCAGAAATCAAAGAGCAAGATTTTGACTCTCTTTTCACCTGACTGTAGATAGTATGTTGATGAACATTGTTTTCCAGAATAAATTGATCTGAATTTACTTAAAATACTCCTGAAACCCACTCAGATGACTCACATTATCCACTGGAGACCAAATTAGATTTTTGTAAATAACATGCTTCACATTTATGTTTATTTCTCAGCATCTTATTTGAAATTGTTCTTGAGTGACATTTTTTATTCTAGATATTTTAAGGTTGCTTTTTCTTTATTAGCTCATTTTCTACTTAAAAGTCCCCAATGTTTAAATAGAGACTGTTCCATTATCCTCTGCATAGAAATGATGGCATTTAGAGATTTATAGTAACGTGAGATTTCATGAGATTATGTAGCCCAACACTTAAGTTCTGGGAGCACCAAATGTGTTTAGAATTGACACCACCCTGGCAAAGGCTTGTTAAACCTATTCCCCAAATCCCTATCGTTAAAAATCCACAGAGTGTCCTTTTTAATCCTTTGTAATCCTTGCAGTTAAAAAGCTTTTCCCAGTAGCTGATCTAAACCTTATCTTGAAATTTAGCTAATCTTTTCTTGTCCAGTCTCCCCACTAGACATGAGAATGACTGGTTACCTTGCTCTTCAAAGACACCTTTTCAGTTCTGTCATTGTTTCTTTTCTGCTATCATCCTGTTTAGTTTCCTTTTCTTTCTTCAGGTGTATTTCATGTACCTATCCTCCGCTCTCTCATTTGGCTTCATCCTTCTCAAAGCTGCACACAGCATTGCCACTGAAGTCTCAACAGTACTGAACAGAATAAATAATTACCATCCTTATCTTGCATATGGTGTTTCTGTTAATACATCTCAAAGTGATATCTGCCTTTATGTATCATCCTAGAAATGAGTCAGTGATCTGTGATCCTCTAACACTCCAAATCCTTTTCTTCAGAACAGTTGCCTATACTGGTTTCTCAGTTTTGCTCTTGATTTAGCCTTAGTAAATGCAGCACTTTGCATTTTCTATACTGATTTTCGTTTTTTGTTGTTGTTGTTGTTATTGCTGACATTGGATTATTTTTTATTTCTTTCAAAATAATAGAACATTCCAGCTTGATTTTATCTGTATGTTTTGGGTGTATCTGTAATCCATGACCTATGGTGAAGAAAATAGTTGATAGAACTGGATTTCTGCAGCGTCCAGTCTGAAATCATAATATGGTTCGGGTTTGAAGAGACCTTAAAGACGACCTGGTTCCAGCCCCACTGCGGTGGGCAGGGAAATCTCCCACTAGATCAGGTTGCCCAAAGTCCTATCCAGCCTGGCCTTGAACACTTCCAGAGATGAGGCATTCACAGCTTCTCCAGGTAAAGTGGTCCACTGCCTCACCACACTCACAGTGTAGAATTTATTCTCCCTTATATCTGAACTGACTTTTTCTCTTCTCCAGGCTGAACAACCCCAGCTCTCTCAGCCTGTCTCCATAGCAGAGGCACTCCAGACCTCTGATCATCCTCACAGTCTTCTCTGGACCTGCTGCAACAGCTCCATCTCCTTCTAGTGCTGGGGCCCAGATCTGAATGCAGTGCTGCAGGTTGGGTCTCATAAGAATGAAACAGAAGGGGAAGAATCTCCTCCCTCGCCCTGATGGTCATGTTGATTTAGATGCAGCCTGGAATATGACTTGGTTTCTGGGCTCAAATGCACGTTGCTGGCTCTTGAAATTCTCATCAACCAGCACTCCCAAGTCCTTCTTCAGGGCTTCTCTCATGCCACTCATTGCTCTGCCTGTATTTGTGCTTGGGATTGCCTGGAACCGAGGTGCAAGGCCTTCTGCTTGGCCTGGTTAAACTTCATAAAGTTTGCATGGGGCCATCTCTCAAGCCCTTCCCTCCAGTGTGTCAGTTGCACAACTCAGCTTTCCCAGCTTGACACAGAACTACTGACAAATATGTTTTAATTTTGGCCTTTTATTATCAACAGTAAGTGCTCTGCAGCATAAACCATTTTAAGCTGGCAGTGGCAAAACTTCACTTTGTCATCGATGACACCTGGTACAGTCTTTCAAGACTGTATTCTCTATGAAGGCATCTTTTATAGCCAAACAGAATGACTCAATCAAAATTCTCATCATCAATTGGCTTGTGTTATTGCCAGGTATCACTGGCAATCTGAAGGCAATGAACCAGCCTAGATTTTCCACAAGGGACTATGTATTTGCCACATGTCTGTGCAAAGTGGAGATTTAGCCTATCCAAATGCTTCTCTTTTTCCAGTGTTCTAAGGAGACGTCTAGCACTTCTGTCTTTCTGACTTGATGCATAGAGGTAGCTATGACACGAAGAACATAAGGTGCCAGCTCAGGCTACATGCCTCTCTAGCACTCCGTTCAGGAGTGCTCCAAGAGCGATCAGCAGCAACTGCCTCTGGAAAAGTGTGCAAACAGAGCAACAACCAGTAAGGATCATTCCTTCTCACCTCTCTTCTTCAGGTTTTCTCCTACTGTCCTGGTTCAGCTGAGACAGAGTTGATTTTTCCTTCTTAGTGTCTGGTATAATGTCAGGTTTTGGTTTTAGGAGAAAAACAGCATTGATAACACATTGATATTTCTTCTCATTGCTGAGCAGTGTTGCACAGAGCCAAGGACATTGCAGTTTCTCAGCTTTTTGTGCTGCCCTGCCAGTGAGAGGCACATGGAGCTGGGAGGGGACAAAATGAGGATCTAAGCTGAAAGGGATATCCATTCCATATGACAGTGGGGAGTTGGCTGGGGGAGCAGCCGCTGCTTGGGGACTGGCTGGGCATCAGTCGGCAGGTGGTGAGCAAATGCTTTGCGCGTCACTTGTTTGGTACATATATACATATTACTGTCATTAATATTATCCTTTTTTTCCCTCTTCCTTTTCTGTCTTAGCACATGGCTTTTATCTCAACCCATGAGTTCCCCCCCTTTTTTTTTATTTATTATTATTTTCTTCTTTTGACTCTCTTCCCCATCTCACTGTGTAGGGGGGGGAGGTGTGAGTGAAGGACTGCATGGTGCTGAGCTGCCTGCTGGGTTAAACCACAACACCCACCTTCCTGCAATTTATGGGCTCTAAGGGCTTTCTTAAGCATTTTTGTATAGAAAACTACTGCTTTTGTGAAGTTGATTTTCTTGCTTTGAATAACACAGTTCCCCATTTACCTGGATTAATCCTTGCTCATTTTGCTTCAGTCTTTGCTGGGGTGATCAGAGCAAAAGGCAGCATGCAGAAGCCTAAGGTTTCCAAAATAGGCAGTGTCTAAAATCTTCCATCCCTCTGAATCTTTGTTCTGTTTCTGCAGTCTCAAACTTTGCCTATTGATCTGGCCTTGTTTGCTTAACCCGAGCTCAGGGACAGCAATGTTGATGAGGAAAACATGAAATCTTTCCCATATATATGGCAGCTGCACCAGTAATTACATTCCCTTTCATCAGAATGTATCTGAACACTGTCACTGTAAATCCAGATTCATTGTCAAATGATTTCCTTGTTATCTGTTGCTGCTTTCCTCCTACCTTCTAGCAACATCTGTAAAGGGACTGTTTTTTTTTTTTTATTGGATTAATTTTAGACACCCCTTTCAATGTTTCTCCTCAGTTCTAGACCTTTTTTAATAGAATGTGTTATGTACTTAATTCTGAACAGAGCGTGCAAGCTCAGACTGTGTATGAAGAACTTTTTTCCTGGGAAATTAGCAGCAAGGCAGGGAGGCAAAGAGAGCAGACTGTCTTTTAGCACAGTTATATGCTGTCTCTGGCTAATGTAGCCTAAACTAAATCCCAACATTTTGCAAGTATCCCTTCGGTTGAGATGGGTATTTGTTTGTTTGTTTGTTTTTTCCCCAGTAGGCATGCAGCTCATAAACCTATCCTAGCAAAAGTTCACAAGGATCTGGTATAAAGCTCCCCATGTTCACTTCAAAATTACTTTCAGGTTATTGCATCTAATCACATTTTTTGCTTGTTAGTTTTCTGCTGGACTAGCTAATTGAGGAGGCCCTCAGAGGGGGCAGGGGTGGTGGAGCCAGAGCAGAAGGGAAGTAAAGCAGAGTGAGATGGAGAGAAAGGGAGGGAGCTGCTGCTCCCCGACCTAGCTGTGGTTGCCATAAAACTAAAGTGGCTTTGTAGTCTTGTCAAACTGTGCCCTAAAATATGCTGATTTACATGTTGGCTTTCACAGTCAGTGGAAATCATGATCTTCCAGGGAGCATTAAGCCACAGTGAACTTTAAGCCAATTTACTTCTGAATGAGAGTGTTCCCATAGGTATGTAACGTGCTTTCACTTTGGCACGCTAATTTCACGCCTTTAAACTCATAACTGCTCAGCACTCCCTATGTAGATCTCTCCCAGTGATGCTATTGTTTTCATTATTTCAAATTAAAAAATAAGGGGATCTGCAAAACCTGAATGCACCCAGCAAGTGTTTTACAAGTCTGCAGTGCTTATCCAGTTTTACCTTCGCCTGTGTCTGGCCATGGGGAAGGTAAGCAGCAGCAGACCACAGCAATCACGGTTTTCCTCAACAAACATGTGTCTCTGCTCAGCACAGGCATGCATTACAAGTCTTACATGGTTATTTTGACATGATGCCATGCACACCTCTTTAATGAGAGCACTGCAAAGCAAACTCATCTCTGGATAATGTGCCAGCAGCATCACAAGGCAGCACTCACCAGAGGTGTGTGCAGATCATGTAGTGTGCTCGAGTGGAGGGTGGTGGCAGTGGGTACTGAGCTGCAGGGGCAGATGTGACAGGTGCAGAAGCAGGAAGCTCAGGCTGAGAGATGGAGCTCTGCATCCCCATCATCTGGGAGCAGCCCCTGTCCTTATCTCTGCAGTGGGTGCTGCTGCTCCTGCTGCCGGGGCACGTGCTGCTGGCCGCCAGTCTGCGTGGACTCCTTAGCTGCCATGGGTCTGCGAGTGGCTGCTTGCTACCATATGGCTGCATGAAAAAGAGACAGAGGAGAATAAGCTGTAAAGCAACTGTAAAAATTCAATGCTGTTCTGCGGTAAAAGCGCTGCTAGCTCACCCTCCTCTTCCCCCAAGTCATTACTGTTACAGGTTTAAATAGGTACACCTGCATCCATTCAGCCCCTATCACATCCCCACTGAGTTGTTTGAAGCAGAGAGATGCTTCTCTGCATAACACTCTGAAATTCTGTTTAATTAAGGGTAGTGTGATGAAGGCTCGGTTGTATTTTTTCCACCCACTCTGCTATTTGGCTATGGGTGGAATTGAGTGAGATAGGATTTGCTTTGATGGAGATGTTTCGGGAAAAGTTGCCAAGCTTGCTGGATTGGTCTGGTGAGGAAGTGGGAGCTCTTCTGTCCTCTAAAAGTGCTTAATTCCATCATACCGCAACAGGAAAAAAATCACATAGCAGCAGAAACAACAACAGGAAGAGGATATTTTGGAATATAATAATTGTCTATGTGGCTGAAGAAGAACAAATGCTTTCCTGGCTCCCCGTGGAACTAATAAAGAAAGGCAGGTTGAGGAGCCTGGGATAATTATTTAGTCATCTTAAATATTCATGAGCTGCAGTATGTGCTACATGCAATTTAAGAGGGACTTGACAATTGCAGCATACATCATCTTGTTTCACATGAGCTAAAAATACTTAATCTTCCTCCTTTAAAATAAAAGCATTAATCCTGAGTATGTCTTCAGCTAAGAGAAGAGCTGCAAACTGCAGGAGGAAGGAAAAGGAGCATTTTCCTGCTCCAAAGGTGCAGGCTGGGAAAACAATGAAGAACAAAAGGATTGTTGAGAGGATTTTAGCCAGGCTCTCTGAGAGCGGTGATGGTGGTAGGGAGTGTTCTCGGTGTTAAACACTTTGCACCTGGCTTCACAAAGATTGGGAAATGTTGCTCTGTTTGGTAGACTAGAAAAGAGACACTTCCCAACTTTGGTGATAATAAAATCACTGCTGGAAAGCCAAAGAGCTGGTTAGGATGAGCTAAACCCTCCCCATGACACCTTGTTACTGTACACTGGGGCCACACATCCAGAATGCAGTGTCTTCCTTCGCATTCTCATGTGGGATTCCCACTTCCACACGTGACTCACAGTGGATATTCCTGGAAAATTTAAAGAGAATTCCATGTGGAGGGATTGATTCTCTTGGCTGCTAAATGCAGGGAAAGTGGAACCAGAGATTTCTAGAATATGTTGGTGTATTTTGAGCAGCAAATTGAGGTGAGTACTCGAACAGACTTTCTGAATTTGGGATGCTATCATTTCTGTCTGCATCTTCAGCTCCAAACTGTCAGTAGCAGTAGTAACAAAACCTTAGTTACTCGGTTTTGTGCAGGTAGACACACACTTATTTCATGTGTTCAGTTCATTATGGTGGGAGCAGCTCTGCTGCAGAAGAAAGCTATAACATGTTCATTTTTGGTTTCTTCACAAGTTGCATGGTAGACAAGTTAACAAGCGTGAATGGATTTGGGTTTATGCACTTTTCCCTGTTTGTGACTCTTTGTGCATTTGGTACGTTAGAAAATGTTTCAGTAATGCTTTTGGCAGCCGTTGATAGCAAATCGTGATAGCTCAGGAGTGGCCAGGCTTATTGCTACCAGGCATTTGGGTTTCCTTGGATCTATCTTACTTTTCTGCCAGGAAATTTTGTCAAGGAGGAGTTTGAATGCGTTGGCCATTAGGAAAGGATGTATCTCTGTGCGTGCCTAAAGTAAATCCACTGGATTTACGATGCATGTTGATGTGCAGAGGCATGCCCAGGAAGCCAAGCATTGTCCAACCATCTTTTCCAAACAGATGTGCATTTGCTGCTCAGCATCACAGGACATGTGCAAGCAGTGCATGCAGCACTGAGAAGCCGTCTGGTACCGGAATGCCTTGGCTCACTGCTCACCGTGAGTCAGCACGTGCAGTTATTTATGCCCTGACGCCCACAGTCACATTCTGAAGACTGTATTACATCAGCTATGGTATACACATTGAACAGTCTGCACTGTAGGCAATAAAGGAAAACAATGCTCTCCTCCCTAGTACCTAAAATACTTGATAGTCCTCGTGAATAATGTAAAGTTTCATGTGCAGTGGCAGAAGTGCAAGAGTTTTAATTTATTGGAGTGAAAACATAGGCAGCAAACTGTAAAGGGAAAGACACTGATTATGATCCAGGGTAAATTGCATAGGTGGACTGAATATACCGTACATTGAACATCCGCAAGAAGAGAGTCCAGAGGTTGCTCGTGCTGTGGCTCACCTTTCATTGGGCACTTGCTCGGGCTCAGGCTGGCTGTGTGCCCATAAATAAGCCCAGGGGGGCTTCCCGTGACCTTTCTGTTCCGTAGCAGCAGCGGAATCTGGAGCTTGCTGAGAATGGGGGAAAAAATATGAGTGAAAGGGAAACATGCTTTCCAATTAGATGATGGCAAATATCATACTTGTACTTGTGGAAGGTCAGAAAGGCAACAGCTGAAGGAGTCAAATAATAGACAAATTGATGGCGGTAAGTAAGAAAGTATAAAGGTGACCCAATCTCTCTCGCACTGATAAAGCTGTCTGAGGTGCAGTAGATCAATTTAGCCGTGGCTGTTGTTAGGAAATTACTCTTGTTTGATGTTCCACAAGCAGATCATGCAGTTTCCTAGGAAACAGCTTTTTCCACTTAAAATCTAATTTTCTTACATAGCTAGAACTGATGAGTCACCCTGCCTGACTTTTCCTTACTTCCTCTTACCTATTAAAATATACTCACCAGGTGGAAATCCGAGGATCCATTAGCATTAATCACCTGGCTGTTCGATTAACTCTTGTGCCTCCCTGTTAGCAGTGCTTGATTTGACAAGCCAGGATTAATAGCATAAAAAAGATGATTAAAATTGGAAAGGAATCATGTGTGCATTAACGGGATGTGTCTCCTATAGCTGAAGTATTCCCTTACAATTTCTTCCCTTATGTCCCTCTACTAAATGCTGTCTCTATTTCAGTGCCAATAACATCCCATCCTTATTATTATTATGTCAATTATCACATTCAGCTGATTCACAGATGACATTAAAGTTATCAATTACAGTTACATTCAGTTACTGTGGGAAAACAAGTGAATGTTGTTGTGTATCAAAAACCACAATCAAAATGTAAAAGCCTCAGTCCGCAGCTGTGATGTTGAGCTTTAGGGTCATGTAATGAGGAGCACTTACGCTGAGCAGAAAGTTAGTGGAGCAGAGGTCAGGGAATGGCTTGCTGGCTGGAGTTTCCAATGACCAACGAAGTCAGTGAGCCCCCTGACAAAAAGGAAAGTGCTACAATTTACAGTTACCTGTTGTTTGTGATTTATGTAAAATCCTAGTAGTCTGCAGATGCTTAATGAGCCCCTGTGGCTGCATCATTAATAAAAGGTTGGTCCGGCAGAATACAGCTTCCATGACAGTTCTCTATGGGCTGCATTTCTTATTCCCTTTCCATATGCAGTTGTGCTGGAATCAGTATTCCTGCCACTTCCCAGTGCCTCTGATGCCTCAGCTGTCAGTGCACCACTGATATGCCAAACTCTAGTGACTAACACTTCAAAGTTTCAGCTGCTGACAAACAGCCTTCTGCTTAAAGGGGCAATCTCTATGCGTGGCAGGAGCATGGCTCCCTGTGACTCTACCATCCCCAGAAGAGGATGGGCAAAATAATTCCCTGTCCTGACTGTAAAATAGTAAAGCTTTTTAAAATAAAGATTTGGGTGTATTTACTTATCATTTGGTTACGTTCTTGCATCTTACTCTGTATCTGTTCATACTCGTTCAGCTGCAGCTGGTGAGTGGGAGGCCTTACCATATACAACAGCGTGTAATGCCTCAAGAGCTTGGTAGGCTTGTCGTTTGCGTTGCCTTGTGCTGCTTCTGGTATAGACTTCTAAATGCTAAAAGTCAGAAGGAACAACCGTAGATTTTGAACAGAAAAGTTTCAAACTAAGGTTTGAAAGCAGCTTCTCTCATATCTTGTACTGTGGAGTCTGTAGGAATGGCACTTAGATAGCTGTAATCTGTAGACCCTTAAGAGATGTTTGCAAATAACGAGCCTTTTTCTTAATGAAGAGCTTTGCAGCTTCATTTCGGATGATTAATTCAATTAAAATAGACCTTCTGAGCTGAATTTCAAGCTTTTTATGATAGCTTTGAGAGTTAAAGAGGATAGGAGGCTGAACTGAACCAAGCAAGACAGGCTCCAAAACTTCACCCAGCAGAAGCAGCAGCAGGGTCCAAGCTATCAGCTTCTGTTTGTTCTTAAAAGCCACAAGCAGAATAGACAGACAGGCGGTGAGTGACCCAGGCTTTCACTGTGTGTATGTTGTTCTGGTATAACAGAACTGAGATAGAAGTGAGATTCCCTCTTTTTTGTTCCTGTCTCTCACTACTCCTCTGTCACTCTTCTGTAATTGTGCTGTACCACTGGGCTGCCCCATGGCTTCCGGTTTGAGTGTGTGTTGCAGTAAGGCCCATGGCTCTGCATTACAGGATTTATTTATTTATTGCTAGAAATGTATTGAATGGCACAGTAGAACTTTCCTAAGAAGAGAACATGGGCTTTTTACTGACCTGTGGTTCACCAGAGTAATTCACAGTCAAAACCACTGATTGATCCACTGCAGAATCTGAGTCCAGAGATCACCATTCGTTGTCAAGGAACAGAGCACAGAAAAGAGGATAATTCAGCATCTCTTGGTTCTCCAGTTCATGCAAAGTTTCTCCTTGTTTCCATTCATCCATGTGTGTTAACCAAAAGGTAAAAGTGATCAGTTGGTCTTCTCCTTCTTCTTCAGAGAAAAATCACTCTCATTTTGATAACACATGAAGCAAAAGGTTTTAAGAGTTTGAGATTTGTTGTTGCAAGATGTGCAGAAGCCTCCAGCTTCTGTAAATTTGGAGATATTCATGCAACTGTTGACCGATAATATGCACAATGAATATGTGAGTGTAATCTATGTAAATGTAAAGGACATCTAAATCTTGTTAAGCCGATGCAGTCTATTGATGAAAATCCTCAGCTGCTCAGTCCTGTCTTTTTGTATACTCTGTTGTCAAGAAATCATTTATCCTACCACTAATGCAGCTCATGCCATCTGTGAGTAATCTTTACCTCTCTCACATCAGTATAGTGAGAAGTAATCTGCATCCAGAGACACTCTGAGATCCTCAAAGTAAATCCAGACTGCTCATAATGTAGGCGGTATTGCTCTTGGAGAGAAATGGAGCTATGCTCAGTGTGCTAATGATATAATTATAGGGTCTCTCTTCCAGGAGTATAAGGGAGATATTAGTTATCATAATGTGCATGAACTTGGACTTCAATGCAATATTTATAAAGAAGATACAAATGGATCATTTCTACTAAATAGAGCTGGTCTTGGTGAATAATAGCATGGAAAAATACTCTCGACAAATGTAACCTTTACACTTAGGAAAGCGCTCATTTTTTTGAGAAAGGATCATGTTGGGGTTCTGGGTTTTTTTTTTTTTTTTTTTCCCCTTTCTATTTCTTTTTCTTTTTTTCTGTAAGGTTTCTTGCAGTGTGGCATTTTAAATATTAAACAGGTGGTTACTGAAATGTGGTCTCTAGCTGGTTAGGGGTAGCCGCAAATCACAGGCTGTTGTTTCTGCTTCCTGATTGTATCAGCAGAATCTTTTCAATCAGCCAGACACCTCAGGAATGCCATGGAGAATTTTAATCTATCACCCTGGATAGCAAAAAGAATAGAGGATCTGAAAAACACTGTCAACCCATTTGTCTTGTGTGGCCAGACCTTTCCTGCAGCATTGCACACAGACCACCTTACCTACTTACTGTTACATTGCTTGCAAGCACTTTAAATTTTACCTTGTCATCATATTTGCCCAAAAATATTACATAAGCAAATATGTTCCTAGATGAGATGGATCTTTTTAATTAGCTCTCTAAAGGTTGTTAAAAGGGTTTACAAACTTTGGTTATGCAGTGTCCCAGTTGCATAAAGTCCATTGCTTGCCTTTTATTTGTATGCATTCTTAAGGTTACTTTCCTTTGTGTGCATATGAGGATAGGTATTGATTTCTCGGCATCCCATGTTAAGCAAACAAAAACCCAAAGGAAATAAGTTTTCAAGCCTTTGTGGTGGGTTTTGCTCAGTTCGTTGTGTACGGAAATGAATGAGTGAGATGAAATGGAGGAACCTTAAAGAACTGGTGAGACATCATCAGTTTGCACCAAGGTGAAAAAGTTCAGGTGTCTTTCTAGTTTTGTTCTGGAAGAAAATATTCTGAATCTGAATGACTGTCAGAGAAATTTCCCAATTTAAAATGAGTATGTTTAAAACCTCCTGCCCTTGCGATAATGTAACGATATACATAGGTATTACTCTTCAAAATGTTGCTCCTGGCTTTTTCCATATTTCTTCCATCCCTAGCAGGTGCAAGGTAGCATTGGTTATGATTTCACAGGGACAACATGTGCAGACACTCTATACACATAACACTACCATAAGAGTACATTAAAGTTGGTGCATCAAAACAACTTTTAGAATTGGAAAATACCAAAATTAGGATTTCCTACCTTCTGAGGAATGGTTTTTAACCTCGATGCTGTTTTAGTGGCACCCTTCTGTCTTAGGATGTGTTTTTCATCTTAAGCAAATAAATTCTTTTCCCTTTCTATTCATCATGTAGCATTGTTCCGACAGCCATAAAGACCCTCAACAGAAGTGGGCTCTTCAGACTGACCACTATCCTAGAATAAAGGAGCACAGTGCCAGGTCATCATTCCCAGCATGGACGAGTACCAAAGAGGATGGAGCAGACTCAGAGAATTGCAGATCTGCTGGTGGCTGAGCCTCAGGCCTCAGTTTCCAATTCAAGGTGCACTTTCCTGGCCACTTGTCCTTCTGCTCATTTTCTCCTTGCATCTCCACTATCTCCTGTGCTTCCAAGCTATCCAAGTCCTTTTTATTCCAATGTCCAGCTTTATCCAAAGGATTAATTTTCAGATCTTTCATGGATAATTTTCACTGCACGGTATCTTTCTCCCTAGTCTTGTCATGCTTCTGCAAGTATGGAGGCTTCTCTTCTGGGCACCCTTGTGTTCCCCTTTGCCTTCACCAGGTCCCCACTCCTGGTTCCCTCTCCTTTTTCATCTTGTAAGGCATGTCCCTCCCTTGGGACTTCCACTTGCCGTATGATTCTGATTTCCATTTCTCTTGTCAACCTCTTACCCTGTAGATTATTCAATTACGAGACCTCTCAGGTGTGATCTCCATTTCTGTGTGATAAATATTTATTCATTTGTGACTTTAGATGTTTGGGTCACATTGTACTGAATTTGGATGTGATGAACATGATAGACACGACTTGAATGAATTATAATCCAAACCATTCTATCTTCTGTTACTAACAGGCTGATGACGATTTTTGCTACCGTCTTTTTTCTTCTTTTGTTCCCCCTCAGAGTATTTCTCCAGCTGTATCACTCTGAGATCTAAATTTTATGTGGAGGCTGCTCTCTGTGCCACCACTTACCAGTTGTTTTATTTCCCAGCCCAGATGGGATGTCTGGCAAGTGACCTTTCCCTACGGGTCTTTTCATTTCTGCTGAAGCAGCCAGAGCTGGAATTAGAAGCAGCATAACTGTCAGGACAATGCTATACTCACACTAAGCAACCCATTAGGTAATGTGGCTGTACTGCTAGTATTTCATCTCCGTATGGCACTGCAGTGAATGGAGGGTTCAGTCGGTCCAGGTCTTTGCCCTGTGCTCTGCTGGAGGGTGCTGCGAGGTGTGGAGCACAAATATTTCTCGCGGGTGCTTCTCCAATGTCTAGCTTTTGGGTGACAGCAGTGGGCACCTGAATGTCCAGTATTAACAAATGACTTATGGCACAGCTGAATCACCAACAAAACCTCTCAAATCTCAGGTGCTAGCTGTGCTGCAGAGACAAATACAGTCAAAGTTTCCATGGCTGCCTTACGTCTCTCCTGCCCCAGGAGACCTCATCACATGCAGCATGACAAGGTGCATCTTTCCCCCGAGCCTCCTTCCAGGCACTGGGACTTCGGTTGTCCTTTACTCAGGGAGACACTGTGTGCTTGACACCTTAGTGGGAGGCAGAGCATGTGGGAGTGAACTGCAATGCAGCACGTGGTAGGGAAATTGTTTTAAATCCTGTCATTATAACAGTTTAGTGTTGTGGTGGGAGCTTTTCCTTAATTACTCCCAAAGGGAAAGAACTGATGATACTAACTAGGCTGAGGCCATCTACTAAACCCAGTACTGTTTTTTGTGTGTTTTTTTTTAATTCTAACGATTAAATATTTATTATTCACAGGAACACTGTTTAAAAAGCAAAAAAATAAAAATAAAAATAAAAATAAAAAAAAGGAGAAAAAGAATCATAGAATCATTTGAGCTGGAAGAGACCCTAGGAGGTCATCTAGTCTGACTCCCCTGCAATGAACAGGAACACCCACAGCTCCATCAGGGTGCTCAGAGCCCTGTCCAGCCTGACCTTGAATTGCTGTGAGGATTTAATTCCTCGCCTCTTGGGGAGCAGTGGGGGATGTGGATGTGTGTAGCTCCCAGGGGCTGGGCTCCTGCTGGCTGCAGCAGTTGGAGATGTAATTCTGAACACACTGAGGTGTTCAGGTGGAGCCAAGCAGAAACCATTTGAATGCTCATCTATACCCTCTCACTTTGACAAGAGCAGTTTTTAAACCTGAACTGCACAGGACATTGCATACTGACTCCACAGACTTCAGAGCAGTTCACTCTGAACATCTTTGTAAGACCTTAGGCTAGCATATTCTAGCTTTTATTGTAACCTATGCTTTCATCTCTCTTCCTGTACACGGAGAAAAAGTTTTCCTGAGTTTTCTGTGCTCTGGTGTTCGTTCCTTCCATTCCTCTATAATTCCTCATACCCTTTCTCTCTCTGCTTTAAGCAGAGATGCAGTGAACGACCACCTGAACAAGGTGCATGTACTTCACCCTGTGGTCATTAGCACTCGGTCTAGCAGGTGATGGAGAAGATTCCAGGAGTGAGGAGATTTTGGTGCTGCTTCTAACTCTGCATCTGACGGGATAAACAGTTTTAGGCAAGTCTCTTCTGTTGGCATCTGTTTTCCTTTTTACAGTTTGTGTAACTTCCATGTATCGTGTGTGAAACTTCCCTGGAGGTGTTCAAGAACCGTATGGATGTGGCACTGAGGGATGTGGTTAGTGGGCATGGTAGGGATGGGCTGGCGGTTGAGCTGGATGATCTTAGTGGTCTTTTCTAACCTTAATGATGCTATAGTTCTGTGATTCAATTTTTCAGCATGAAGGACTCTTTATCATATGAGTCAGTGCGTGCAGGGCATGACTTACCTCCTGTTCCTATACACTTTGCACATATGTCTGTTCCTGTTTTCAACGTTGAATAGTAACTCCTATGAAATCAGTTTTGTTCACCTTTAGAAAAAAAAAAATGACAGTTTGAGGCCTAACCCAAGTATGAGAAGGCTCTGGCAAAATGAAGTTCTTGGGAACTCTGAATAACTCGTGGAAGAGGGAGGGACTGCAGTGAGACCAGAGATGTCAGCTCTGCCTCCAGAAGGGAGTCTGTGATTTGTGTGCCTCTAGTCACCTACTGCAAGGTGCAGTCTTAAGGAAGATGAAGGCATAAATAATTTTTATTTCATGTTGTTAGGCTGTTTCTCAAAATCCCTCCTCCAGGGTTTGCCCTGGGGCGAGAGATGCACAGCACCTTGTCTGCATCAAGGTCCTTCACAAAACTGTGCCAGGGTGGGTGCGAGTGGTGCTGGGCTCACTGATCCCATCACTCCCAATAGCAGAGCTCCTCATGCTGAAATTAATGGCATTTCTGGGAGTAGAGATAGGAAAGCTAAATTTGATTGCTTCCTTTAATTTTCATAAAGCTTCATAATTTTCAGTGAGTGCCTTTCTGTGAGCTCTCAAGCCACTTTTTAATTATTTAGCAAAACATTTAAGCACATGCTTTGATCCGCCCTTTTCAGTAAAGCACTTAAGCATCTCTTTCAACCTGTTTAAGTGGCATATAAGCAGGTGCTTAAGTGTCTGCTGAACAGGGGAGCGTTACTGAGCCAGCACCCTAAGGGGGAGATGCTCGAGTATAGGAGCAGAAATACAGGTGCAGGTACCAAAAAGTGCCCAGCCCTGGGGACCTGAGAGCAGGATAGGTCACACAGCCATGCAAATGCTCTCTCCTCACTCCGTTTGGGCAGATTTCACACAGCCTTCAGCCAGTTTTGCTGGCAGATTGATTGATTCTGATGTGTGTGTACATGTGCGGTTTCGGTATCACCAGCCCGGCGTCCCTGGCACTGCATTCTCTTTCAGAAGCAATAAGCCATGCAGTATGATGCAGAAACAAGTCTCCATGGAGCTAATCGGCTTTGGTTTTTTGCTTTGAGCACTTGCTGTTTCATTTTTCTTTCCCCCTCGCCTCCCTTTGCAGTGCTGTTGGAGCACTGGGTTAACTCTAACAGAACTATTGATTGAGAAACTAATGCCATGAAGTTGTTTTATAAGCTATGCTGTGGGAATAACTTAAACCTTGCTGTGGCAGAGGGGCTAAAATAGATTCAGTTGTTGGAATAATTTTTAGCATAGCCATTGCCTCAGTGTTTCAGTGTTTAAACTGTACATGATTATAGGAGTTCTGGCCCCGGGACTCAGCTGGGGGCACATCTCTTCATGGTGTGCTGCTTGTCACCAGCTTGGGCATCATTTTCAGTGCTGCCCTGGAACACAGTCTGCATTTCTACCCAGCCACCGGGCTGGCTGCAGCACTCACAATACTCCATGCTCAGGTGGTACTAAACTTGTCTGGGTGCTTTTTATGTGCATCATTCCAGGAGCTAACGGTGCATCTCCAGGGAGTAGTGCAAAACGAAAGCACGCATGCTTGTTGCTCCATCTTTACAGTGTTCTTCTTTTGATCTTATTTCCTCCAAAGAAACAGGGCATTGTCTTTGCATATAGGCTTTAAAATTCGAGAGAAATGAAGGAAGGGTATCAATCAGAACTGCAATGGGAAAATGCATCTCACTAAGGAAGCTGGGTGTCACTGGGGTTTTCAACATGTGTAGTGCATGGTATAAGTCCCAGCAGGAGCTGTGCGGGATTTGGTAAGGAGATGTGCATATTTTAAAGCACACTGGAGCATGAATACAAATTTGATAAATAATTACTAATAGGCTTACTGTCAACAGCTTTGTTCACAGTAGGAGTGAAATTCCTCAAAATCCAAAGGTGGGGAAAAAAATGATAGGTGTCCAGGTTGTCAGTGGGACAACTCCACCACCAGAGAGACTGCTCCAAAGTCATCAGCACACTGGTGTATGTAGAGTGGGAAATATATCCCAAATGGGGGGCTGCTAAACCAGCAACTCTTCTATGAGTGACCAGGGGAGTATATCCTTGCGTACCTTTGGTTTTGCTGGAAGGTTTCTTACGAAAAGCCAAACCAACCAACCAACCAACAAGCCCTACACAGAAAATTATTTAGTCATTTTTATAGTACTAGGATTACTGCAATACATTTTGACAAGAGTCATGCAGGATATCCACACCTAAATGATGACATATAGTGTAAGTGCATAAAGTTGGACTGGATGACTTTTAGGTAGAAATGCTCTCACATTGCTTTGACTAGACCTCAGAATAGCAAAGAGTGAGATGCAGAGTGGTGGGAACAAGGGACAAGCAAAGCTTTCAGAAAGACCAGGAAGACTTCTTTTACTTCTAGTGTTCACCATGGGCAGCAAATACTTCTCAGCTCTCAGCCACAAGTGCCGTATGCAGCAGAAGAGACCAAGGCCAGGATCAGGGATCTAAACCCGAACAGGAAAAGTCTCAGATGATCATAGGAGATTGGCAGTGCCACCATGGGAGTGAAAAGGATCCTTACTATTCCAGGGAATCTAACTGTGGGAAAATTCCTACCTAACCCTATGTAATTCCTGAGCTCATGGATGCAACTATTTGCTTTCAGGGAATTTAATGTCACTGGTGCATCAATTCATGCAGCCCAACATTTTCTATCTAGCTGTGGCACACACCCGTGCTGCAGTCGGAAGGGAAATAAAAGCGGCAGAATGAGATGGGGGTGGAAGGGGAGGAATTTTCCATGCAATTGGTAGGAGGCTCAAACATAATAGCCTGTGAAAATGATGCAAACAAAAAATGATTGAGTCTCCTCTCAAAGGTACTCAAGTGATCGGCACATCAGGTACCAAGAACTCGAATTAAAAGTTTAATGTCTTGTTGCTGGGATTTGCCAAACAGTTCCTTCCATTAATTTAGCAAACTCAAATCTTCAGATGTCATAGATCCCCTGTCCCGATGGCACTTTGTAAGTACTTGTTTTATCACTCCCTAGATGATCAGAAATGTTCTGAATTCAATTAACTCTAGACTAGTCTTGTTGTTCTCCTTCCATTAGCATCGTGCTGCCATCTTCACATTTAGCCCTCCAGTATATTAATAAAGAACTATCGTATCACATTTCTATCTTGGTTTTGCTAAATTTGACTATCAGCTAATGTAATTTCATAACAGATGTTCTGTTTGTCTGTTCCCACAACCAGGCTTTAGGCATTTTCTTTACCTGCTGCAATGTAAACCTACGTCTGCAAACATTGCTGATTATAGCTGATGTCCCCAAAGAGGTCACTGTACAATTTCATACAATGTTTTTTATACATACAATCAGGCTTCGATCGCTAAAAGTATCTTGAAACCTCATTAATCTTTTCACAGCTGTATGACTGCAGCACATGGTGGACATTCACCACTTATCAGAGCTGCCAGATCTCTTCTCTTAAAGCCTCCAGCTCCTGAGTCTGGTCCCAGAGTTATACCGTGCAGGATATACATTCAAACTGCTTTTCAATTTGTTCATTCTTGAATGGATGAATGTGTACTGTGTGTGGTCCAGCTCTACTCCTTCACTCTTCTGATTGTGTCGTGTACCGCAGGTGAAAGGGTTTGTGATCTTGCTCACGTTCTAATGATGCTTCACAGCATCCAGTGATGCTCCCATGCCTCTGGATGCAAGATATGGAAGCTTCATATTGGAATGACAACTGTGGAATGAGAGATGGAGGAAAGGGCCACATTATACTGTTAAATGTTTTATTTATTGGAAAGTACCAGTCTGGAACTGGCTCTGAACTCACTCTTATTTTGCCTTTCAGTACTCAAAATACACCCTAAAAACAATGTAAGGAGCTGTAAGAATTCATTTTTTAAAACTTAAAATTCTATCTTGTTTTGAAATACGGTTCTTCTGTTTTGAAAAGAATGGTGCTCCCCTAGCTGAGAAACAAAATGGGAGGATTTGAATGTTTTGATGCAGCCTCAAATGTCTGTTTGACAATGTTCTCATTTTCACAAGAAAATCACATCTTTTTCCTTTTGGGTAACCTGAAATCAAACCCAGGCAGCAAAAGGAAAACAATGGTATTTGTACAGCTTTAGCTGATATTAAATTGCTCCTATTTCTTGTGGCGCTAGCTGTGCAGAAAGTTCATAGAAATCTTAGTCCCTGTGCCATATGTTTCTCTTTGTAACTCATTCTCCTCTGTGTTATCTAGAAATAAATTTCATTCCTCCTTTTAAATTTCCTGGTTGGGAATTTTCCATAGAAACCCAAATGCTTGTGAGAAACCGTGGGACCGCTGGATGCAAAGCGCCCGCTTCAACACCTCGCCATTTCCTGTGGGCCGCAGCCAGAGCGGTGGGAGTGGTGCTGGCCCAACTGAAGGCATGGGACAGCCCATCCCAGGGCAGAATGCTGCACTGAGCATTGCACTCAGTCAGAAAGTCATAAGCTATGGCCAGCTACAAAGGCGGTTTTCATTTGTTTCTTTGCAGTTGAATTGCAAGATGTAGACTATTCCTATACTGATAAATTCAGAAACTAAGCATCGTGATAGCTATAAAGAATAGCACTGTATAATAAATATGTTTATTTTTCTGGAGCAAAGCAAATCTAGTTTCAGTTCTTGTCTGTAGCACTGATTTCCAGTGTGGCTTTGGTCAACTCAGTAAATCAATCTGAGCTTAGTTCCAGTCAGCTATAATGTCAAGAGAATAGTGTTTCTTTCTATTCACCTGTTGTGTAATTTATTACAAACTCTTTGAGGCAGGAGCTATTTTTTTTCTATTCCTTTTTATAGTGCTTAGCTCAAACTTTGTGAGAATAATGAATTTTTTGTGGTCATTTTGAAAACTAAACTAAACTAAAATTGATGTGTGTGCAAAATGAAACTTTCCTCTCCAAGATATCACATTGCATTAGAAAGAAAAATTAAATTTGGATTCAATTAAATATAAACCATTTTATTTCAAATAAAAAAGTAAATGAAAATTAATTGTAAGGAAATAAAAAAAAAACCATAGAACACTATTTTAAATCAGAAACTTAAGTTTGAATTAAAATGAGTCAAAAGAAAGTTCTCTAGGGATAAGTTTTTGATTTGTTTATAGCATTAATGCCTGAAGCATTAACACTTGGGTTCTCCTGTGTAAACACTTTAGGAGGTGGGTGCAGTTGCAGCTCCCAGACCTGGTGCAGCTGTTCTCCAGCGTCGCTGTGTCCTGAATGTTGGAAGGGAACCCAAGAAGCTCTGTAGCAACGTGAGGTGCTCGCGTCACGACCTCTTAACCTGAGCCCTTCCCCATACAGACGTAATTGGAACTTGCAGCATTTCCTGCTGAGGAGGTCAGAGAGTTCAGGACCCATTTCTTCAACCTTTTGGAAAGTTGCCCTTTGCTCACAATCTCCTGTGCGTATACGTCATGGCATGGCCCAAGCACTGCAGTAATAAGCAGATATCGACTTACACCAAGATGTCTGCTTCGCTGAGCAAGTGTTTGCCAATGGATCAATGCAGCCTTAGGAAACATCTGACTCCCTGTAAGAGGAGGGCTGCCTGTGGGTGACTTCCTGCTGCCAGCTGCAGGTATTTCATGCCAGAGGAGATGCCTTGGGGGAACGAGAGGCCATATGTGACGGCTGGGAATTGGGTTTTAATTAATTTTAATGGATTTTATGCATGCTCAATTTAGGATGTGTTGACTTTTAACCCATTAATGTATCTCTTTACATAATAAATGCAACAAGCTCATTGCAGTATTGCAAAACTAAAAAAAAACCTAAAGTCAAGGGATACAAAAGCTGCTATTGCAGTGAAAAGGTTGTCTCCATCAGGCTACACAAGTCAGTGTGGCCCATGCTCAGCCAAAGACATGACTAAAATGCTCAGAGTGAATATAAGCTCCAGTTGAAGGCAATGATCCACAGCTCCAGCTGCTCTAAATCAGTGTAATTCCACCAGAAAAATACTGGCATGGTGTCAGTTTATACATTTCCTTCCCCACCCCCAACCCAGGCTTGGCTCAGTTAAATCCTGCAGTTAAAATATGGATGCAGACATGTTCAGAGCAGAGCCCTGTGGCATGCTTGGCAAGTGGATGGACAGATAATACCCCAGTACAGAAATACTTCTTGGACCCATGCTTGAATCCTGTCATTAAGGGAAGTAATAGTGCATCTACATCCATCAAGACAATCTTGTTCTAAGCCCCCACATTCACTTCCAAGCATGGATTGAGGTTTTGTTTAACTTGTATTTTATTACTATTTTGAGGGAGATGTGTCTGAAAATGTGCATTGTCTCTGTTGGTCTTGAGGAGGCTGTTGTTTGTCTGTGCTTATTCCTTGCTCTGAGTTTTCTGGCCTCATATGACTCTTCCAGGACATCTGTTAGTGGTTGCTGACATACCACAGCCTTGCACTCTCACCTGCTGATGAAACTGTTCGGAGTTTCTGTACAGACATTTATAGGAGGGCAATGCCACGCTTCTGATGTGTCAAAATAAAAAACCTCAAGGAAAAGTGCAACAGCAAAGCCACAAGGTAAAATTATCATAATATACAGACTGAACTAATGGCTTCAGTTGTGCACATGTTAAGATTAAAGAAGAGTATGTGGAGAGGAAGAGTTGTTATTGCTGGTATTACTGTATGTGCAGCAAGCAGATTAGACAACATTTCATAACTGAATATCTTATGAGAGACATTCAGGCATCAGGAATATCTTAAGGACTTGTTAACATCACTGGTCTGGAGCCTGCAGAAGCACTCCATCCACCCTGTGCAGAAATTGAGTGTGTTAGACCATGAGTTCTGGAGACCGTGGCCCAGCTGGGTTGTTGCATTTCTCAAATCTTTTCGAATTCTCCATGCTGTTTTATGACGGGAATCCTGATTGAGTTGTATTTTGGGTTTTTAAGGCTCATTCTTGGTCTGTCATGCTATGCCGCTCTTTTTCCTTGCGTCATGGATACAGCTGTACAGCAGGGATAGGGGACATGTATATATTGTTTGCTCTTTGGAAACAATCTGAGAGACACTATAGACCTAAGAAATACATCTACTGCAGTCTTGAGATGACATCCTTTATTTTTGCTATTGAATCCACCTTTCCTTGAATTTATGTCAGAATTGTCCACTCAACTTCCAGAATCAGCCAGTCTTGTAATATATATAATTAAAATTGACCATGCAAGACATACATACATACAGACATGTGGGTGTGTGATTTATATATAATATAAATTCTTTATTCAACAGTTCCTGAAATGCAGCTGGGATGTTAGGCCCCATGCAGATTGCAGGGTGGCACAGCACGTGAGGTTCATTGGGCTGTGATTAGCCTGACTTCACCTCTTGGCAGTGGCACAGCTCACCACAACCAACATGCTCCAATGGGCAAGATATGCAAAAGACAGGAGATACCAGCCTGATTTCTTCCCTTCCCCTTCCCCTTCCCTTTCCCTCCCCCTCCCCCNCTTCCCTTCCCTTCCCTTCCCTTCCCTTCCCTTCCCTTCCCTTCCCTTCCCTTCCCTTCCCTTCCCTTCCCTTCCCTTCCCTTCCCTTCCCTTCCCTTCCCTTCCCTTCCCTTCCCTTCCCTTCCCTTCCCTTCCCTTCCCTTCCCTTCCCTTCCCTTCCCTTCCCTTCCCTTCCCTTCCCTTCCCTTCCCTTCCCTTCCCTTCCCTTCCCTTCCCTTCCCTTCCCTTCCCTTCCCTTCCCTTCCCTTCCCTTCTTGCACTTGGGCTTGCCTATGCAATGGCTACAGCAGGAGCTCTGCAGCATGCTCTGGAGTCTGGTTGGCTCCCCACTGCAAAAGAAGAGCTCTGTGAGAAGGCTGGGAAACTTGACCAATGATTTTTCATCCTTGACTGAAATGTCCAATGACTCTGCTGTGACGGATGGGCAGGCAGGAAGAGCTTAACTCCTGTCAGCAGCTTGGAGCAAACCCTGCTGGAGCTGCCCTCTTCAAAATGAGTACACATTTTTGGTGCTTTGTTGATGGTTGGGTTTTTCTAAATCTATTTAAATCCTTATTGTCTTTTGTGTCTTCTTGAACCTCTTACAAGTACAATAGATGGCTCCGTGGTACAGGAGCCAAGCATATTCTTGATCCTTCCACTTACCAAAATGCTATAGAGGAAGGAAGAATAGCAGTGTGTGAACAATGATTATTCTAGACACAAAGCCATAAATCTGTGCTGTTGGACTGGTGCTGAAACTTCCTTCTAGCAACAGTTGTTGAACCAAGAGGAAGTCTATTAATACTCTATGTCCTCGTAGATGAAAGGCTTTTTCTTCTCAGAAAAGAAGTTGCCAAGTCTTCATCTATTCTCCGTATTGTGTCCTAAGCAGATGTGTTTACTTAGGAAAGCCACAGAATGATTTGCTGTGTGGCCTCCCTTCTGTTTTTTCTCCTTTATCCCTTACCTCCTTACTAGTATCCTCCAGAAACTTTCATTACTTCTGAAAGCGCCTTTGCTGGTAACTTCTGCTGCTGGAGGGGTATGGATTTATTTGAAAGCAAGGTGCTTCCAAAGGCATGCTACTTTCAGACCAGAAATGTTAATGCTGGATGGAGCTTCCTATTAGTTTCAGGAATAAGAGAAATAACCAGTGAGTTTAGAAATTTGAGATGCCAAGTGAAACTGCCTAAAACCAGGAGGAAACACAAAAGCAGTGCACATGAATCATAGAACCTTTTGAGTTGGAAGAGACCCTAGGAGTTTGATCCAGTTCTGGAGGAAAAAACACAGCACATCTGTATTTTGTAGCTGATTCTTTCTATTAATTATTTTGCTGGCTTTGTTTTTGTTTTTGTTTTTCCAGGGGATGCCACTGCATTTCTTCTCTCACTTTTTACTTTAAATGTGATAGTCCATTCTCCTTATGCTCTGTGACAGCCAAAAGAATGACACATTTATTGCAAATACTCTGTATTACAGCCAGCCAAATTCTCACTTTAAACTTTAGTTCACACTGCAAATATCAATGTAGCCATAAACTGAGAAATATACTCCAGATTTATGTTTTTGTTAAAGAGTTGAAAAAGAAACTGAGTCCTGAGGTATATCCTTGTACCATGGGCTACATTCATCTGTGCTCAGCACAGCCTTGGAAGAGGACTACCAGGTTGTTTCAAATGAACACATATTGAATTGGTTTCCATGCATAAATATCAGAAGTAAAGCCAATGAATGTAGTGAATTTTTAACATACAGTGGTATTGACAATATGTATTTTCAGAGATAAAGGTGTAACTAGCAAAGTTAATAAGGATAAAGGGAAAGAGACTCTATCAGCTAATTCAAGTGCAAATTGGATTTCCTTGAACTCTACCTAGAGCATGTCTGTGGAGTTTGTATTTAGCTTGGGGAAGGTTCTTTGAAGCTTTGTCTTCAAAGACAACTCTTAATTTTGGCGCTACAATGGGTCTGAGTAGCCAGCAGAGGGAGCAAAGGCCTATTAACAACGAACCTGTTGGCAAGAAATGTGTGATCTTATAGGATGACTGGGAAGGAATCAATGTGCTCTACACGACTTTTGTCTCCCTCAGGAAAGGGAGAAGAGGTGAGAGATGGAGCAATTACAAAGGAAAGGAATAGAGTTGAATGTTAGTTTCAGACTTGGATATAAACTAGACTGCATTCAAAAATTTTGGAAATCCAGACCCGTAAATAAAAAGCCACTTCCCTGGAAGAAAATAATAACAAAGAAATCTATACAAAATTGAAGAACCTGGACATCCTCTGGTTAATTTTTTTAATGTTGGTAATGACTTTTATCTAATGGCCATAGGGCCTTATGAAACATTTCTTGTCCAGTTTGTGATGAGCTTTCTGAAAACAACAGAGTAAGCATTTCACCCCTGAGAAGTTCACAGTGAATGCGAGAGGGTAGGAAAAAAGTCAAAGTATTTGCACTTAATGGGGGAATTCTAGCTGGGGGCTGTTGAGATTTCTGTGGGGAGTAAGGAGCAGTGAGAAAGCTTTTGTGGTTTGTGTCTGTCCTCCACCAAAAACCTCTCTTCAGTTAGTCTCCTTGGAACACTGGAAAGCTAAAAACTCTGTAAAGAAATAGAAGTGTCTTTATCTGTGCTAGGCATCCTAGGAGACATGAATCCAGGTCAACTGGGCATTCAGTAACCCCTCTAGTTTCCTTGTGCATGCAGTTCAGCTTCTAGAATGTGCTATCCTACATTTTGTTGCTGGCCATGAGCAGAAAACTGTGTCACGGAGGGTTGTGTGATGACAGTTTGCCATTAATTGCTATCTAACATTGCCAACTATTGTAATTTTCTTGTCTTGTCCACAGGTCACCAATAGTCACTGTGGCCATCCTGAAAACTTCGGAGTTGAAAAAAAAAAAAAAAAAAAAAGTGGGAGAAAATCCTGTTTTTATATGATTATTATTGTTGTTGTTTTGTGCCTCTTCTCCCCTGCCTTTTTCTTTTTCCCCTTCCAGCTGCCATCCTCTTGGTTTGCAATGCAGATGATGGTCCTGTAATTTCAGGTAACAGTTTAAGATCTGGTGAGCTCCTGCCCTAAGCCTACTTCATCATCTCTGGGACAGCTGCAGATTTTTGTAGCTGAGAGGCATTAAGGAGTACATTTGGTATGCTTTCAAAGGGCTGGGCATGCTCACCCCCAGCCCAGAGATCTGGGGAGGAGGGGAGAGGCAGAAACATAGCAAGAAAGGAGAAGACTTGCTGACGTGAATCAGGATTTAATGAGCTGACCACCTGCTCTTGAGATCCTCATCTGCAAGATATTTGAGCCTACGAATTCAGACACGACACTTTCAGCTAATCTTACTGTCTGGCAGCACAGTCACAGAGAATGTGACCTCAGGAATAGAGAAGATACTTCCTGGATATCCTGGCAGAACATGTTAATAAACATTTTAACATCAGTGCTGGTAGATCAGGAGGCATGTAAGATCGCTAATATTTATTAGCAGTCTGAGTGCGTACGTTTCAGGTTTTGAGTTCGCTGAATGCTCAGTCTTCTGGTAATATGGTAATATGCAATGTGAGGAAAGAGAGAGGGAGGGGTGTAACATCATCTGCAGAACTGTGCCTGTGCTTCTGGGAAGGAGAGCGAGCGTAAGATGGGCCTTCTGCAGTGGTAAAATGAGCCGCCAAGGAACTTCTTCCGCTGCTCTGTTTTGACCTTTCCATATCTGTCTTCCTCTAAGCCTGTCAAAAGTGAATGCTCTGCATCCAAATTAACTGTGTGGCACAGGGCTCCTCTCTGCTGTGTTATCCGCACTGCTTGTGGTGCCCTCATTTTTATGCAGTGTACAAGTCCTTGTAAGGATGGCTGGAATAAAGCATTCAGAGCAAGACTTGTGTTCTTCCCCAGATCGCACACCACGAAGTTACATTTCCTTAGGCACAGCTTCCCTTGTTCGGGAATGTAAGTCCTTATTACTCTTCTTATTTCTCAAACTTTACAAATAGAGCTGGCAACACTACCATTTTCTGATTGAGTGGGAATGCTGTGTGATTCCTTTCCAGGGGCTGATGTCCTCAATTCATTCTTGAATTTTGAATGCTGTAGTGTCAGTGAGCTTTCTTTGCCCATGATTTCTGATTCACTTCTGCATTTGCATCTCCTTCTCTTGTTGTTTTGCTCTCAGCTCAAGGGCATGCAAATATAGGTGTGCCACTAATGTGTAACTTCTCCTTTTAAGCCAAGAACATAAAACAATCTGAGACTAAAGCAGGAAGAGATGTGAAAGGTGAACCACTAGGCAGAAGGGGAGAAATAAGTTCCCTTTACAGCTACCCCACAGACACCTTCTGTGACTTGAAATACATTGCTTGGATCAGTATCCTCTGTGCCATTTATGTCCCTAAGTCACAGTTTTCACAGCCTCAAACACAGCTCTATGATCTAATGTTCTAAAGAAACCCCTCAAAGTCCATTTTAAGATATGGTTGGTTGTCTTCATTACTATTTTAAAATCAAATAGCTGTGGGGATTGGGCACCTTCTTCATTAGAAGAACGGACTGGGATTACCCCAGTCCAAACCTAATTTGGCATATTTTATACTTACTAGTTCTAGTACCGACATAGTTCTCTTGATTAATTCTTTTCATTCCCTCCTATCCTTTCTCCCTGGTACATTCGTAGGCAGAAATCAGATCCCTTCTGTCCTCCTGTTGTGGTAATAGATTCGCCCTCATAGGTGATCTAGGAGGTACGCAGTATTTCAGGCAAAGTTTCATTATTTCCCTGTGCAACAACGTTCAGCACTCCAAATTTCTGTTGAACATCTGTCTCATAATCTCATTGTATTTATTCCCGTTAAACAGTGCAAATAGCATTTGTATTACTTTTGTATTAGAAACGACCACCAAACTTGTTTGTTCTGTTACCTGTATGAGCTTGTGGTGCCAAATGGTTGCTCTAGGCATGTCCGGCTTCTGAATACAATGAGTTAGGGACTCAATCACTGACATGTTTTGTTCTCTTAATGATTTTCCTACCACGTATTCTGACGATTCTCACGTGGAGGGACATAAATTAAAGTCATTCACAGCAAACACACACTGGGAAGCACATTATATGTGTTTTTGCATGCCATATTTTTGCAGAACAAGATACCTCTTTAATGCTTCACATAAAATATTATACGCTGAGGTAGTGCCATGTAGATGTTGACATGTAGTTGGAGCATTTCCTTTACTTGTGAGTGATGAGCCTCTTTACAAAATTATACCACTCATCCAAATGAATGTGACGCCCTTAACACTCACACCATGTCTCATAAATACCCCTCTCTGGTGCATGCCACTCATTCTGTCCCACTGAAGCATTTTGATATTGAGGTCTCAATTTTACAGTGGCAGGATAGTGGAAGATTGGGCTCTACACCTAATGATGGTACAGAAGGGAAGACATCTTGTGTTGAGACAAAAAGAAAAAAATGCTAAAGGAAGGCTGCATATTATATGTATATTTTGTGTGTGTGTGTGAATTTTTTTTTGCTTATTTATTCATTCATTTTAAACCAAAACTGTTTCATGCTACTCAAAGGCAGTGAGTGATAAAAGATGTCCAGTGAGCTTGTTAACCAAATCTTAGAAGAGGCCCTTTAAGCACTTTTTAAAATTGAAGAATTTTAAGACCTGATGGACTCCCATAATCTGTGCAAATAAGCATAGAGAAAACAGAAGTCAAGCCCTCCTCTTCTTGTTTTCATTGCTGTTATGCACCTAGCTGATAGCACAGCAGCACCTAGGTAAGCTTCTCTGCTTCTGCATGCTCAGAACACAACAGTGTTCTGTTAGCTCAGCTCACAGCAGTAAAACAGTAGTGATTTGATCAGCTAACTGAGGGTATGGCTGCTCAAGTTTGGAGGAAGTGTGTAGCAGAAATGCTAAGTCACGGCCTGAACCAGTGATGGAGCACCTGGTGGGAAGGCAGGGCCAACCCAGGGAAGCTCAGGTGCATGTAATGCTCCTGAGTGACCAGAAGGGTTGGAGCCAGGATCCACTCCTTCCCAGACCTCATTTAAGGGTTAGCAGTGGAAGTGATGGTGTCTCTTGTTGGAGATTCCTGTATGCTTGAGGCCTTCTGTAGGTAAGCATCTCTTTTCCTTTGTTTCTGTGGCTGCCACATTTGGGCTTTTTCTCATTTGCTGTAGCCAAAGATTTTGCCACCCAGCTTTTATTGTGGTGCTTTCCATCCCATTATAGCATTACAGGATGTTGAAGAATATTGGGATAAAAACTGTTTTCTGTAGAATTTTTAGTTAAACTAATGCTTAAAGCAATACTCCAGGTAATTAAGGAAAGACTTATTTGTCTAAACCCTTTTCCATGAGACACTGGGTAAGCAGTATGTGTCTTGACAGAAATGCAGCAAGATGACAGGTGAGTGTTTATCGATTCTGTTTGTGGTATGTAACAGAGCAGACATATTGGCAGTACTGGTCTATGAGCTTGGCTGATGCGATCCTGAGAGCAGAAAAACATTTTAATAGAAGTAAGGAATAACCTGAGCTTTATTACAAGTGCCAAGTTTATTGAAGTGTGACACAAAGAAGGTTACTGGGATGTTACACTATATCCACAATGTACAAAACAAAGTCAGAAATGAAGTAAGGATGCTTGCAGTCTCCTTTGTTTTTCAGACCACCTGAAAAAAAAATCCTCTTTCCAAGAAGGAAGGGATAGTAAAAGCACTAATATCTTTGTTTAGCAAAATAGTTTAAATTCAGGGCATCAATTTGTGTTAAATATATTAAAAATTGTCTGGTTATCTAAGTTTTGTTGTTATCATCTTTGGGTCTTGTTTCCATTTCTTTTAGAAACCAAAGCATACTTTTTTTTTTTTTGCTTTCATTGGGATGCAGAAAATCTCCTGAGACTGGAAGCAGAGGACTCAGCTTTTAGTTTAATTCAGCCTGGAGTAGAGTTAGCCATGAAACTTAAGTCTGGATTCTGATCTCGATCTTCACCTTTAGATCTAGTGCTTTCCTGTTCTTTTTCTCTAATTAATGTCTATAAAGTAACAAGTGTTTTATAGTTCATCAAGCCTTGGCAGTAAAATGCAAAGAATGAGCAGTATTTTCACAGTCTTCTAGCACATTACGATGATTGACCTGCATATTGTCTTTAGAATAATTAAGAATATTCTGGCAATGAATTAACTTAACTGGAATGTAAAATGATCTTTTATTCAATTGCAGAGGAAGAAATTAGGAGTTGTACCAGTAATCTCAAAATACATCTTGAACTGCTGAGCCCATGGCATGCTGTGATTGTATGAGGTTGTTTAATTGGATATGCTGATCGGAGTTTGCTGTTTACATGTACACAGCTATTTTGGAAAGAGAGCTTCT
This sequence comes from Pavo muticus, assembly GCA_016647715.1. Lineage (NCBI taxonomy): Eukaryota > Metazoa > Chordata > Aves > Galliformes > Phasianidae > Pavo > Pavo muticus. The sequence continues at coordinate 718,824 of JACDJE010000433.1, forward strand.
TAATGAAAGTAGAAGAAAAACTTTAAAGAAAAAGCACGTCTGGCACTTAACTAGGAAAAGATTTGCTTTCCTCATTAAAGTCATTATAACTAAGCTCAGGAATTGCACATGCACCAGGGAATTACTTGAATTAAGTTAATAAAGTTGTACTTTACTAGGTGTGAGGGGCTCGATTATTCCATTAGCAGTGCCATACATGGATACCCAAGCTCAGATCTGTGGATTGGAACAATCAGGTTATGAGGATGGAGCTGTGAAGCTCCCATTGCGCAACTCATCACCTGGATGGAGAGGTAGGATTTTGTTTCAGGACAAAATAAATTGGTGCTGCACAGGCTTAACCACTAATCAGTAGGGTTTGATCTCAGGAAATTTGCAGGAGAGCTCTTCAGTTAATTGGTAGAAACTCTATGTGCCCTCAGCTCCTGCTGAACACTTCAGGCCTTGGCAAGATGTAGCAGTGCTTTGGGGTGGAGGTAGCAGTTGAGGTTACTGCATGTTCTTTTCAGCACAGGTGGCTGATGGTTTTCTTGTTAGCTACTCAGTTTTTGAAGTAAGATGCAAAAATGAGTTCTATTTATGTAGCTGCAGAACACAGTGGACATGGTAATAAGCAGCTTTGAACTATATAATGTCATCTGTAAGGTGAAATGTTACAGTGATGTAAATACCTTGTTTGATCAAACACTCGATGAATAGTCAGGTTACTAGAGTGTACCTTTTTGACATGGGGAATACTCTTAAATTGTTGCTGGTCTGGGTTTAAATTGGCTTAATCAGTGACAGATAAATCAGCTTTGGACCTAGGCAAACATTAGCATCGCACAACAGTGAATAAGTTGCCTGAATGGCAAAACTGGAAATCATCAAACTATAAAGAAATTTCAAGAACAGCTTTTATTAATGGTGCTTCCCCATTCAATAGGAACAGATCAGAACTCAAAGGCTGCAAAGTACGGGTGTTAGGACTGTAGTGCAGAAAGTGAATTGTTTGTTGGATTTGAACCTCAGAATGTGAACTGAAGGTGATGGACAGTAATGCAGTTTGGGTCTCACTTCTGAGTGCACCCAAGTAAAACCCCTATCTTAAGATAGTGTTTCCCTTGCTATTTGTCACTAAACGTGGGACCCACCATCAGCTATGCAGATGAGCATGGTTAGAGCTCTGCACTGCACCTACCTGTAGCTGCTGCTGCTCTGTACTGTCATACATCTCCTGATGGCTTTCCATTTCACTCCTGCTTCCTGAATTACTTAAACATGCTGAATGAAAGTTAGAGAAGGCCTTTCCAGCTGTATTTACAAGATTGATAAAAGTGGAAGAAAATACTACTATTACTGCTGTTTTATCTATTTTTAACCTAATTTTATCTAAAATTTATCTATTTTAGTGTAGCAAGCTTTTTCCCCAGTGAATTCAGAATCCCTTTCCCATTACTCAGTATGAAACAATCATAGTCTAATACATTTTGCTCATGGTGAAGATGGAAGCAGAGTTAGTTGTGTGTTTCCCTCTGAAGGGACAGGATGGCCTTCTCTGATGGGTTAAAGTGACTGCCAGCTGGCTCCCTATTTGTTAGATCCTTTTTTTTCTGGAATATGTCATTCTTGAACAGATATTCACATCTGTCTGTAAGCAAAGTGTTAATGATCAATTGCTAGTTAATGAACCTATAATCCACACTGAATGTGTAGTTAAGTGTACTCAGAGTATTTTAATTTAAAATGTAACCATAAAATCTGCTAGTGGAATTCGTGTGCTGCTTTTGAGATTACATTAGCAGCAAAACAGGGGGTGGATAGTTACTGTTAATTAAACCACACAGACAATATCCACTGGAATTTTAACAACATGGAAGTTACATCTATTTATTTAACATCTTGCAGTTGTGAGGCTCTGCTCACCCACTGCTTTTTCCTCCCCTTACACCCTTTAATTGCTGAAGAGATTTTTGGACTGATTTTGTTATTCTATAAGACTGAGATGTTGAAGTGAACTTTCTAGTTGTCTCTGGTATGGGCTTGACATTATTATACTCCATGGAGCAATGGAACAATATTATTTCACTGAGTTTGTTTATTAAACCATTTTATGGGAGCTTTCTTCTACCACCTAACCAGCCTCTGAGGAAAGCTCTTGATTTGACTTCCTCTAATAAAAGTGCCCCCTTCTTATAACATATTCATGGCCACACAGCCCACAAGAGTCCCGTATGTTTTTTGCTTTTGCCTGGTTAGGTCAAATACCATAGACCCCTGGTTGTTGTTCTTCCTCCCTTTTTCACTCCTACCCTTGCTATATGTGAGACTGAAAGCACCAGTTGTGTGGGATATTTTGTTTAATTTGCTTTATGAGAGACTTCTTGGAAGTTTCTTCAAAAGAGGCCAATGTGCTTCAGAAGGAACATCCTTTGCTGCAGCCAGTCACATCTGGAGGGCTGGGGAGCACCCTATGTGAGCTTCTCCTCTTAACCTGTTCCTGGGTTTCCCTGTTGACTTGTGTTTACCAACAAGTCCAAGAGCTCATTTCTTCAAGGAATTATTTTTTCACCATTTAGTTTTCTGGACTTATTTCTCACTGTTTTACACTGTGATCTTCAGGTTTGTGTAACTTCTGCAACCCACTTGCTGTTCAATGTGCGCTGCAGCTCCCTTTGCCTTTTAAAGGAACAAAACTTCATGTCTGTAGATGCACCTTTGGTGCTAATACACTTCCTCCCTAGGCTTGTGGCAAGCGCTCAAAGAGACGAGGGCAGCACTCCTGTCAACTTTTGTAAGATACATCCCATTGTTTGGGTTAAAAACTGCAGGAGTGCACCTGACCTACTTCCTCCTTGTTGCCTCTGCTGCTGTTATGGAATGAGTGTCCCTATGCCACACAACCTTTTTTCCTTGTCTGAAAGGAAGAGTCTTGTCCTGTCAAAGCTTTGCTGACAACGTAAACTCTGGTAGAGATAAGGTCTTGAAAGTTTTGCACCTTGTGCTCATGTTCCCTGGTCCTTAGAATCTCCCCCTGCCTTGACACTTCAGTAGCCTGCTCTCTTGCTGGTAGTTTATGCTTTGACCTTATCTCTTTATGTAAGAATGCTTCACTCAAGGACTTATGAGGGTTTGTCCCTGCACCTGATCTGCCAGGCATCTCTTTCTCCCAAATCCTTTTTTGACAAACAATTCCTTGCCTGTTTCTTGTGCAGGTATCCCTGGCAGGCAGATGAGGAGGGTGCTTTTATCCCCTTTTGTTCATTCACAGACACACAGACCTGCCTATCTGCAGAATTGTGTGTTGATGTAGTTGTTACCCTTGATACCAAACCTACACTTCCTTGCTCTCATCTGTTGTGGTGGGGAGTTTAAATTAGGCCCTGTGCATTGTTCAGAACTGTTGCCACTTCTCTGTAAAGGGCCATACACCTCCTGGACACTAGGAGAGCATGATACAAGGGGAATGGATGTGAGATGGTGTTTGGCAGTTGAACAGGATTTTTTTACCCCCAGCTATGCAAACCTTGTGGTTACACTGCATTTTCAGAAAGCCAGCTAGGTGAAGCTTACAAGCAAGTCCACTGTACAGCATGAAGTGTTCTTTCACAAACACCCTTGAGACTGCAGTGTGCTTTGTTTCATTTGTTGCTTTATTTTAATGACATTGATCCAGTTTAACTGTTTTTCTTCTGGGAAGGAAGGATGCTGCATCTCTGAAGGTCATAGCCTGGAAACCTGAAAGTCAGGTCTCTGACCTCTGTAAAGCCATCAGGACCTTGTGCATTATTTTGTAATCCCTTCCATTCACCCTTTGTGTATTAGTGCATGTGTGTGCATGCCACAAGTAAGGGTATGCAGAATAGAGCCCTTGCTTTTAGAATTGAAAGCCATTGTTGAAGAAACAGTGATTCAATGACTTCTCTGAGTCTGGCCTAATATCTCTCTACAGAGACCACGGTGAGCACAGTGGTAAATTGATTTTAAAGAGAGTACAGCATTTCTAACTCTTTATGCAAGACTGACTACAGTTTCAGGCTTCTCCTTAATAGCTCTGGATAATGCAGGGCTCCAAGCATTGATGTGCAGTGTATGTTTGTGTATAGCAGGGATAGATTGCATTATCTTCTCTTTGGATTTTTTTCCTACTGCAGAAGGAAAATGATCAATATTAAGATGAGTGAGTGGACCATTTAAATGAAGAAATATGAGGTAGTAATTTGATTCCATATTGTACGCAATAGTGACACGCACAGTTTGGCGGCAATTACCTTTTTACATTTCTTGAAGGAATGTACTTCTTTCCATTTGCACCTCGCTCCTGGGCTGGCTGAGCAAGCTGAAGAACTATAGAATGAGCCTCAAACAGTTCTTATCTGAGTTTGGTGTCTGGGGGAGAGATTTCCTTCATTTACATATGCAGAACAAAGAAAACTTTTCCTTCATGGATCTAGTGAAGTCAATTCTGCCATCAAGATAGATCAGTGCAGGTCAAAATCACAAGTGGTTAATATTACCAACATTTCTTGGGTTGTTTTAGTTTCATTTGCTTTTTAAAGTGAATTTTACTTTCATGTCTCTCATGTTCCAGATTCTTAATTGCAGGGTCATTTTCCTTTGAAGTTGGATTGTGCATGCAACGTATGTCTGTTCATGTTGAAGAGCAAAAAGGGAAATCTTCTGGTCATGCAAAAATCATGTCTGTTGAAGGACAGAAGAGAGACAAACTTTGTAAGAATAAACTTTTCTGGATTAGTAGATAGAGCTGGAAAAAAAAACAGATGTGCTTCCAGGTTTGGAAAGTGATCTGGCCTGTTCACTTAAAAGCGGTCCTTAATGGAGGAGCAAATTAGACATACGCATAGGTGGGCTGCAATTCACCAAGGACAAACAAGACAGCCAGGACTAGTCAAAACAGCAGTAAGTGAGGGCAACAGAAAAATCAGAAGGAAACCTGAAGAAGCTTCAAAACTTGTCCCATCTTAGTTGGTCCATTAAAATATCTACCTGTCTTTACAAACCTGGTTTCTTCTAAAAATTATAGAGAAGGCAGATCAGTTGTCAGCTGCCATTAAAAATGCTTTAGTTCCATTAACTGTGAGGTTAAGGCAGCTGATACCAGCCCAAGATCTTTTGACCACCACGTTTGTTGAACATGCCATTTGTTTGCTGCCTCTTGCTTTTCCCATCTGGCAACTTCCACTCCAGCAGGGAATGAATGACAAAACAGGGAAGGTGAGGGCAGCCCATGTATTTTGTGGTTGCCATTAGGAGTAAGAAAAACACAACCTGCCAGGCAGGGAAGAGCAGGAGATGGATTCAGCCTTGACAGGGGCTACAGGAGTTGGTGGGCAGGTGAACCCATCTTGTGTTATGTGACTGCCAGAGGTCATTGCTAATGGCTTGCCAATCTGCCCGTGGCAGTTCTCTCTGGTGCGCTAGGACAATGTGAAGGATGCTGATATACACTTTTCTTTCAGTTGAAGTTGCTTAGAAAGCAAGCTGAAATGCATTGGTTTTGTGCTTTTATTTTAATTCTGTCTGGAGAGATTCTTGTGCTGTCTCATTTAAACTTCTGTAAATATTTGTTACTTGGTTATGCTTTTTCAGCTCCTGGACTAAACTATGATTTAGAAGATATTAATTACAAGAGATCATACTTTTTTTTTTTTTTTCTGGTAGCTTGTAACAATTTTATCTGTTTTGAAAAGTGTTCAACAACAGATACTTCTGAATGGACTCATTGAATCGGAGTGTACTTTCCACTTTGCAAGGGTAATTATCTTTATTAGTTCTGTACCTTGATAGTGTTTCAGCAGAGCATTTAGGAGTGTCAAATTCTATTAAGGATAAACTAGCTCATGGAGGAAATAATTTGGAGCTATGTGCAAATGATGATGCTTTAAGAGGCTTAAGTGAGTGTTCTGCTCGGTGGTTTTTCCAGTTATTATCAAAAATTATCAGACGATGTAATTTATTTTTATTATTATTTTGGCCTTGTGTCTTTAGAATGGCAGCCTTCCCCTCATAAATAAATGTGGAAAATCTTAACACCTCTACATACAAATAACTGATCTCTAGCTTAACAGACAGCTAGCAATTTTTAATTATAGAATCATATACTCATAGAATCATTTGAGTTGGAAAGGACACTTAAGGGCCATCTAGTCCAACTCCCTCACAATGAACAGGGACACCCACAGATAGATCAGGTTGCTTAGGGCACCGTCCAGCCTGACCTTAAATGTCTCCAAGGACAAGACATCCACTACCTCTCTAGGCAACCTATTCCAGTGCCTCACAACCCTTTTTGGAAGAAAAACAACTTACATTCAGTCTAAATCTTAAACCCTCTTTAAGTTTGAAACCGTTTTCCCCTTTTCCTATCACTACAGACCTTGCTAAAGAGTCTGTCCCCTTCTTTCTTATTGCTCTCTTTAGATACTGAAAGGATCAGCCTGTGTCAGAAATGCCCTTTGGTTGGTGTACTGAAGATTTAGTAATGGAGTATGCCACCTACACAAGGAACTTTTTTCTGAAATGCCTCTTCTTTCCAAGAGCTGGACTGTGCTTGCATGGCTTAGCCATGCAGCAAAAGGTGCTTCTCACTCACTGTCTGTCCCAGTGCACCCATTATGTGCTGTGTGCCAAAGTGGGAAGTATTCCAAACTGATCTGCCTTACCTGAGCTGCAGAGCAACGATGTGAGAAAACCAAGGGAAAGTGCTGAGACCCAGGGAAAAGATTTTGTTAGTGGTAAACAGGAAAATGAAACTCCAGAGGAAGGCTGTGATGGTGCAAAGTGTGTCCTGCTTGATTTCCCCAGACAGCTCAATTTCATTGCATGCCATTAGTGCTTACATTCCAGACTGTGCATGTATTAATCATACTGGAACTGCTGTCCTCAGCTCCCGGGAAGTTTGGTTTTTCTCCCTTTGCAGACTCCTCAGCACCTTCAGCTCTCTTTCATTTTCCCCCGCTTGAGATTTTTTTTTGTTTAAGAGGAACTGATATAGTAAGTAAACTCTGTGCTGGAGGAAAGGACAGCATCAATTATTGCAGGCAGAGAGTGCTTCCATTTGCTTAAACTGCTGCCTTTCCAGTGCTCTGCTTCCAGCATCACTCAGTGTTCTGCTTTGGGGTAGACATTGTAAGGAGAACAGAGATGTCACTAACCTGTATTAGGTATGGACAAAAGTAAGTAGTGGCACCAAGGGGACAACTGGAGGCTCGTGACATAAAGCTGGGAGAGATGCTAGTGTGCCAATGGCTGGGCCAGCATTCAGCAGCTCCTCAGTGGGCTGCAGAAATGAGTTCCATAGGAAGGAGAAACCCTGTACCGTTCAACAAGGGCAAAGAGTCCCACAGCAGGGCTGGGGACCTGTCAGTTGGCTGGAGAGCAGCTCTGTTGGAAAGGACCCATGGGTCCTGGTGGACCTGAAGAACAACATGAGCCCTCAGTGCCTCTGCCTGGAAATTGTGATTGCATCTGGAGCACTGTGCCCAGCTTCAGGCTCCCTAGTACTAAAAACCACTGCAAACTGGTTTTCTAGATACCTGTATTTAGGCAGCTGGATCCAGTCCAAAGACACAGTGCTCCTTCTCTCTGTGCTGAAAACTCCTGCATTAATAACTGTTAAAGAAGCTTTTAAAGCTTGGTTCTTGCTGTCATGCTACAGCTGCCTTACTCTGCTGCAAATTAAGACACATGACTACTTCTGAGAAAAGAGGCAAGGATGCAAAATGTAAAACTAAAGAGTGAAGTTGGATATAATACCAGAGGAGCAAAACTCTGTAGAGAAGTGTTTATGGCTTTACAGTGCTAAGTGGCAGCCAAGCCAGGCGGAAGGGTGTAGGGACAAAAAGGTGGATATTTTTGTCCACCAGATCAATGGTAAAGTCATAGCTGGCAGAAGCCATGCCCTCATTGCAGAAGACCAGCAGTTAGAAGAATAAGGTTTTTCTAGGTTTACCAAAGTGTGTGCTGTTCTGCACTGCATCTTTGTAAGTAGGTTTATGCTGAACAATTTTTTTCATAATAAGGTAGTTTGTGTGGATGTATATTGGAAAAAAAAAAAACACCAAGAAATACCTGTGCAATCCTGAGATGTTATGTCTATTTCTAGCCTCCCTTTGCTTGTCTGGGCTAGGTTCTTGTGTCCTGTCCCAGGTGTAGCTGTTCCACGCAAAGACGTTGTTCCCTCCAGCCCCCAGTGATTAACATCCAGCCACACTGCAGTGTGACTTGATTCAGTCAGAAGAACCCAGACTGGAAAGGGCTATTGTACAATGGGTGGGTAGACATGACATCATTCTCACTTCTCTACCACAGGACAATGATAACTTAAGAAAGTCTGGGATATTACCTCCATTTATCTGAGCACCACTAGAACAGAACGCAGTGAAAAATAATGCCAATGTCACTCCTATCTCCCTGCTTTTTGCCTTTTATAATCCACTTCCTCAGAAGCCTCAACCTATTCTTCCTTTCATACATTTGTTTTGTCGTGACTGGTGTGCTCCTCTGGCTCCCACTGGACTTGTAGAGCTATGAGTCCTGCAAGAACATCAGAGCAGAAAAGGTTTGTGGAAATGTGGCCTAATCTGCTACGGGTAAAACCACCTGCACTGAACTGGGTAATTTAAATGTTTAAGGTAACCCACTCTGGATTTTCCCAAAGTAGGTTAAGTATCTTTAAAGGAGAGACATACCAAGTTCCATCAGAAAAAATGTAGGGGACACCCATAGTACCTGGCAGCAGTTAACCTCCAATAGGAGCAGGTGCTGCTCTGACCATCCAGCTCCAGTGTGAGAGAGGACTTCTGCACACAGACTAATTGTCAATGCTCACTAAAGTTGACGTGGATCAATTGTGAAACTTAATGCATGCACTCTATTTTACTGGTGTGACTGTTTCCATTTAACCAGTGCAATGTTAAGAAGACTATTAATGTGTTAATGGGGCTACTCCATCTCACTCTGATGAAACTCTCACAAAGCAATATTGATATTTCATTTGTCTGATAGCAGTTCTATTTTATGCTCCTTTAGAGCACCCATTTTACAATACATTTTATTTTTCTTCCACTTTTGCTTTATATAAGCACTTAAATGCATGCTTAACTTCAGGTACGTGAGCAGTAATAATTTTAGCAGAATTACCATCATGGTCTATATATTTAAAATCAACTACTCTTATCGTGCTTCTACAATTGCTGATTCAGTGAAACCTGAGTTTTGAGCTTGTCTTTTCTGGGAAATTAATCCAGGCTAATTGTTGCAAACCAGATTAATTAAACCAGATTAAAGTCATGCAAGGTCTTTCTCATTTTGAATAAAAGCTGCCTTAATTCAGTTTTATTTGTTTAACTTCCAAATCAAAGAAACTGTTCTGATTGAAAAATCATTTTTATGTAGAGAATAGCTTAGCATCAGTAATTCAGTATACTCTTTGTACGAACAGCCTGTAGACTTTATTTCATAGTCTTTTTTTTTTCCACTCTCCTTAGTGTGTGTGTGTGTGTGTGTGAACTTCCTGGCTATTGCTTTTCAGTATCTGGATACCTGGAGTGCTACTGGTGAGCAACGTAAGCTTGTCTAGAATTGGATGGGGACACCAATATCTATTGCAGATTTGCAGTTGAACTGCTACATCATTTAACCACCATTTCTATATCCTTAAAGACTGAAGTTTTCTTGTTGATACAGCTTTGGGGATTGAAAGCAAAGAAGAATGTAGTTCAAGAATGTAACCGTGAATTAAAAAAAAAAACTATTTTGTTTGCCTGACAATTGCTGAGTGTTGTCTGCATCCACCAAACAAGGTAGAGTCCTCATATTCTCATAGTACTTTCCAGTGTGTAGTACCAGAAAGAAAAGCTCATCCCTTCCACCTGTGACTGAATAAAGAAGGCAGGTATTTCAAGCAGGGCTCAAGTTTGCTGAAATTTTAATTTAGATGGGAAAATAACCCTGAATGTCAAGAGCTCTCTGTTTGTAAAGATGTGCAGGATGGTGACTTGATGTTTAAAAGCTTCTGAAAGCTTCAACACTGGAACTTTCTGAAAATACTAGGAAACATCTTTTGGGAATGGTGAAAACATTATTGATCCTACCTTGATATAATCCCATTTTTCTGTGGTTCATTAGCATTATTTTCTTGGACTGTTTGTTTTTTCCAGTTAAAATTAGAATCACATCCTCCAAATGGGGCTCAATTTATTTGTCCATCTCTACTTTTGCACTGGTGACAGCAGGAACTAGCACAGAAATAAGGGTTCACTTACAATTTTCATAACAGAATAAATTCTAAATATCACTAGAAACCCTGGGAATTGTGAATGTCTGTCCTAAATTCTCAATCAGTTTTGTGTGACAAGATATTTCAAAACAGTTTGAGTATGAGTAAAATAAATATCCAAAGGTTGAGTATAGTAATCCAGAGGCTAAGTACAAAATTTTCCTTGGTATCAGTTATGTTGATTCAGCCAGTGATAGCGGTGCAAGAAAATGAGGGAAAGCTGTAGTGTTACAGGTAAATGAATAGAATAGGATTTGGTAATGCTCTTCATATCTCAGAAACTGGGCTGATGCACAACTTGACAATTTGGAGGGCAGCTTTCTGACCTAAGGCAGCAACAAAGTATGCATTTGAGTCTTCAGTAGTCAAAGGAATGAGATTTTATTAAGTCAGAAGTTTAATATTAATTAGAATTTTTGTTCTATGGGAAGTTTGTTGTCTTAGACTTCCTGTACAGTTATACATTTTTGTACACATGTATTTTTTTAAAAAGCCAAACCAGTACCAAAATGTTGCATACAGCGTTTAGAACTATTTCATTTAACATGCTACCACTCAGTGTTGCATTTGGGGTTGAAACTTTTGTGGTGAGTTACCACTTTGCCTCCTGGGAACTCCATTTCTCTTCAGGGGTGAAGCTGTACCGCTAGACCACATCTGCCTTATCTGTGCTTGCAGTTGAAGAGCTCTTGTTATTGCAGCTAGAGCTATGTGGTCTAACTTGTGACTCTGGATTGTAGATGAGGAAAGAGACTTGAGGCTCTGTGACAGCTCATGATAGTTTGCTTTAATATTTGAAGTGACCAAAACTTTAAGATTTGAAATATTTCATCCAAAGCAAATATTTTCTGGAGAAAATGAAAAAGAAATTGCAGATCTTAATTTCCTCTCCATAGGAAGTTGCCATATAGTTAAGCATATGCTTAACATCTACTTGAAAAAAAAAAAAAGCCTTTCTTCATCTGATTGTCAGCTTAGTGATGGTCCCCAAGAGTGGCACCACTAATATAATTGATATCCTGGGATGTCACTCTTGCGTTAGAGGTTACTCAATTTTCTTGTCACCTGAGACAGGTGGAAAATTTAAGCTGTTGTACACATCTCTATTTCATTGTTGCTCCTTGCCCCATTGCTGTGCTATTTTCTCTCCTGAACCTTCTCATCCACACTTTTTCTTTGTCTGGCACCTTGATGAGCCTTGCAAGCACTGCTACCTGTTCTGCATCAGTGTGTTACAAAACAGCCCTGCTGAGCTCCTAGTGGGTCCCATGGCTGACATTAGGAGGTGACACTGCCTAAAATAATTGACAGTATGTTCCTGGAGATTATCTTTAGTGATTCTGAATGTAGAGTTTGGTGAAGGGCATGCGGGTTTGGTTTGACTCTTTCTAACTTGGGAAGCTTTATGAAAAATTAATATTTAATTTCATCTTACTCAAAGTCATGACAAATTCTCTCCTAAAAAAAAAAAAAAACCACAATGCTTTGCATGTTGGGCTCTTCATGAAACAGCAGAGAGAAGCTCACACAGTACAAAGATAAGTGAGACAGTGCCCAACTGCAGTGCATGTCAATAGATAGGAACACTCTTCTCTTTGACTGCATTATCATCAAACAATGTGGGATAAAGGCAGAAAGGAAAGATTGCTATCCTCATTTTGCGGATACAGAAGAGGTCAATTATCAGCCAGAACTGTACTAGGCTGGGCATGACAAACCAGTAAAAAGCTGGAGTGGACTATTTAAAAATGCATGTACAGCAGCTACAAAGGATGGAACAATTCAGGAACGACAGTGAAACAAATAAATTGTCTTACTGTTATTATTGTTTTGAAGTTTCCTGAGAAGTTGTTCAGGTGATTGTTAATGCATATTGTCAAAAATTTAGTAGAAATGTGAGCTCTTGATGTGCTTGCTTATGGAAGCTACCTGAATCCCAGGCAGGAACAGCGATCCTGCTCTTTTGGAGAGCCTCTTCTCAGGCTGTACCTGTGCTGCCTTTGTTTTAGCTGCCTTTTGTGGTGCCAGTCGATCTGCTTTCCAGTAATATAATTAAATGTCTTGGAATTATAGAAAAAAATTATGTAATAGAGATAATTTATAAATTCTGAGAGGGAAAAAAAAGATCGCTCTTTTCAGACAATTTAGGAAATTATTGCTTTCAAAGGTGGATTATAAAACTTCTCTAAGTGACAGCAGTGCTTTATATGGGTGAATCTTTCTGAGCCTTGCAGCTGATAAAAGCTGTTCAGCAGCTACAATAACTGGTCTCTATCAGAATTTTAAGCAGATCTTTTTCTGGTTTCAGCTAAACAGGAAAGCAATTTTTTTATTCTTAGTAGCTGTATATAATGTGTGAGAGTGCAAATGAAGGGGAAGTTCTTTCTGTAGCTCTCTCTGCCCCTTACCCAAAAGCAGCTGTCAAGTGATTTCTGTGCAAAACAGTTGCTGATTTATTGAACATGTTGTTTATATTAAAGATCATACTAACCTAGTATATGAAGGCTGTGAAAGTTCAGCAAGTGAAGAAGCAGCATATTGCTATTTTATTCTTTAAAATGAAGACTTAGATTAATAAGATGGTAACAAAGAACAGAGAATAGTGTTAATTAATAGACAAGATAACACAAAGATCATACTTTTCAGAATAGAAAGGTTACAGCTGAATTCCACCTGTTCCTTTCTAACTTTTATCATCTAACCCAGGTGCTCAGTTTAGGAGGCTAAAATCCCCGGGCACCCCTTTTTTCTGTAAGGGAACTGTCCCTGCAGACCAGGAGCCAAACCTGAAATAAATCACCAATAAAAAGAAAAATGTCCCACTGCTGCTGGTAGCTGCTGTGTTACAGTATATGGAAGATGCTCTTGGAATTTGGCTTAAAGTTAATAGCATGATTATGCCATAGAGCCCAATTCTTGATGATTCCATGAAATGCAGGTTCCAGCATCTCTGATGCATGCTATTCCTGCCTCCTCTGTTAAAAGTTTTTGTCATAGAATCACAGAATTAAGGTTGCAAAAGACCTCTTAGATCATCTAGTCTAACTGCCAACCCAACCCCACCATGCCCACTGACCATGTCCCTCAGTGCCACATCCACACAGTTCTTGAACGCCTCCAGTGATGGTGACTCTGCCATCTCCCTGAGCAGCCTGTTTCAATGCATTGCCACTATTCTGGAGAAGAAAATCATCTCAATATCCAACCTGAACTTCTCTCTCTTCCTAGCTTCATAAATGAGGCATTGACTCAGAGCTGCTCACATTTCACAAAACAAATCATCTAGGGCCAGGTCTTCTGAGAATCTCAAAGTAATATAACATCGATCAGGAGATATTTGATTAACTGTCTTCAGAATTGCTGGGCCCTGAAGGGAGCATTGCCCCTGCAAACAGCTATGCAGTGCTGTTAGCATTGCTCAGTGTGGGGTGGTTGGCGTCTCATGATACTGTAAGCTGTGTCTGTCGCCCCTTTCAGAAATCCACACTGTCTGTGAAAAACAGACAAGGAACTGTGAGGAATAAAGGGAAATTGCACCACTTTACAGTTTCAACCTCACTGCTTGTTGTTATTTTACCACAGGAGCAAAAGACAGAGCTTGTAAGAACTGCCTGTGCTGCTACTGCTCTCCTCTTTGGGTAGGTTTTCATCTGCATAGCTATGCAATGAAAACAGGTGCATGTACTTGCACTGTAAAGCCTAATAAAGAAACGTATATGCTTATCCAGTGTTTCTTTCCACTGACTCCCCTGGATTACTCTTGTATTCTACTGTGGTGAGCATAATGCAGACATAATAAAAAGCTTAACCCAAACAGACACAGAAATGAAAAAGCAGGATTTCAGACCAAATCTGTCCCTTTCAAATACCATAATAATAAAAGCTTATTCCCACAGAATAAATATATTTAACCTCCGAAGAGTTATCAGTGCATTACCTCCCTGCCGCTTATGAGAAAGAGATTCAACTGGCTTATGAGTTATCTGTCTTTTATGCTCATGACAGAAAGATAATCATCCTCAGGGGTTATATATGCTAAATACTGCATAACTATGCCAAACTGGCAGCAGCTGCTTCGTTCTTCACAGAGCTGCCATTTGCTCCCACCCACACCGCACAGTCTCTGGACAATGATTGCTTTTCCTCCTGAAACCTATTTCACTATGTTTAAAACTGTCATTAAAAGTTCAGCTCCCTGAAGATTTCTGCAAACTGGGCCACTGTTAGTAAACACAGTGATTCAAAATTAGTTCCTTAATTTCCCTGCAGTCAGCTAGAATGTGGGCTATTTTTTTCCTTCCCAAATGCATTAAGTAGCTAGTGCTACAAAAACGGTGGCAAGGATCAAGTTAGTGGGGTATCTAATGGGGCCAAATATGCTGAGGTCTCAGAGTCATAGGATCATAAAATGGCTTGTGTTGGATGGGACCTCAAACATCACCTAGTTCCAACCCCCATGCTGTGGGTGGGGTTGCCAACTGCTAGATCAAAAAATAGATCGGGCTGCCCAGGATCCCAACCAGCCTGGCCTTGAACACCTCTACGGATGGGGCATCCACAGCTTCTCTGGCAGTCTTTGCCAGTGCCTCACTACCCTCTCAGTAAAAAAGTTCCCCCTCGTATCGAATCTAAATCTCCCTTCCTTTTAATTAAAACCATTCTCCCTTATCCTATTGTTATATACTCATGCAAAGAGTCAGTCTCTCTCCTGTTCATAATCTTCCTTTAAATACTGGAAGGCCACAATGAGGTCTCCTGGAGACTTCCCTTCTCCAATCTAAACAAGACCAACTCCCTCAACCTGTCTTCATAAGTGAGAAGCTCCAGCTCTCTGATCACCTTCATGGCCTTCCTTTATACCCACTCCAACAATCTTTGTGCTTGGGGTTCCAGGCCTGGGCACAGTACTCCAGATGGGGCCTCACAAGGGCAGAGTAAAGAGGGACAATCACCTCCCACCCCCTGCTGGCCATCCCTCTTCTGATGCAGCCCAGGATACTGCTGGCCTTCTGGGCTGCAAAAACACGCTGCTGGCTCATGTTAAATCTTTCACCTGCAGCTACTGGTGTTACTGAAGGGCAGTTTTAGGTCTGGGAGAAGCCTCAAAGAGCCCATGGGTGTTCTAAGATGTTTTCTTGAGCCTAGGATTTCCTTTTTTTGCGTTCTTTGGCTGCACGTGCAGTTTCTTGAGATAAAGATCTTTTTATCTCAGTGTCTGTCTGTAGGTAATCTGGGTTTGTGAATGGCGTTCTCAACTGCCATCGACTGCGTGGCTGTGCACTTGGTAATTATAAGGTTTTGCAGTTGTGTGACATATTCTAACAGAGACAAACCCCACAGCAGTAATCCCACACACAGCAAAATATTTGCCTTTAGTATTTGGTATTGTGAACAGATATGTGATTCCTTGGGCTTCTTTTTGACAGCTGTCATTTAGGGAAATCAACTTATAGATTACAAATAGTAAAGCATAGGTGCGAGATGAATGAGGTATAATGATAGGGCTGATTCCTCACAGTCCATTCTTTGGGTTAGCCTACCAACATGTTGCCTTCTTATCATGCATTGAGCATATTCATCTATTTCTGGATGAAATCTGGCAAGCTTTATCCATGTAGGAACACAAAGAAGTTTTACCTGTTCATTTTTAAAACCTTTTTAAGGATTAAAAACAAAAATTGCACATATTTCTGATTTTGATAACATCTTGAAAATCCTTACTGGATTTACAAGTAGCAGTTGGGCATATGGGACAACACAGGAAACGATAGGAGAGAGGGTGGATTTCTAAATGGAAACCTCATCCTGAAACTGCTGCTGAGGCCCTGGTTTCCACAGGTGGACCTGGTCTGTCTGTCTGTCTCTCCAGTAGCACGATCCTCTTCCTCACTTTGAAAGCAGCTGCTCCTTCCTCACAAACTTCTGGTACTCTGCTGGGAACCCAAAGGAGATCAAATGCATCAGCCAGCAGCTGTGTGCCACCTGATGAGGTTGTGTTACAAATACCAGCCTGCTGGGCTACCTGTCTGTGCTTCTGATAACTTTATTTAACTTACATTGTTTTCTCTTTCCTCTCTTACCTTTACTCACCTCACCACATCATAATATACATTATATCAAATGAGTCCAATTGTTTCACTTTCTCTGCACAAGAGAAGTTCTTCACTCTCCTGGATCTTCCTAGCTAGCCTTCCCTGCCCACGTTCCAGTATGAGTTTCAGCTCCTTAGCCACGCTCAGCCGGAGCTGTATTTCAGACAATGATGTTTTAGCAGTACTCCTATTATTTTCTTAACTCCAGAGGAAGAGCCTTGTCTCAGGTATCTTACTATTGCACTTCTCACAACAGCATCCGATTGATGGGTTGTGGGTCCTGAAATCAACTATTTCTATTGCTATATTTCTTTCCAATTCTTTTCATCTTCATTTGATGAACTCCAAAATCTTAGCAGAAAGTCTTGATATACAGCCTTAGAACTATGAGTTTGAATTTAGAAGTATGTAAGCTTTCAACACGTTTACATTTCTTTCTCAGTCCTCCAGTTCTTTCATGACAGTGCTAGAGTCATTGCCATTTTGAGATGCTCCTCAGCACTGTGTTATTAGTGGATTTCATCAGCATGCCCTTAATTATTGCAGTAAAGTAATTAATGAAAATGTGAAGTAAGGGTGGTCCAAGATTCACCTCTCCTTTCTTGTATCCTTGTTTTACTCTATAACCAATTTTTCATATAGTTTGCAATATTTTAACTACTCCTGATCTTCTCTAGTTTTAGTAATGATTTCCCATGTGTCCCCGTGAAATGCTTTAAGTCCAAATAAATGAGATCTATGGCATTCCCTTTGTGTAGCAAATCAGATTTGTTAGCAAAAACAGATAATAATTTGATAATGTACTCTTACATTTCCTTTTTAATTTAGCACATCTTTAAATTTTCCCATCAGAATTTGTTTCAAAGACTTCTGTAATTGCAATCAGACTGAGACTACAGGACCCAGACAGCTTTTCTATCAACCAAAAAACCCTATATTTGCCCTTTTCAATCAACATCACAGACTCAGAGAGGTACAAAATATTTGCTGCTGGACCTATAACTTAGGTTATTAAATTCTGGGATGGTAATTACCAGGTCTTCCCAATTTTAACTGCATTTTCTAATACATTGATTGTGGCAATATCCACTGCTGTAGTATTTTCATTTCCCTTTCATATTCCTCTTCCTGCATTCTGACAGTTTTGTACTGCTGTATCCTTGTTTATCTCATTCCCTTTCTGTACACTTAAAGTAGCCAGGAAGATTTCGAGTCTCTCCTGTTCTTTTCACCCCTCCTTTAAGCTTAGCACTCTTCATATCAGTCATGCCAGGCTTGATTCCTAAAGGTCAGGTACATTGTGCACTCAGGGAATTATCCATCTGCCAAGAAGGGCCCTGTGCCTATGAATACTTTCTAGGGATTGGACATCCAAAATCCTTCTTCTGTTGCCAGTTCTTGAGCCCTGTGTTGATCTTCAGTGGCTCGCTCTATTTCATCCTCCTTCTCCAGGGGCAAGTTGTAATGATTCCTGTTAGAAGCTGTTTGCCATGAGGGTGATGCTTGTAATACAAATGCACCGTTGAGTGGAGGGGATTAGGGCTTCTCATTTCTTTCACCTCCTCTGCAGTAAGTAGTCCAGCAACACAGGTACACCTTCTCTAGGGATGGCTCTTCCTCACTCAAAAAGAAGATTGCCACTGAATAGATTTCTTTTGGGTACTTCTCTGAGTGTGCCTGTAGATAAGAAGTACCTGAAGCTGTGTTAGTCATTAGATAGCATTTGCCTCAAGTTTGATAGATAAACAGGAACATGAATTCTTTAGTTTTTGGATGTAAAATGACAGCCCATACTTATATCTTCATGTGAATGATGCAAAAGACCACACAGTATTTTTGCAAGTTTCCCAAAGTTATTGGCATTTACAATAAATATATAATTTAGTAGGGAAGTAGTTGAAAGCAGTGCTTTTCTCAGCTTTTAGCACTGTGTGGCCTGTGATGTAGTAAAAAGCTGAAGGGCAGCTTGCAATACAACAACAGCATCTTACAGCAGTCAGCTAAATCAGGATAACCTATTCTACTGAGAGCGGAGAACCTTGAAATCTGGCCTCTCACATACTAAAATCTCAGCTTTGCTTTCTTTATCTGGACAGAGAAATACAGCCTAAAAGCACTTGTGACAGGAAAGGGACCCTCAGCAATTATGTTTTGTATTATCATAAAGATGAAAGAACAACCTTGTAAGTGTACTTGTTTCTTCTTTAAGACAGTAGGAGGACCCTGTCTGAGTAACGTTAAGTTGCTCTGTAACTTTCAGGTGGTCAATAGAGATAAACTGCAAGCAGTGAATACCACAGAATCAAAGAATTGTTTGAGTTGGAAGGGACACTTAAAGCTCATCTAGTCCAATTCCCCTGAAATGAACAGGGACACCTACAGCTAGATCAGGTTGCTTAGAGCCCAGACCAGCCTGGCCTTGAATGTCTCCAAGGATGGGACTTCCAGCACCTCTCTGGGCAACCTGTTGCTGTGCCTCACCACTTGTATTGTAAAAAACTTATTCCTTATGTCCAATCAAAATCTTCCCTCTTTTATTGAAACCATTTCCCCTTGTCCTATCACAACAGACCCTCCTAAGGAGTCAGTTCCCTTCCTCTTTTAGGAGTGAAATGTGCCTTTTTTTTTTTTTTTTTTTGGAGTGAAATGTGCCTTTTTTTTTTTTTTCTTTCCAATAGCACAGAAAGAAGGGTGTAGTAAGTAAATAAGAAGTGTAAAAGTCAGTGTAAATGTGAAGCGAAGTGTCATCTGTTGAGCCTGCAGAAATGGATATCTGGTGATGGAGCAGAAGTCTACACAGGTGCAAGAAGCAGTTTGACAGTTGCACGGGGAAAAAAAAGGCCAAGCATCACCTGCAGCTGCAAAATGGTCACTTTGAAAACCTCTGCAGAGCTTGCTCTCCACTCTCCTAGCTTGAAGCTTGTCTTCCTACAGCTAGGCTTTCATTTAAGAAGAAACTTCCTTAGCATCTGCCAAGAAAACTGTTCTAGATTTACTGAACATGAATAGCAGATAAAGCCAGACGTCCAGATATCTTGACATACAACGATCTAATGTCATACCACTGAACTCCTAAATATGAGGTCTGTGAAAACAATTGCTTCTTCCCTGTTTTTACTGCAGTTTGACTGTAGGTCAGTCTGTTCTTCTCTGTAGAAAAAATTCACTCATGTTATTGTGAAAAGCCCTGCTACAGTGGCATGTAGAGAACGAAAGATACTTTAAATAATAGCTACTTGAGATGTATTCTCCTGTGATATCCCTCAGATCTCCCAGTCTCAGTGATATGTCATTAGAAGTCATGCAGTTATACACTTAAAAGTCAACAGTGCCCTGTCCCATTGTTTCTGTGTCTTTGTAAATCTTCAGCAAAATTACAGAGCATCTAGTTCTTGAAGACTTTAGATAGTAACTTTAAAAATGGTTCTGTGGGAGATGGGCTGTGGATGCGTAATAGTTTCAGGTAATGGTCCATTCAGTTCATCTACGAACTCAGCTTTCTTCGTCTGGTGGAGCCAGGACACTCAACCTGGGGACCTTGAATGGAACACTTTTGTTTCTGAGTGCTGCTTACACCACAGTCACTGATCCAGGGAAGTAAAAAGGCAATTAAAATGCACAGAGGTGAATTTCTCAAAATAAAATAAAACCTCTAAGCAACAAAATTCTCCCCCTTCAAAGCAGGAAAAACGGAAAGTGGGTTTGGAAAGGGTAAATACTCAAGCTGAAGCAGATATGAAATGACAGTACATTGAAGAGCTTGAGAGTAGTTTTAAGGTGGAGGGTCTGTGTGCTGCAGGTGAATTCATAGAGCAGCCAGCTCCAAATGAGCTGCTGCTGGTATGGATAGCAGTGTTACTGACTGAAGTGTTTGTTTAAATATTTCCGTACTTGCCCAGCTTTGGGGTAGTTTTATAACCCATGGGCTCGGTGATGATGCAGCAGGGGTACAGCTGGCTTTGTTGCATCCGCTTAGGAAAAGCAGCATCTTAACCACAAGAAGAATTCTCAGCCTGAGAAACTGTGACTGTGGGCAGGATTTCTCAGATCTTGTTATTTGCTGGCAGTTTAACATCTGTTGCAGTTCCCTGGAAAGATGAAGCGGTAACTGCAAAGGTCTTCCTGAGTGTTTGGGCTCTGTTCTGTCCCCCTCCCCAAGGCAGAACGAGCCTTGTAAGTCCATTGATTTAGACAGACCAAACATTTCAGTGAAGTTTGTGTGACCAGAATGCAGATGTCCATCATTTTGGCATTCCTCATGCCTTTCAGATAGCAAAAATAATTTTCATGTCATGTTCATCTCATTGCAGTATTCTTCTTGCTGTGTTCCCCCTCCCCAGCCCCCCCAAACTTGGTCTTCTTTTGCTACGTGGAGAGAGAAATTGATGGAAAGAAATATATTATCTTTAAGAAATCAAAGTGTGAATGAATCAGAGTGGATGTCCCAGACTTGCATCAAAGTGCTTTCATACCTTGCTATTATGGAGACAGCATTTTGTTTCCTTAAAACTGTAGAAGAGATGTTGGCATTTTTAAATCAGAATTAATTCTGAGCAGTGTATATTTTGGAAGAAAAGGGTGGGTTCTGGAGAGACTGGAAGTTTTTTATTTTGTACCCCATATGGAGAAGCATTAGGCTGGGAGATGGCAGAACACAGGTAGACTCTGTATTTTATTGCGTTCAGTCCATCCCCATATCTGTGATGGCAGTTGAGTTTTGAAAGCAGCATTATGTTGTGTATTTCCTGTGTGCAGCATGAGTATGAGTAAGTGGACAAGACATCTTGTTGACTGGGCTTGCATGTAACAAAAAAGCTCCCCAAGCTGGTGTTACCATCAGTGTTAAGGGGGAGGAAATCAGCAGAGATGGGAGCAGCTCGGCAGAGTGGAGGTGGTGACTTTGACCTCCTCCCCCAGGTACTTACTCCTTTTTATGCCAAGTAAGATGCCAAGGTGGCATTTCTCTGCACAGAGGTCAGACAAAGTGAGGAACCACCATGATCCTGGACCTTTCAGTGTGTTAGCTATGGGGAAATTATCCAAAAAGATTTTCTTGACTGCCCGTGCAAGTCTTCAGCTAACGTTGGATGGAGGCACTTAACACACTAAAGCAGCATGTGGAAAAAACCCTATGTGTTGGCTCTCCATACACATGGAAGCATTTCATCCATTACTGAAATGTTACTCTAGACCTGAACATTAGTTGTTTATTTTAATCCAGAGATCATAGAATCTCAGAAACATTAAGGTTGGGAAAGATATCTAAGATCATCTAGTCCAACTGCCATCCCATCCTCACGATGCCCACTGACCACATCCCTCAGTGCCACATCTAAACATTTCTTGAACACCTCCAGGGACAGTGACTCCAACACCTCTCCAAGCAGCCTGTTCCAATGCCTCATAACTCCTTCTGAGAGGAATTTTTTTCTAATATCCAAACTGAACCTCCCTTGTGAAACTTGAGGCCATTACCTCTCATCTTAAATATACCATGAAAGCATAGTTTTCATAACAAGAACAATATTAGTCTGACATGCTGTATTATTAAATTATTTTGTTTTCCCTCACAGTCCCCATCAAACAAACAGCTAAGAAACAGCTTGTTGGAGTCAAATTTGTTCTAAGCTGTTGGCATCAATCATGAGCAGATCGTTGTGTCAGAGCACACAGCAGGATGCATGTTGGACGTCAATCAGAGGTGACACATTGCAGAAGTGATGGAGGGACAGTGCAGGTACCACAGTTAGGATTCAGGGGTGCAGAAAGACAAAGTCTTTTTTTGTTTGTATATTTTTTTATTTATTTTCCATGGGGACATGTACTTGACAGTTGTTTGTCTCTGCTTACAATGCATCACCTGTGAAGATCCAAATTCCATGCTTCTCAGAAGTCAGGGCTAGACAGAGCTGAGATTTTGCTCATGCAGATGATCCTCCCACAGAGGATTGCAACCAAGTATTAGGGGACCACTTTAAGAGATGGAGAAGAATTTTCTGACAATGCAGGCTCTCAGCGGAAAACCAGTTCATTAATTTGATGTTTTTTTTCCTTATAGGAATGTCCTTATAGCTGCTTGTAAGGAGATTCTTTCAGATGTGAAAGTTGTGACTGAAGGGGGAAGATGAGAAAGTCAGAGGCATATACAGAATAAACTGCATGTTCTTCTGTTTTCTGTAAGGAGCGACAATACATGTTGGAGTGGTAAATTGACATTCTCTTGACATTCCAGGCCAGAGCCACCAGCACCAGACTGTCCCCTGGGTATAAATAATGTTTTCTGCAGAGTGAAAGGAGCTCCACAGAGATACTGACAGAGATCAACCACAGAATTGTTGACAGCCTGGTGTTTGTATTTGATGGTAGATTATGAAGTCCAAGTTTCCAGTTGGACACTGGAAAAGCACTGCTCAGATAAATGCCTCTGCTTGCTTCTGGTTTTCATCACCAACTACATATGTATTAGGATTTTTCTGAGGCACAATGAGAACATATTTCTGAAACTTAAAATTTTAGAGTTTTGGTGAGAAGGGTTTTCCTTTTATTTTTATGAAGATCACGGGCACTTTGACTTTCAAGAATAATTTAGAGTTGGTCCTGATATAACAAAGAAAGGGTGCAGCACAGGAAAAGTGGCAACATGTTGGCCTGTCTCTAGAGAACACTTCCTGACATTCCAGTGCTTCTGAAATTACAATACAAGTGGGAACGTTAAGTTCATTTTCTGCTCGCATTTATGAGGTTGAGAAAAAGTACATTTGGGGTCAGTTTCAACAGTTCCTAGTGGCATTATGATCTTAAGTTTTCTGAGCAAATTCCACGTGACAAAGTTCTTGTAGAAATGTTTCATGCAGCTCCTCTTCCTCTTGGCACATCTTACTATTGCTTTTTTTTTCACATGGTTGAGACATGAAGATGCATTTTATCTTAAAAAGCTTAATTTTACAGTAGTGCCCAAATAATTTGAATTTAGAGCAAAACAAATGAGGAGGTTATTAAAAAGGAATTAGTGCAGGAGTTGTAAGGCTAGTATTGAACTTATCTTCTGTGGTCTATTTCTTACTGTTCTACACTATCCCCTCATCTTCCCTGCAGCCCCATAGTGATTTTGTTTTTCTCTGTGCTCATTTAGAATTATAGTATCTTCTGGATAGATACTACTGGCTAATAGACAACTACCTGTGACTTTTTTCAGCCTGCTCTTAATATAGCCAATGTGTCTTACAGATTGTCAGAACTAATCTATCACAGAGCAAGTCTTCACTTCCAGAACAATTTATAAATGTTACGAACCAAATTCTACCTCTAGCTATGTCCCTGACTACACATACTTGAGGGCTGTACTGCAGAGGCTTTCATTTTTCAGGGTCATTCCCAACCTTCCTTCCAACAACTCGTGTGCGTCTGTGAATCAGCAGTATTCAGACTTCTCCCAGGAAGATCACCACTTGCTGAACGCAGTGAGTTCACAGGCGAAAAGAGCCATTTGTGTCGTTACGGATTAACCTCAGAAATAGATTCAATTGTGTTGTGCCATAAGTAATTTATTTCCAAGGACAACCTTTCTGTGCAAGCAGGAGACTGACTGCAGTTCTCTGTCACATGGCTGGGTGGCTGGAAGGTGATGGTGAGAGAAATGGTTGTGGAACACCAGGTGAACGTTCCCTCCACGGAGAAACATAAAGTCCAAATTATGTTCATTAATACATATGGAAATCGGGAGTTGGTCAGGACTGATCGATGACCTGATGGTTTTCTCACATGTACTGGGAAGTGCTTAGCTGAAGCTTGGGTTTTCTGATGCTTGCATGACTGTGAATATCGATCCTGCAATGTTTTGTATTCAAGAATCATTGCAGTTTGATTTAGCTTGAGCAAAGTGTACAAGAGCTCTCTACAGAGTGGAACTATTATTGCTTCGATGATTAAATAACCTTCTCTTATTTTTTTTTTTTTTTGGCATTTCAGACCAGCTAGTTAAGTCTTATGATCTCATTAGCATTTGCTGTTTGATAACTTCAGAGACTATCAAGAATCTCTAAATTAAATATTTCAGAAACAAAATATCCTATCTGAGGATTAAACAAAATTGTTCAAACAAAACAAAACATTTCTTCTATTCATCATTTTGCATCTTAGTTTACTGGTAAATATTTAATGCACAGAATAAAAACTTAATGACCTCAGAATGTAGCATTTCACATCATCCTGAATTGCTCTTTTTTTTTTTTCCTGTTCAATTTCTTGGACAAAAGTTGTCAGTCAGAAAACCTCCCCCATTTTCCATGGTCTGAAAAACCTTGGGAATGACTAAGCAGTAATCCCTGGCAACAAATCACTTTCTGTCTATCTTAATGAATGTCACTGTAGAGATAATGACCATTGCTCATATATCAGTGGATTGTGTGTCTGAATACTTTGCTGTCTCATGCAATTATTCTGTGTTAGCGTTAAAAAGTGCAGGATAATCAATAGGAGTCATGTTTTATGAGGGAATCTGTTTCCCCACCTTATAGTGTCATTTGATAAATTTGCTTGCATCTAAATAGTATTATTTCCAAAGTGAATGGCTACTTGCATATATCATACCTGTCATTTCTGAATAATTATACATTCTTTTAACAGTTTGAAGCTGATCCTCAGTCAACAGATTAAAAACTGCTTTGAGCTCATCCTGTTCAAGTATAAAACTTTAGGATCATACTTCGTTTTACTCCTCACACTAGTGAGAAAAAATAGATAGTGTTCCAGCTATCAGGAAACGCTTTTTTGCATTAAATTTGCAAGAACAGAACTGACCCAAAAAGTTGTTATTCGTGTATCTCTACTTTTGATCCCTGTTGCTTTTTAGTGGTAGGGCTTAATTCTCTGTATTCACATTGAGTGAGTTTGGCCTTGCGGCTTGCTCCTTGAGAAAGAGTGGTAAGAACAATTTCTTTATCCTCATGAGAAATTGAGTATACTCTTGCAATAAAGTAGCAGAATATGATTGATACGAAAGAAAGGGAAGGATAGCTGGAAGGAGATGTGCCTTTCCACAGAAGAGCAAATAATCCCTGTGAGATCAGGAACACTTACTAAAAATCCAAAAATATTGGTTAATTTCTATATCAGCAGTTTGTGGAAGTCCCAAATGTGCATAGGATTATGTTATGCCTGCAAAATAAAGACACTAAAGACAAAAAGATATAAAGGTACCCAAAATAAGTTGTAGCCTAGGCAGAAGAGGAAGTAGGGGCATAGGTCAGTGAAGTTCTCTACATGACAGTGAAGGTCTGAGATAGAGCCGAGAACTGATCTTACATGCTCTCAAACCAAATCCATTGCCATAAGCTAAAGATCTTCTGTCTTTTCTAGTAGCACTGAAATAATAACAGTCTGATCCAAATAACACTGATACCAAAGTGTGTGTTCTGTAGCTCGGGCTTTCCTGATAACCCAGATTCCAAAGGAATTATTTTGTAGTGTGCCTTTCCAGCCTTCAGATATATTTACCAAAGGAAACAAAAGCACTTTGTTACTTGATACAGCATAGGGAGAGAAGTGTGGAGCAGATATAGGGAAAGACAGACTTCTTCCATTGCTTTCCTGACTGCATGTCTGCAAGGTCCCTTCCCCATGCTCCTGATACTTCAGGGTGACTGAGGAGATGGGGTAAGCAGCATGCTGATTGTGAAGGAAAGGATATGAAGAATTATGAAGACAACTGACAGGTCACATTGTTTTAACAGGCTTTTTCTTTCAGTTGTTAGCACCTGCAGAGAACCTCTCTTTTAGCTAGACTGAATCCATCAGTTCTCATGAGACATCCACTGGTGGATCTCCAGCAATATTTTTCCTTGTTCTTCTCCAGATGAGCTAGTCATTCTTTACCCAGCAAAACTTTCTCCTTTGGGCTTCTATCAGATTCTGGCCTTGTCTTTGTTTTGCAGAGAATGCCTTTTGAAGAACTTGTTGTACACCTTGTTTAGCGCCTTCATTTGGCACTAAGATGTTGATTTATGTCTGCTTTTCCACAAAAATAAGGGACAGCATCTTCCTGTTGAGACAGTATGTGAATGATAAGCTTTTGATAAGGCAAAAATGATAATTGGTGCAGGAGAAACAGAAACCAATCTTATCAGCCTTCAAACACACTGCTGTGTGACTGCCCTTCAACACTGGCATGCAGCATCCTCTATTCTTTCAGGTGGGAGTGGAAGTTGTTTGCTGCTTTGCTGTTCTTTTCAGTGAGGACACAATAAAAGGCCAGGTAGGGAAATGGGGTTTCTGGGGTTTCTTACATGATCTATACTGCTAAATTCCACTTTTACCATGTAGCTTCTGTTTTCTGTTCACCCACGCTTCCTTCTTGAGCTTGACATTCACTTGTTTCATTTAAGTGAATGTATCCGAGTCCCAAAGCAAAAGGGCAACACATTTACAAGTAAAAAAGGAGCCATTTCTCCCTCATCTTACCTAGCCTACACTTAAAAATAATTCCTGCTCCCCCTGTGTTTTCAGCATCAGCTCTCAAGAGAATATAGGATAAGGGAACAATGCCAAGCTCTTTGATGCTTCTCTGCTTTGAGCGGGAAGGTGAAGCTTGAGGGAGGCTGTCCTTTCAATTTGTGTTTTAAAGGTAGGTGCGTGGCCACACAAAACTGCTCATTACCAGCTACCGTAGTCAATCACCACTTGGTCACAGCCTTCTACTGCCTCCTTTGGAATACTCAGATAATTTTTATCATGCAGTGCATCTAGCTATTTTGCTAGGATGCCATGAAGATTACACAGTCTTCGTAGGTTCTCCATACACATGGAAGCATTTCATCCATTACTGAAATGTTACTCTAGACCTGAACNCCCCACCAGCAGTTTTTTCTCAGATTACAAATAAAGATTATATGAACTTAATCCCAAGAAAATAAATGGAAAAGGTACAATTAACAGTCCTGCCTGCAAGTGCGGCTGAAGAAACGCCTGAACTTTTCTAGGTCATGTTTTTTTTTCTTTTGCTGCCACATCATTGTCTGAAAAGCAAAAACATAAACGGCAGAACGAAGGACTGGCACACAGGTGCAGTAGTTGCTACTGAACTGAAAACATGGTGTGGTTTCTGTGGTGGTTGCCATAGCAACAAGATCATTTACAGAGCATAATCCCATTAGGAGAAAACATTTTAAACTGAGCTAATTGTACATGAGTTTATATTGCTTCACAACCTGTTTTTTGGAAGATTTCATTTTTAGGATACTAATAAAAGACCGATTAAAAGCATTACACATTGTCCTAAATTGTCTACAGAAAGAGAAGAGAGAGAAATTATGTAAATTATTGCAGGTATCCTTAGATTGAACCGATATGATCAAGTAAATTAATTCATGAGCTCATTCCTATATTAAAAGGCACAAGACAGCAGCTGTACCTGTAGCATTGCATCATCTTGGTCAAATTCCTTTCCTTATAAAAGTATTCCTCAGATGGCCCTTTCCCTTAGAGACCATCTTAATTCCTTTAGAGTTGCATATGTCTTTTTTTTTTTCTTTTAATTTTGGGAAAATTCCCTCTGCATTGTCATGTTCGCTAAGAGGTGTAGAATACCAGTTGATAATTGACTGAGAGCAAGCTAATGGATTGTAAAAAAGCAGAATGAATAAAACTAGGATGAAATGTATCACCTGGGGGAAGGCAAAGTTAGATTTAGAAAAAGGGGAAGAAAAAAAGGAGTGCTGAGATCTGCAGGCACTATAGGGGACAAAGGACTGCTAGCTAAATATTCTAAGAAGTCATGTTGAAAATTCTGCCTTTGTATTTTAACCATGCTTTGGAGAAATGCTACTGCCACATATCTGTGTAATAGAGATACAGATATCTAATGGTTAAGCAACAGGATTGTACCTATTGAATTTTAGCTGACGGGAATATTCTGCTTAGTAACAGTTCTGGCCACAGGTCACATTTTCATTCAAGAAGTGATCTGCAGAATTCATTGGCACTGCAAGTCAGGGAGGTCAAGAACTCAGAAAGTTTCAAAAGTGATTTGGGTATCTGTGCAGCAGCTAAAAATACCTGCAGTTACACAGTATCTATGATTATGTCTTTCTGTTTCCTTTCCCTTTCTTTGACCTCTCTGTATACATCTATGTTCCACTTAGGTTCTATTCACACCTCAAATAAATGGGATCAGTGTTGTGAGAGGCACGATGTAGCCTATGTGGACACAACACTCATGTATTATAGCAGTCCTATGTGTCTTCATGATTCTGGAGACCAAATTGTGTCTTGGTGTGTAGCTATACAGCTTCATGTAAGGTTTCATTGGCTTTGGTGCAAGCTTCTCCAGTTTACATAGACACCAAGGAAATTGTATTTTAAAGGAGGAAGCTAGCATGGCTTCCATGGTAAAGAAACTGTTAAGAGCAAGAAGGCATACTTCGGAAATGTGAGTTGGGAACAAAGGAAGATATGTCAAATGTAAATGCCTAGTGAGGCTGACCAAAAGGGAACGTAAGGGGCAACAGCTAAGACTCCATAAGTATCACTGTATTTTTCCTTTTAGATGTGTCAGGCACAGGAAGTATCCCCCAAGAGACTCCAAGGCAGCTAGTTGATCATGGCATTAAAGAAACATTCAGAAATGGGAACACCTTGGCACAGGAGCCAGATGAGTGCATTCACCTTGAGCAAGGAAGAAAGCAAAGAGCCTCTCAGAGCTGAAACTGTCTTGGTCAGGGTCACATCAGTGGCTGTGATCCGGAATTGAAATATTGATAAGAAGAGGCTGTAGAACAAATTGTGGAAGCAGGTGGTAGCAAGTGCTAACGGTAGGGACAAAACAACGGAATGGTGAGATGCAGTGTGTAGTCTCTTGTTTAAAACTAGCAGGTCTGGAAGATGGCAGACATGATGGCAGTTTTTTTAAGGGCTTAAAAGGACTTATTTTGGGTTCAAGAGGTCATGGGAGCTACAGGATGATAAACCAGGAAGACCAGGAAAAACAAAAGAAAATGTCAAATTGAATCTAATTAGGAGATCGATGGTTTACTTGGCAGCCATGAGCTTGTGTTTTGTTTTAAAGTAGACGTAATCACAAAAGATCTGCCTCACAAACTTTCACGTCAACAGCAGTGTGGACAGCGAGCTCCAGCTGACACACTCCAATTGAAACACACTGCTTGGATTTCCAAAGGGCAGTTAATAAGGTCCATCACAAATAAATAAATAAATAAATAAATAAATAAATGAAATTAAGAAGCTGCAAAATTACAGGTGATGTCTTTCCCTTTATATAAATTGCTGAGAGACAGGAAATGGATTTGCTGCAAATTGCTGCTTCTTGTGGCAGAGAAACTACCAATGAGGTTCCACAGGGGAATGTGCTATTGAGCATAAATCTAAATGACCCAGAAAAGGTACTGAGCAATGTTATGATTAATTTTGTTAATGATACTAAAGCATACAAGGCAGTAAAAAAGACAGCTTACTGGGAAGAATTGCAGAAGGGCCTTATGAGACTTTGACTAGGTTAAAATGGCAGATGAAATTCAGTGTAAGAGTGAAGCTGTGTGTGGAGAAAATAGACTTAGTACTACATATACAAAGAGATGATCCTGTGAAATCAGAGGGAAATATTGGGTTATGACTGCAGAGATTAAAAATCTAGGAAAAGAAGAGGAATTACAATCTTGAAAAGACTCATAGCTGGGAGAATATTCAAGGAATTTTTCATTTTCACATGCCCTGTAGTTTATGGTCTTTCTTGGGCATCGGGTTTTTTTTGCTGGAGACAGAATATGGATCAGGATGCATCCTTGATTTGTTCACTGTAGCCAGCATTAGTCTAGATTCCAAATGCTCATTTTTCTTCATTTTAAAGTGTGTCTGTGTATATATGTATATATTTACGACATTCTTTTAAGCTCTTCTTCAGAATGATTGAAACATATGAATGGATTTCAACTTAGCGAATTAACTTCATGAAGCTGATTGTTGTTTTCTTTCTCTGTTTCTCTCAAACACGTGTGCACATGCTTACACACATGCGCACAGCAGTCTGTTTACAAGTAGGTTGCAGCACATCCACAAACAGCAACGAGAATATTTACTCTAGTGTTTGTGCTCACTAAGGGAAAAGCGTGCAAAATATTAAGAAAATCAGAACTTTCTCCTTTTCACAAGTAACAAGTATGTGATACAGCTGTATTTGCAAAAAAGTTCAAGAGATCCAAGCAACAGCTGATTATATTTTTTAAGAGGGCATTAAATGATAAAGCACAACAGATTCTCAATGTCCTGATTTAATAAAGATCTCCTCACAAGTTCTTCAGCTGTAGATTATATGTTTAAAAAAAGCCAGCAACTTATTTCAGCTGCTCCTGTGTGAAAGGGTCGCTCAGTTCCCACGCAGTTTCTTACCTTTTTTAAAACAAGTGCTTTGAGGCTACTGAACTGTCCCACCTGATATTTTAAAAATTAAAAATGAAGTGACAGGTCTATGGAAAGGAAAAAGTAGGAGGCTATAAAACCTTTTATTTTTTAAATTGTATAACAATTTATATTTAATTTGCGTTACAAACAGGCCCAGATGAATACATCTGAAAGTAGCAAAATTAAATGGTTTAATTCATCCAAAACAAGATTAAAAACTCCAGAAAAAATACTGGATATTTTCTCTCTCCATCCTCTCTAAAATCTGGAAAATTATCACACTTTTGCCTAATTTTAGTAGTTAATAAGTAGCATTTTGGACCAAACTGAGTGTTTTCATTTCATTGTCCGCTGCACATCATTAATCTGGTTCTTTAAGGCAAAAGCATAAGTGACTCTCTCTTTCTTTATTATTTTCACTTCTCTTCTAAATCAACTAAAGTCTCTAAACCCTAAGGGTAGCTATTACGCCTGCAGTAAGAAAAATGCACTCCTTGCAAAACAACTTTGATTCTTGTTTCCATGGGATTTTTTCCTTGGGTTTAACATTTCTGCCAAACTATGTAATGCTGACCTGTGTGGTACTCCATTGATTTTATTGGGTCATTAAAAAAATAATAATAATTAAAAAAAAAAACTTTAGACATAATCATTTTAGTTTACAGCCTTTCCAGATCATGATGCTCAGCCTGATAACAATAAATTTTTTGCAAAGAAATAAATTAGGAATTAGGGTGGCAGAGTACTGAACTGCAGATTGTTTAATTCTCAAGAGAACATGGTGGTGTTAAGAAAATTTTTAAACTCAGCCTTTGTCTTCTATGCCATTCTGCTATTTAAATCTACCACAGTAAAGTAAACCTGAGATTGCAGTCCACCTTCCTCTAAAAGTTATAAATTGTCAGTGGGATACACTGGCTTTTGTCTCTCTGAAACACATGGATTGCTTCAGCTTGCCTAGGGCTTCAAGCTGGCCAGGCACTGAAAGATCACCCAATAGACAATATGAATTCATTAAAGCAATTAAGTTTTTACCTTCAGAGTTCTTTCAGAATGCTGTTTCGTTTCTCACCGTGCTCATGTGATTGATGTAAAAGTTTACCACTTCAAAGCACTGATGCTGCGAGCATTAAAGTCAATGAATTCATCGTGTAGACATTACTAAGCATGAAGGATCATCTTCTGTACGTTAAGGACTGGCCTACATTCCTAAATGCTGAACCAAAGACAAGCTTGCTCTTCAAGGTTATGGTGGTTTGTGCTGTTCACTCAGCGCCTGCTCTAATGGGGTCTCATTCGAATGATAAAAAAGGAAAAAAAAACCAAAGGGTATTTCATTCATCTTAGCTTTTTGTAATCCATGCCCTTGAGTTGAAGGATCTTGCAGACAATTAGTGCTGAGGTTCTCCCTCTCGCTTTTCTTTTGCTTCTGCTCCCACCATAACTGAGCCAAACTCACCAACTCCTGCAGCCACCAGCTATGCTTGCTCTGTGCAGGGAACATAGGATGGCAGAGGCAGGACAACCATTCTGTCAATGGCCAGGGAGCCTTTTTGGTAACATCAGGGATCATTTCTGATACTTCTGGTACTGTTTTCCTCTTTTCCTGGAGCCTATTTCACTCTCAGCATTGATGCTGAGACAGGATTCACCTGTGTAGCCCCATGTATTTTGGGTCAATCTGCTAGTGTGACATTCAGGAGGTCATGTCACCCACACATAAGGAACAAACTGGGCTGAACAGCTCAGAAAATAAAGGTTATTTTGCAAAGAACTGCTGAACTTCACAGAGGCAAGCAATTGCTTAGGGGCTGTTGTTGGTGGTGAACTTATTCATGAGTCCTTATTCAAGCAGATTCTACTATTTCTTTAATAGTTTTCTTATCATAGCTGTTATATTTTCTGCCTTAAGAACTATGTACCGATCCTTTTAATGCCTGATGCTTACTCATCAGAACTTCATTTGTTCTGTTGTTTGTGGATAGTTTATGAATTTACAAAAGGTCTGAATTTTCCCCATCAGGATTTTATATGGCTCAATATTGTCCTTTTGAAGGAGTGAGTTCTATTTTTTTAAAAAGGGTGTTATGCAATATTCATCATAATTTTTTCTTCTGTAATACGGTCTGTTTTTAAACTGTCTCTCTTCAGTACTAGGACTTATCTGTATGACTTTGTGTTTAGAAAAAAACTGGAACCGTATGATTTCCAGATTGTGAGAAATTCTTTTTCCGTTTTTTCTTCATGCATTTTTCAATCTGCTTTTTCTTCCTTGTTTCATGAGATTGGCAGTAGAAACCTTCACATTGGAAAGCCTCCCTCATAAGATTTCTCATCCAGTTCTGCATTTTGAAGCAAAAAGACTAAACCTTAAAATTGAGTGGTTAGAAAATGTGCAGACCGAATCGAAGCCCCAAGTCTTATAATGTTTCTGCATCAGGCTGTTGTAATATATTGGTTTCTGCATTTAATCAGGCAATTGTAAGTGCAGAGCACTTCTAACTAGGAAGTAGAAATAATTTTCATATCTGTACTTGGTATTCCTGTTTGATTCCTCTAAAAATCTGTCTTCTGCTATTTTTTTGTGTGACTTCTTCTCTGTGCTGAATATTTTTTTAAGCTGTGTATCATGCAAAGTACAAGATATGGATTCTGACAGTAAATTAAATTTCATCCTGTTGCCTTCCATTTTATCATGCTGGCAGTGAGCAAAGCAGTTTGGAAAAAAGCAGTGCTTACGTGCACAAAGTCTGAAATATGAAAAAGCTGCTTCGATAGTTCTGTTCAGTTTGACTGGGCAAATTCTTCCTGTGCAGTGCAGGGAAGTGTCCAAACACCTTCATCAACCACAGCTTTATAGAGTCATTTCAGCCCATGCTGTCCTGCAGCACAGTGGGACTAAGTCTCTGGTGTGCAGGGAGCTGCAATGGTGAGGGAGATGTAGCAGGCAGATGGAAGAACAGTACTGCAGGCAAGGAGACATGGTGCTGCCAATAGCTGGGAATGGAGAAACACTCTGCTGTTAAGTGAGTTAGGAGTGAACAGGAATACCATGCTAGGAGGTACCTATCTGAATTTAAATTTAGCTCCCATTATTCTTCTGTGTTTTTTCATATAGGCTGATCTGAGGACCATTCGCAGGAATGGAATGTAAGACCTGAATGGAGTTTGAATACAAGGATAATATTCTTTTTTTTTTTTTTCATTTCTTCTCTTATGAGTAAAAACATCTAAATGGCTTTTCTTTAAATTAAAAGTGTGCTCTGCGTTTCACAACTGTTCATTCATTTCGATACAACAGCATTTACTCTGTGTTGATTCTCACAGTCTTATCATGGTAGCCACTGTGACAACCTGATTTCCAAGGAAAGGAAGCCTTACTCGATAGATACTACAATATTAAAATTAAATGAAGCTTGTGGGATTAATTGGGTGATATTTTGCAGAGAGAAAAGAAATAAGAGCTTAATTTTGAAGCTACTCTTCACATACTCCACTTTTCTGGCAAATGACAGATGTCCCTTTTTTCACTAGACACTGAATTTTCTCACTTATCGAAAAGAAGTCTTACAGACTTCACTTGTCCCTTGCTGCTTCTAGATCAGAAATTTTAAAGATGTAAGTAATGAGTTCTAGTATGACTTTGTTACTCCATCTGCAAAAATCTATGATAGGAAACCATGCATCCCTAACGCTAATAAATACAATCTGAGGTGAGATAATTGTTCAGTCTGCCTGTAGTAAATCTGAAGTCCCAGCTTTTTTTCTTCTTCCCTTCTTTTTATTATAAAACATAAATTTAAAAATTATAAAAAGGATACAAATGATGTGGAAAAAAGTCTTTCCTCTTCACTTGAAGTTTGAAAAGCCCCACAGAGTTCCCCTTAATGAGTGTTTCTTCAAAAAATATACCAGGCGACAAACTTGTCCTTTGAAGGAGATAAAAAGAACAGCAACTATAAAGTGCGTTTTACAGAACAAATATCTTTCTACAGAACCCACTGTGTATAATATTAAGCTGTAATATGGAGATACCTGGAAAAATAATCAGCAATGTTTTCATCGAGGTCAAATCAGTATGACTTTCTCCTTGTATTCTAAAAAGATTATTGTAGGAGTATTTGATAATGACTTTGAAAATGCTTAAGGAAGTGAATGTCACAACTGAGAATAACCTGTCTAAAGGCAAACGTGTTATACATCAGTATTGAGTATGTTGGTCCATGGGCAAACTGTTATAGTAATGGATTAGGAGAAAAGTGTCCAAAGAGAACAGGTCTTCTTCCAGATATCCAGTAACAACTCCTTTGAAGCAGAATCTTTGAACTTCTTTGTGTTCCAAGGAGGAGAATGAAAAAAGGAACGTTTTGAAAAGCTCTATCAAAGTAATTTTCTTTCTCTTTTGAGAGACAATTACGCATTTATTTTTACAGGTACCTCTACTGAGTCTTGAGTATAGATCAGTATACTCTTGTTTGGGAACTCTTTTAAATAATAGCACCAAGAGAGAAAAATGAATACAAGTAACCTATTATATACTGTACTTGACTGTGTAACCCAAGCACTGATTATAACCAAACTCATGCTAACAAAAGTACTTGCCTATGGCAATCTAAATGGGAAGTTATGCGCCAAACATTAATGCATTAGGACTCAGAGCCAGAGAGTTATCAGACAGGATGAAAGATGCTGGGCAAGTGTATTCCAGGAAAAGAAAGGGCAGTGTCATTTGAGAGTGATGTTGAAATTGTCCCTGCTTGCAGTAATGAAAAGGAGCAGGACAATGTGAAAACTCAGTTAATCATACTGTCTATCAATAATTTTGGGGCTTAGCTGTCTCTCATCTTTACAATGCTTTCTTTGGACATTCTCACAAAACCTTCTTTTTAATAAATACCATGGTGGTTATATCTTTATTTTGTGTTAAAATGACTAAAACTTGCTTCTAATTAAGAAGTTTTACCGGTAGCAGCTAGCATAAATTTCTGTACATCTGGAAGGAAACCAGGGTGGAAAAGGAAAGAACTTTGGTGTCTGGCCAATGGCAGGGAGCTTTTAGCCTTCTTTGGAAAATGCTCAAGTTCACTACAGGCAGAGTCTCTGAATTTTCCATATCCAGAAAAAAAGACATAAATTCAAATAAGTTACTTGGTTTGGCCACTAATACTACAGTATTAGTGTATGTTGTGTTCAGAGCTTGTCTCCAGAGGATAAGAGACCAAAGGCAAGTGATTACTATGGTGTATGGGAACTGTTGAATCACGGCCTTGACCACCTGAGGCAAGCACTGAGTCAGCCATGGGAGCACAGGTGAAGGCAATTCACCTGTGTGCCCGCAAAGGGTGGAGCCAGGCTCCACCTCTCCTACACCCCATTTAAAGGGCTGACTTCCACTAAGGAAGGATCTCTTCCTGGAGATTGCTCCTTCTAGAGTCTTGTGAGCCTACAACGCTGGTGAGCACCTTTTCTCTCTATTTAACTATTCTTACTAGCCTAACTTCTCTGTATACCAGTTAACTTTACGACCTGTTAACCTTACACTATGGTATTATACTAGGAAAATACCATCCCATAATTGTCTTATTTTTATATTCTCTCCTGATCATTCATTACCAGCTGATGTCAGAGAGTGCTCCAGATGGATCTTTCAACATACTAAGCATGGTTGTTCTTATGTTACAGGTTTGGTTGAAACCAACATGCTCTTGGCTTCTTATCATTTTTATATTAGCCTAGACAGCACTGTAATAACTGAAACAAAGGAAATTATATGCTTCATTTGTGTCCTAGTGCTAGAAATTGTAAGACTAGACAATAAAGAATTGACATCTTTGCCTTTAGACTCTTAAATTTTCAGACTGCCCTGTGGATCTTTCACAGTCGCCTGGCATTTCTGTAGGTTTCTACTGGAGCACTTGGTTTTACAGAAGCCATTTTTATTTGATCTCTTTGGTAGTTGTGACAAAAATGTATAGAAGAGCAAAAGAAGGGATTTACTGCTATACACATGCATGAGAGTATAAAATGTGTCCATTTCCAGTTTTTCTTTTTCTTATCTAAGTGGTAAATCATGTTCATAGAACATTCCTAAGAAAGATCACAGAAGCAATCCAGTCCATCTTGCAGTTCCTGCTAGATGTTTCTTGTATAAAATTAATGTGTTAACTGCTCCAGAATACTTACCGAAATCCATTTAGGACATATCCTTTGAAAGCTTGGTTCCCTTCTGAAAAGTGGCAGCATTAAAATGTCACCTTTTAACATAGTAGAGCTGCTCCCTATAGGTACTCAGAGTTTTATCTGCTGACTTCAGTGACAGAAGTATGTCTCTGCAGCTGGCTTTACTCCTGGTCATCCTTCAGGAGTGACGCAATGCCAGGAAGAGAGCCTGATCCTGCTCCTTTATGTGTATTTTTAACATTATAAGTGCTTAGTGAATTTTAATTTAAGAATATATCAGATAGCCTCTATAGACTATCCAAATCAGAGAGACAGCACTCGTTCAATACTGAAGACAGTGGGTCTACAAAGATACAGTAACAGACCTAATTAGTGCTGCACAAGTGTTATTTACTGATGGTCATGTAGGAGAGAGGTTGAATCTAGGCTGACTTTAATCACACCGCACTTTTTAGGAATGACTACGGGATGTAGGAAGGCAGTAGCCCATCTCCATCAGTGATAAATTTGATTTGAAATTTCTGAGAGGCATCAACTACTGAACTCCCCATTGCTGTTTTCACCGAGTTCCTTATCTTGACAGAAAAATGCTTTGAATCTGAGTGGTGGAAAGGGTATCTGAGTTTAATATAAAAGGACATGCAAATACTTTTAAGGTTTCTCTTTTTGGCACTGTGTACCTGAGCAAGGATAAGGTGATCCTGTTGTTCAAATTTCTGTCCAGAATTTTGCCAGAACATTATTTTTACTTTTAGCTTGCTTGTGTGTGTGAGTCACGGATGCCAAGCTGCTGAATACTTATATTTATTATTTATATAGCCATGCATATTCTATGAAATGGACATTTCCCTGTCACCTTCATTGATGTCTGAAGCTCCGTGGAGAAAAAAAAAACACCTAGCTCTAAAAAGTAACTTCTTATTAAAAATGGTCACACGGAGCTCAGAATTTGAGATTTTCCCCCACTAGCTGTGTTGTGGTCCTCTAATCTTCTGATGGGGAGGAACTAAAGTTCTGTGATTTAAAATGAGTTAATAATTTTTGGAGGCTTGCTCTCTATCCAAATTTCCTGGCTTGAGCCCAGCATCACTTTCTCACTAGGGAGATGAAAGACAGCTAATCATAAACACATTCTTATGATGCTCACATGCTTGGAAACCATGGTAATGAATGTTGTATAAATATGTAGAGAGCAAGCAAAGGCTGTAATGGGATAAAAATGTAGCAAAGAATCATTTCACCTCTTCCCCAAAGCTCATCTACTTCCCAAAGTGGTACTTCTAGTTTTTTTTTTAATGAATTAAACAAATAGCAATTACGTTGGAAGGTTTATAAGATTATGCATATGCCATAGTATTCATCTGAATGTAGTTTTAAAACAACCTATTACAAGATTTTTGTGTTTTCTATTTGTCTTGCCTTTATGCACCGCTCTACTGCAAGGAAGTATCCGCTCTGTTTTTAAGTACAGTTTTCAACCAGGAGCGATCAATTTTGTGGATGGATGCCTGTATTCCACTCATCTAGTATAATCACTTGATTTAATGAGAGAAAGGAACACAGTGGGGGAAGTTCTTCTTTCTATCCTGAAATACTTCTCCACATTCTTATCACTACTAATTCCGCAACATATAAAAAAACTTTTCATAATTGCATGATGTAGTATTTTTAATAGCCTGATAAAAGAAAGAAACAGAATTCAAATACTAGGACTTAGGACTGAATAAATGACAGAAGAGTAAGTACAAATGTAGGCAGAAAGTTAGGTGAAGCCAGCTCAACAAAGTCTAAAGCCAACACCAGGCTGAGACACAACACAGGTGTGACACCCATCAAAGAAGCTGCCATGTGCATCATACGCTTCTGCTTTAAATCCACGAATCTCTTGGGGGACTGCATGCAACTGATGTGACTTTTGAATAAATACATGAATGCTGTGTTATTCTTGGCTTAGCAGAGTATTATAAGGGTCATTGCTTCAGGCTGTTGATCAGCTTATTGATGACATTTCTGTCTGTGCGTTAGGGAAGGGGGAATCAATATTGGTTATTAACAATCCCTTTATTGCTGTAAGCCTCCTGCACACATGGGATATGATCACAAGATCAGCTATGCTGTTCTCAGCTCTGATATTGATTCTGCACATGAAACAAATCTAAACGTCAAAAGCCATCTTCTACCTTCCTCAAAGCGTTTGCCATATCCTTCTGCTATAAAATAATATGAAAAAGGGGCTCTTTTGAGTTCATTGGGAAGAATTTTGTTCTTTGGATTCAGAAAACTGCACCCATGGGCACTGCTAGTGCTTTGGAAATACTTAGCTGTGAGCACCTCCAGAAGTCTCTGTTGAATGACTGCTTGGGTGCTCTCACTTCCACAGGCTAGATAATCTAGACATATCCCAGGAATATGGGATTCATTTTGCCTAACTTTAGCACTTAAATCTTAGGTGTTTTTTGTCAAAATGGATATCTAGGATTACTGTAGTTGGGTGAGAGGAGAGAACCTCTCACTGGGCATTTGTAGAAGATAGATATCTAAGATAGCAAGGTTGAATTGTCCTCTTGAGCATCTGTTTTCACTGACAGCAGATGTAGTCTGACCAGCTATCTGTATGTGGTGCTTGATTTTTGCAGGACTAAAGAAGGATTAAGTCAATCTCACTTCATATTGTCTTCTGAAATATCACACCAACCTATGCTACATGCAAATTATAATTAATGATGAAGTGTAACAAAAAAGAGCACAATTTAACCTTACACACAAACAAACTGCAGGCCAAAATACAGGGATTACATTCATTCAGATATACAAGGATAAACATATAATTCCTATCTCTATCTCAATGTCTAACTCCTGCCTAAATTTCTAGAAAAATTAATGTTATTTCAGAGAAAATCTGAGTGATTGATTCTATTACTTTCATCTATCTTAGATGCAAAGTCTTCTCCTTTACTGTAGTATCTAACACAAGGATTTTATATATTTATCCTTGATACTACTCTGATGTAAGGAAAGGAATATGAGCCCTATTTCACAACTGATAAAGTGTGATAGACCAATTAGTGCCTGGATTTAGGCTCCTGTCTCTATCTAATTTCACTGACTGTAGAATTCTGGTGATAATAAATAAATGAATAGAGGGATCTACAGTAGTAAAATGAACTACATTCTGTTGTTCTGTGATATACAGACCACTTTTTTTTTTTTCTATCTATTTTCTGAGAAAGTCTGCTCGGTCATCATTCCTGCATTAGAAGACTTGTTTGTTTTTTTTCCTTCCCCCTCACAAGGATGGAGGAGGACCACAAAGGTATCAGAGGGCTGGAGCACCTCTCCTACAAAGAAAGGCTGAGCAAGCTGGGCTTGTTTAGCTTGGAGAAGGTTCCAGGGAGACACTGTTGTAGACTTCCAGTACTTGGAGGGAGCTTATAAGCAGGAAGGGGAGCAACTTATTACATGTTCTGATAGTCACACGATGAAGGGGAATGGCTTTATACTAAAAGAGGGGAGATTTAGATTAGATGCCAGAGGGAAGCTTTTCACAGGGAGAGTGGTGAAGCACTGGCACAGGCTGCCCAGAAAAGCTGCAGATGCCCCATCCCTGGTGATCAAGGCCAGGCTGAATGGGACTCTTGGAAGCCTGATCCAGTGGACAGCAAATGTGCCCATGGAAGGGGGCTGGATCTCAATGATCTTTAAGGCACTTTCCAACCCAAGCCATTCTGTGATTTTTGCTGACCAATTGGACACAGCATCAGTATTTATCTCCACGTCTAACGTAGCCTGTATAATAAGAAAAAAAGTGAATATAAATGACTTATTTTGGAGGGGTGAGAGACAGGGACTTTTAAAAAATGCATATGCTTCCTTCCTACAGTATTTCTTTTCTGAATCTTTTCCTCTCTATTTCTGTCCCATTTTTTTCTTTCTTGTTTTCTGTTTTTCCCTAGATGTCATTTGTAATGGCTTTAACAGTATATTTTTCCTTTGATTTTTTTTTTTTCCTACACTGGTATCATCAAATATGTGCACTGATACGTACTTTTGTTTAAAACTGCTTTTCAGTCAAAGCCTAGTGTACAAAGTCTTCTGGTCTTGGTTTTTCTCCCAGTAAACTCAGTATTTTTGAAAGACTTTCAGTTCTAGTTTCCCTTTCCAAGCTTAGCTGGGAGGATCCAAGCTCTGGAGGCTGCTGTGTTCTCTAGATGGTAGGAGGGATTTAGCACTTTGCTGACACATACTGGAAGTCAGGTGTGAGGAATCTGGGCCAATGAGTCTCTAGCCAATTAATTAGATGCTAACAAAGAGTTATCTGCTGTAAAAGAAGAGTTTAACGGTAATTCAAGCAAAAATTGCTGTTTTTTAATAACTAGACAAAAAAAAAAAAGAAAAAAGTGCTCTGCATGCAAACATGGATACTGGTAATGTTTGGTTTCATGCAGAGCCCAGATTAGCACTGGGCTTTCTAAAATCTGTTCCAGCAACACAGATATGTGTATCCATTGTGTATAGAATTAGTCATGGTGCTAATTACCTGGCTGGAAGTCTTCCATTGATTTTTGGTGAAGTCTGTGTCAAGTTCTAAGTTATCAGGGACTTTATTTCATTTTTTTTCATTAATTTTGTTAAGGATTTGGTCTGTTTTACCTTCTCCCTTTTTTTTTTTTTTTCTAATGCAGGAATCATGTGGTAGAAATGAGATTGTTTATCTTGTAGAGCCCAAGCTGTAGAACACGCATGGGCAAACAGAAGCAGATTTGGGACTACTTCTCCAGATTTTCTCCTAATTTGTGATAAGACTTTAGAAATACTAATACAGTGCTAGCTCAGGACTGACTGACAAGTTTCATCCTGGTGTGCTGATTGGGAGGGAGAGAGTAGAATCACCTTTCTCATGCCACAGCATTCAGCCATGTATTGGTAGGCACCAACAGGGGACAGAATCCCCTAAAGGATTTGAAATGTGTTAGCTCCAGGAACTCTCAGCCAGACCTTCAATCATGTTAAAACACTGCTAAAAATCCCTCCTGAATGTTTGCTGCTCTTCTTCTAGAGGTGGTGGCAGGTTGGCAATCTCTTCAGAGAGGATCCTTTGGTCAGTAAGACGCTTGCCTTCCCCCAAGGATGAATTCCTGTCAGCGAGGAGGTTCATTGACATTCTGCTGTGAAGATGAAGAAATGTGCCTGTAGCAACATAGTCATGGCAAGGTCGGTGAAACCAAGGGGAGGAAGAAGGGAGTTTGCAAGGCTGTTGCTCTCAGTGGGAAAAATTAAAGGTGGCTTGTGTTATAAAATATTAAATAGTGATTTAATCAGCAGTGAGATATGTAAGTGAGCTTAATTAGAAATACATATTATTCTTTGACTTTAAAGCACAAAATGAAAAATTAAAGCAATCTTAGAGGATATGTAATCAGCGAGGAATAATATGTTGGAAAATGAGCCTGATGTTGTAATTGGTGTATGCAATTAAAATTAATTAATTTTAGTTAGCATACATGCATGCAAATATGAAATCAACGAATTTCAGATATTAAACTCATAATTATAGTGATACTATTGCCAGAGCTAGTGACAGAGGAATTTACTTCTCAATGGTAAATACTTGCACTTCAGATTTGAGGTCTGTTCTCTCTGCTATCGTGTCAAGCTGAAACCTAATGATTAAGACTACTATTTGATCAACCGTGATTAAAAAAAATGGGTAGAATTCCCCTCATTTTGACTTGTACTTCCTAGGTTTTCAGCTATATCAGTCCTACCCCCTGTAGGATAACTGCAGATATTTTTCCATCAAGAGCAATTTGAGTTTAAGAAGTTCCCACCCACACATTCACTGGTTGATGTGCCTCTACCCTCACAGATTGCTCTCCTGTCCCTCTTCTAATACAGACTTACAGTGCTGTAAGCCAACTCATGAAATCATCCAGGGCTGAGAGAAGAAATCTTCCCTCTGGTTTCTATGCAGATTATTTCATTCCATAATAGCTATTCTCCAAATAAAGCACTTTTCTTTATTTTACCTTCAAATAAAACCTGCAGTGTCAGCAACAAAATTGTTCTCACATCAGGAATTTCTACAGAGCAGCAGCCCTCTTGACTCTGGTCAAAGTTTGCTTCAAGTCTTTGCAGTTCCTTGCTTTGAAACCCAATGTATTGTTAGAAGGAGCTTCTGCTTCTCTGAAAGCTATCTGGGGTAACGAAGGAGAAATTTTAACACAAAGTGATTATATTGCTACTGAAATGAATAAACTTTCTAAAACAACAGAAGTATAACTCTAAAACTCCAGCTATTATTACATATTAGGTAGGGTACCTTATGCTCTAACATTATAGATCCATTTTAGCTTAACAGTCAGATCAGACCACATTAGTCCTTTTCAGACTATATGGGCTATCTAAAACAGTAAGCAGACCCTGATTTGCTAAAAGTGTCATTAAAAGGAAAAAAAAAAAATAAAAAGTCTTTACAATATCTTTAAAGTAATCTTCCTTGTTTTTTCCTCGTATAAGCATATAGATGGAAAGGGAATTCAAGAACACTCTCCAAGAGACCCAGAAAGGAAAGACTCACTGATGAGTGACAAAGAGGGCAGAGCTCCCCTTGCTTCCGCTAGTGTGCACAGTGTACAGGGCTCTGCACTGTCTTAGCTTTTCATTTGCTTCAGTATTCTCACTCCTTCTGGCAGCAATTTGTTCACAGGAAATACATTTCCTTACAAAAGCCCCCAGCTACCTAAAAGGAGCAGTTTCTCATGCACAAGGTATACATGAAGGATTGCCCAGGCTGCAGGAGCAAGGTGCATGGTGAGAGTGCAGTGCCATCAGCAGCACATCACTGTGCTCAGAACAGAACTCCACCCTCCACTGCCTAGTATAGGTACCTACAGGTTCTGGTTGTCCATTCCTCCTCTCTAGCCCTGTAGCATGTTTGTGTGTGCTGTATATTAATTGCAAATTAATGAACTGAGGAATGGGATTTTGGTGATGTTGGTAGTCTGTGCAGAAAGATGATGTTTTTGTAGAAATGGCAACTGAGCAGAGTTACACAATCACTGGGAAAAATGTCTGATTTGTCTAAGCATTACCACTTTTATCCACTGCACGCAATAGCAACAGGAATCAAAGCTGCTAACTTTCCATCATCTCAGGACAAAGGTGCCTGTTTGATTCAGCTTCAAGGGCTGCATGCACAATCAGACCCCTGGAGATGCTGAAAGGCAGGAACGAGAGAGACACTGCAACACAGTTCACAGGGAGGAAGCTGCCTGCATGGGAAGAAAAGAATGAGCAGGGAAATGAAAAATGGGATGGGACATGAATCTGCTCACAGGTCACAGAAAGGTCTAAAAGGGGAACACAATATTCAGAAAGACACTGAGAATGGAAATATGGTTGCTATTAGAACAAAAGAGTCATTACTTAGGTTTAATGAAGCTGAATTTAATCAAAAAGAAATCGAGCAAACTGTTTGATGACTGCACATTGTAATGTGGTAACGTAGTGTGACAGGGCTTTGCAAAGCAGTGTGAATTCTGTCTCCAGATGCACAGAGGTCCAGCAGGCAGCCAACATAGCAGTGCAGCTCCTTCCTGTGCCAGGATCACACCTCCAGAGTCTTCTTCCCTGGCAGTACAGAGCTCAGGTCTGCCATGGGGAGTAGGAGGAGAGAGCCTTGGGCACTGCACAGCACTCAGCTAGAAGTAGAGATGTCATACGGGGAGCAGCGGGGTGATTAAATCTCCTTTATTCATTGGGTTACAGCATTCTCAAATGATGTACCACTCCCTTCTCCCTTTATAACAGTATGTTTCTTTACATGCCAATAGAAGACATTGAAAAACACATGCATCTAGGAGGTCCACAGGCCCTGCCTCCTGCAGGGTTACAGGAGGATTTGAACTTCCGGTGCAAAGAGAGGGTGGCTTAAGGG
The DNA here is from genome assembly GCA_016647715.1 of Pavo muticus. Taxonomy (NCBI): domain Eukaryota; kingdom Metazoa; phylum Chordata; class Aves; order Galliformes; family Phasianidae; genus Pavo; species Pavo muticus. Next base: position 763,720 of record JACDJE010000433.1, read on the forward strand.
GCTGTGCTTCAGCCTTGCCAATACTTCAGATCTGCTGCTCTGCCTCTCCAAGGCTGGCCATGGCTTAGCAGGAAGGGAGAGTGTATGTCTGTGAATATCCCTTTGGGTTAGCCTTTTGCCAGAGTGGCATCTCTCTCCAGAAAACAGAGTACCTGAGCAGTGTCTTCTTGCAACATGTTTCTGTGGCAGTAGCTTATACTGATGCAAACAGTAATAGAGATGGTGAAGCTCAGCATGAGGCTCAGCAGCTATGAAACTGAAGGAACTGAGAAAAGTTTCATTTACCATCTTAAAAAAATGGTGATTTTGTTGCCTGTGTGGCTGTGTAGTCTTCCTGATTTTCTGAAATTTCACTTTCTCATAGCATAAGGTGTGAGCACAGATAGCTTATGGATTTTGATTTTTTCTTTTTTCTGAGTGAAAACAAAGAGATGAGTCTCTGTTGGCTTAGGAAGCAGATGTATTACATCCATCAAGTTTTACTATCAAAAGTCTGAAAGTAGAGTTTATGGCAAGCTGTTATTCCAGTTTTACATCCTGGTAACTTTTACATTGCTCCTTAAGAAGGAATGCTTTTAAAGTCACCTTATTTTGCCCCCTCTTCCATCAACAACTGCTGCTGGTAGCTGCAATAAAAACAAATTCTGATGTGTGAAAATAACACGCTTTGTTTGCTTTTCAACATAGAGAGATTAAAGGAAATAGTGTGATAATTATTAATTTTGCTCTTTTGAGTGAATCTGCACACTTTTCATCTGTCCCCCTTCTTCGTTTTGCTGCAAGAGACCTTTTCTCTTTACCTAATGTTCATCTTTTACATTTTATGAGGTTGGAAATTCCTGTGCTTTTCGAAAGAATAAAATTAGTGTAAGAGATAGATAGAATCTTGAGTTCACAGAGGAAGGAAGAGGTGGGTCAGTTGAAACCTCTAACATCACAGCCTTCTATCGGAGTGCTCCCACAATTTTAACAAGCTTTCCTTGTTACAAGTTGGGTCACCTGTTCACTACTAACACAATGTTGGTATGAACAGAAAGCACCATTTGCATTACATTGTATTGTGACTAGTTATCAGTGAGTTTAATCACAATAGGGCCACAAAGATTATCAGAGGCTGGTGTACCTCTCCTATGAAGAAAGGCTGAGAGAACTGGACTTGTTTTGCTTGGAGCAGAGAAGGCTGTGGGGAGACCTCATTGTGGCCTTCCAATACTTGAAGAGAGCTTATGAGCTGAAGGAGCACTGCCTTGGTTACACAGTCTGATAGTGATGGAACAAAGGGAAATGGATTCACATTAAAAGAAGGGAGATTTAGGTTAGATTTTAGGAAGAAATTTTTTACTCAGAGGGTGGTGAGGCACTGGCACAGGCTGCCCAGAGAAGCTGTGGGTGCCCCATCCCTGGAGGCATTCAAGGCCAGGTTGGATGGAGCCCTGGGCAGCTTGGTCTGGTGGGTGCAACCCTGCCCATGGCAGGGGGTTGGAGCTCAGTGATCTTTAAAGTCCCCTCCAACCCAAGCCATTCTGTGATTCTATGATTATTTTTTCATCACAGGAAAAAATTGTAGGCAAAGGTAGGATGTGGTGTCATTAGTTCAGCGGCACTCCAGGAACCCAACTGCTTTTCCTCCAGAAGTTTTATGTATGAGTGTTGTGCTCAGACCCTATTGCTATAACTGGCACTGAGGCTTTGGCAGGACAGGAGGATTGCTCCTGGATCAGTGCGTCTCAAAAGCAAGAGAGAGGAATTGGCAAAACAATATGGGGGGGAAGTTATATGCCTGACTGTATGCTTCTTCTATGGCTAAGGTGAAATTTGTGAATAGAAGGTGGATTTGACATCAGGAAGTATTTAGACACGCTATATTGTTACTTCTCAGGAGATGAATCACATGTAACAGCACTTCCCAAGCGCATAGGCTGCAGGAAAAATAGGTTTCATTAAGTACTCTTAAATTTTCATTCTGACTCCAGGTAATAAGGGAGAACAGTGATGACCACAGATTTTGAAAAGCCAAATTCCTGCCAATTATGAGATTTTCAAGAATTAGTTAGCTTAATGTACTTCTACTTTTCTCATGCATATTGGATTAAGTCTTCAAAGTTTTCTTTACTGCCAGGACTGCTGGAGAGCTGCTTTTAAAAATGTGTTTAAATTAAAACTGGACGGATCATTTAATCAGGTGCCTCCAGGAGCAAAAAGAAAATGCCAAGTATTGTGTGACTAGTGGAAAAAAAATTCCAAGAGTCAGCAGCATGGTTTCCAGCTTGCATTTACTTAAATCACTGGAGCTGAATTGCCTTTTGGAGGAAGTACTTCCAAAAAATGTTGAGATGTAAAGAGAGAGCTGGAGATGAAAGAACACAGGTGGAAAACATATTGCAAGGGAAAGAACTAAGGATTAGCAGGGGAATTGCAATTATTTTTCTGGCTGTCTTTTAAGAGATTTGTAGGCTGGTTAACTAGTCTTGTGTCATATCTGTGCCAGGATCCTAAACATTTCAAGTTGTTCTGCTAATGCCACTGTTGAGGAGAGGATGCATGGTTTCTTGGTAGGTCTATGTGTCTGACAGGGCACAGCATCTTCTAGTCCGTGCTGCTGGGAGCTGAGTATGCAACTTCCCATGACAGGAGTAGTATAGGCAAGAATGTTTTACTGGTGCTTAAGAGAGTGTTCCAGCAGCTAAGGATTTCCAGAGAACAAGGTCCTTATATCTGGGGTTCACGCTTTTACCAGAGGGGCTTTGGGGCTAGGACAGTGCTGATGCAGTGCCAAGGGCAGCACCCCAGTGTGCTGCTGAGCATATTTGCAGGCAGACACACAAGGGATGCCTGGAAGCACTTCGCGCAGCACAGTATATTTGAAATCAAAGTTATAGACAGGGCATTGTCAACTAGTTAAAACAGGTGTACACATCAGACTCTCAGTTGGGTACTATGGGCTGATTTACACTAATTTAACTTTACTGCAGTACTTGGGGCTGAAACTGCAAACTGCTATTGAAGATCTGGGAATCGTGTATTTCAAATTCAAGGATCTTAAAAGCCTTGGGTTGATTTAGCATGCACAAAACAATAATAATAAATCCCTACCAGCCAAAGTGTACAAAAGACTTCTGCAGCTGCTATGGCTTATTTAAAATCCATCATTATCAAACATAAAGGAGACAACATATCTTTTTTTCATTTTTTTGTAATTTTGCCAAACTTCAGCAGGTTGGGCAAAATTTTTTCATGCTGAGTGTCTGCCTCAGAGTGATGCTTTGATAATTTTGCTTGTGCTTTGGTTTTGCTTTGTGTTATTTCAAAGAGGTTTGTATACATTTCTACCTTCTCATAACATTCCTGCGTTTAAAGCTGAATTTCTTTTGACTACTCTTATTTTGTATGGGAAGAATATAAAGAAAGCCTTTCATTATCACTTGAAAGTTAATTGAGGTGTTCTTAGAAGCATGCACCTTGGGACAGTGATGTCCAGATGACAAAAGAAAAATGTGCTCCTTCAAGGTATCGACGACGAAAAACAGTGGTCCTTGATTGAGCTGAGAATTCAAGCCAAATTCCCAGCTTTCTTGAGACAAAAGGAGAATTCTCCAACTGCAGTGCAGATTCCTTCTCTTGTGTTAGATCCACTGCAAAGATCACATGCAACTCTGCTCGTATCCCTGTGCCCATTTGTCACCACAGATCTGATCACTGCCAGCACTTGGGGTCTTTAATCTGATAAAACTGACAGGAGATGCTTATGCATACCATTAGGAAGGCAATATTCCATATGCTCTGTAATTGGTTTGAATTTATCCTATTATTTCAACATTTAAATGTTGCTGAATGTAATTTAGACGTGTCAGACTCATAAAGTGTAGGCTCTTGTGGGAGTTCATTATTGAAAAGAGATGCATCCACCAAGGCTTTCTCTGGCTCCAGGCCCAAACTCTCAGCATTCTGCTTACCTCACATGTGGCTTTTGTCCACTCACTACGCTTCTGCATCCCTGCTGAAGTAATATCTGACATATTCTTTTTATCACATTATATCTTCTTTCTCCTTGTGTCACGATCTGTGTGTACATATTTGTTTATTTAAGAGAGTGATAGCTTTTTGAGAGTGCAGAGTTGTCATAACTGGAGTAAACAAAACACTTGTAAGAATGCTAAAAATGTGAACAGCATCCTCCATTTTAGTGACTGCCTGTCTAATGACACAAAACTTGCTAATCGCAATCTTCTAATCTGGGTGTAGTGTCCATCACTGGTATCTAGTTATGGAAACCAGTGAAAGGCGAACTCTTCCTCTAACTGCAATGCTTGATCTCTGGACACCATGCTGAGAGCTTGTCTTTCTTTCTAGTCTCATTTGATCTCTAATATGAAGGAAAAGCATTTGGAATGCAATATTAAGATTTGTGACTGCATGCTTCTGTGGCACATTTCTGTGATAGCAGTGAAAGTAACCCTGAAGAAAATCTTACACACAGTCACAGAACAGGTGTAAAACCATGCTAATGCCTTTGACACATATGCTCAGATGACATGGTGGGTAATGAATAACTTAAGCTGCATGGAATTCACTTTTTTTCTTCATTCATCTCTATGAGAAGTATTTTTATGTAGTTGTATTGCAAATATTAGTAGTGAGAATTTAATTCACAGCTGCAAGTTAAGAGGCTAGAGGCTTTGTACAGCCTGCTCCTTTTAGAAGGTGCAGGAATTCTGATATGGGTTATGATCCCACTTTGATCTTGGCCTTAATCTTTGAAAGAGGAACCATTTTTCCTGTAGGCAGTTTCCTTGATTCCAGTAGCATTGCGCAGTTTCTTTAGGACATAATAACAAAGCAAGTTGGCAGTAAGAGCACCAGTGCTATCTAAGGACAAATAAGTAAGAAAAGGTTGATGGGTAGAGGTTTGTCTTTCACTAGACTTGCACAAAAAATAAATAGGCAGGCACATGCCTAACAGCTTGCCTTGCACGTGTTGACTATCTGATCTGAAGAGAAGACACCTACTAGAGATGTGCTGTAGACACCTACAGAGTAGTAACCTTGCTGGAACGCATGTAAAATCACAAATAGGACTTTAAGCTTGTTTCAGACATTCAGATATGGCTTCAAGCCTCACACATGTTTCTCGCTTTTTCTTTGGTTTCATCTCATGAAATGGGGAGGGAAGAGCTCTTGTTGGATGCTGATAGGGAATATGTAATGTATTTTTTGTCTTAATTGTGATCTTCTACAGTACAGCATATTAAGGAGTTATAATAATAAAAGCCTTTCTACGTATTTCTTCTTTTCTTGAAAGGTTTGGTTCATTTCATAGCCTGCTCACCTCCACCCCTGGGCTGAATTAGGCAGCTGTTCTTGCTGGACCTTCTTCTCTCCCTTCACTTTTCCTACAGCATGACTCACTGCTGTCAGCGACTTTCTTTTGGTAATTTACTCTATTTCTTGGCTTGAGGCTCTGTAATAGTTAAATAATTTTTCATTCTGTGCTTAAGAAAAATATTTTTATATCCAGGTAGATAGCTTTGTCCAAACTGGTGGCCCAGCCAAGTCCTTTGAAGATAAATACTTTGAAGCTGTTCACTTAAGCTGTTTTATCTCTGCCTGGTTTTGTTTATTTGTTGTTTATATCCTGAGGATATCATCTTTTCTGTCCTTTTGGTGTAACCTTGGCCACATAGGTGGGATAATATCACTAAAATAAACACACAATATGATTTTCCACATCAAATTACTTCGTTCCTCCCAGCGTGGATAAAATCACAGAATCATAGAATGGCTTTTGTCAGAAGGGACAGTAAAGCCCATTCTGTTAAAACCCCTTGCTGTGGGCAGGTTTGCCAACCTCTAGATCAGGCTGCCCAGGGCCCCATCCGAGCTGGCCATGAATGCCTCCAAGATTTGCTACAAGTCTGCTTAAGACTTCCAGGACATATAAATATATTTCCTTTACTTAAGATAGCTAAAAGCATTATATGATCTTCATTTTAAATCTCTTTATGTAAACTTTTGTTTCAGATGTCTTTTGTTACTGCTTGCATTATCTCTTTATCTTTGACTAATCAATTTTATCTGCCTTATATTAACTGCTTTTCTTTCCTTCAAATAATGAATGGAGTGCACTGCTTTAGAAATTTGTGTCACAGAATATCACCACCATCATTTTTTGAATGCTATGTTTGCTAAAGGTTTTTCTTTCTCTTAGTGACTTGGATTTATTACCAAGGCAACCTTTTTTATTATTATTTTTATGCTTCTGAGAGGTGAATGTACTGAACAATGTAAAGATGATCATCATAATGAGTGTCCGAAATCACAAGGAGGTATTAGAACAACTCACTTTCTTCACCTTGGATAAAACTGCGTAGAATAATAGAATCATAGAATCACCAAGGTTGGAAAAGACCTCCAAGATCATCCAGTCCAATATTTCCCCACTAAATCACGTCCCTTATTACAACACATCTAAACATTTCTTGAATACCTCCAGAGACGGTGACTGCATGGACTCCCAGAGGAGCCCGTTCCAGTGCCTCACCACTCTTTCAGAGAAAAAAATTTTCCTTATGTACAACCTGAATCTCCCCTGGTGCAACTTCAGGCCATTCCCTCTCATCTTACTGCTAGTCACGTGGATAGGTGATAGGTGGATGGTTGGACTGGATGATCTTATAGGTCTTTTCCAACCTTAGTGATTCTGTGATTCTGTGGATGAAGAGGCAGACCCCCACCTCGCCACAGCCTCCCTTCAGGTACCTTGAGAGCGATAAGGTCTCCTCTGAGCCTCCTCTGCTCCAGACTAAACAATTCCAGTTTCCTCAGTCACTCCTCATACGAGTTTCATCCATCCAGGAGCTACTCTACATGTGTGTATATGGGTAGAACATAAACTTGTGAATAAGTGGTCATAATGTATGTGAAGTTAGTTGGCCATGGGGCAGGTTGCACTCTGCTGCCAATGTAAGTTGAATGTGACTCAAGGAAATGGTTGGAAAAACAGACATTTTTTTAATTTTCCAGGCTCTGCAAGGAATTTACAAGTCACTAAGATAATTGGTGTCTTTACATGGGGGAAAGGGCATTTGGATTTACAAGGAGCCACAACTTAGTTTTCAGCTTAAATTAATCACTGCTATTGTTTAAATGTCTCCCTGACGCTAGGGAAAAGAATGAACTTGTTTGTCTTTAGAATTTTAATAGCAATTACTCTTCTCCATAATAAACATAACCAAAATACTTTCTCTTGTCAATCAGACTGACTAACGAGATTGTAGCTGAGGAACAATACCCATTTGACTGACAGGTGCCTACAAACTCTTTTGAGTATACAGGCAGCACAAAGAGAAATTAAAATATCGTCTAATTCTTTAGGGGAGAAGATTGGGTGAAAATGTTTTCTTTATTAATAGTAGGATGATGCAAGTGAAACTCATCTTAAACAGTGAAAGGTGAGGGAGCTTTTCCTCTTGGCCTCCAGGCACTTGATCTCATCTATTTCAAGGACGTATTTTTGCACACTTAATCCAAATTCACCCATGACAAGCGACAGCCCTCTAAGAAGCATTTACTTTCCCCATCAACTTTTACCTGTGATATTTGATGGCAGTAAGTTTTGTAGGAGTGTGAGTACAAAAAGTGAAATAGAAAGGACCCCTACTCTTAGTGAGTATACTGGCATTGCCCCAGTCACTCTGTGTGGCAAAATTTTGTCTCCAAATGTCACTAAATGGCTGGCTGAGCTCTATGGTCCCACATGTGGCTGCACAGCTCATAGGCAGTGCTGTATGCTGCAGTGCTTGTGTCCCCCCCCACTAACAGTTAAACATGCTGAACCTCATAATGCAGCACAGGAGAGAATTTCACCCAAGCCAATACATTCAGACAGCTCTATTTTCAAATAGTTCTAAATATAAAATGAAACTCAAAATACTACATTTTGTTTGGTCTTAAAGGAAATAGTTTGCAAAATCACCTATATTACAGAATTTCCACAACCAGAACATGTATTGCAGGATTTTTTTTTCTCAAGATTATTCTGATTTCCTCAGAAAGCTCTGAACAACAACAAAAAACACCAACAAAAGCTGGCAAATCTGCTATGACCTCCAAGCTTGCAAAAAAAGTTTATTCTGGAGGGTTTGTAGGGTTTGGCTATATGATGTACAGGAAAATCAAGAGCACTTGAGCCATGTGGTTCTAATCAGATGCTATATTTTTCTAATATAGTCAGCTGAAAGATCACAAAGTTAGAAACAAACATAGATTGCGTGCACCGAACCAAATCCGTGAAATGCATACTTCTGACTGTGGGCAAAGAAATGCACATGAAGCACAGTGTAATGCCATGGGCAGAAAGATTGGATTTAATGCTGGTCTGTTTTGTGAAAGTGCCTCTCAGAATGTGTATATGCTAACAGAACAGTGTCTGGCTCCCAAATTCATAATCTTAGTATAAAATGTTAGCACAGCTCTTTGACTTCTGAGAATTGGAGTTCTGAGCAGGACTATGGAGGTGACGTTCCCTTTGTTATGTGGCATCTGTGAAATTTCTCCTGTGGCCCAATGCCAGGTTAAAAAATGCAACTCCAATTTCTCTCTCTTCCTACATACAAAGAGAGCACCAAAAATGTAATTGCAAGTAAAGCACAAAAATGTGAGAGCGAACGTAATTAATCAGTGGGATAGATTACCAAGAACTGCAGTAGAATCTCCTTGCTTTAGAAATGCTTCATCACTATTGCAGACCTTTATGAATGTTATATCTGAGTTTAACTATGAAGCATTGGACTTGATTACAGGAATTACTGGGTGAAATTCAGTCTGATATAGGAGATCAGACAAGTTGCTCTCGATAGTCTTGTCTAGCCTTGATATCTGTGGCCCTATGGATTTTTCCACAGCTGTAGTGTGTGCAAACAGACGTAATCTTACTGATGATGCTTCCTGAGTTCCTTTCTGCCACTCATGAATAAACATCTCCTCACTGAGGATTTTCCAGTGCAACCAAATGTGGGTGTATTTCTAAAAGCTGAATAGCTACGTGTGGAACAGCTACTGCTTGATTCCCACTGGGAAACTGTGACCACCCCCTGTGTACCAGAACAGGGGGGTCTGGCCCTGAGGCTCATAAGATATCACCAGCTTGGTGCATGACAAGGGTTGTGTCTTTGTGGGAGCAGAGGTCTCCTCCACAGAGGCAGTGGAAAAACACATCTTCAGGAAGCTGCTCCACAGGATGCCTTGGTCTCCTGGGAAGTGTCGGTTGGGAAGTGAGAATTAGTTCCAAGGCAGGTGGATCTGTAGCCCATCAAAGATAACAGAAAGATGTGCTACAGAACAGAGTTGTGCTGACTGATTATGTGGCAGGAAGATTGTTTCATCTTCCTCTCACTAACCATCCGCTTGGCATGTGTGTACGTATACCACCACGTAAACGCACATTTTGTATGGATGCTGCTCACTGGCAGAGTTAATCAACAGTGACCTCTGTGTCCTCGGGTCACTCTTTTAGTGCACACCTAAGGACATAATATAGCATACAACTTCAAAATAAGGTTAGCCTGTAAAAGCTGTGGTATAAAGCATACTGCAAGTGTGAAATTAATTGCCTCACTAGAGCTAACACCAGACTTAATATTGGCAAGCTAAAATAGGCCAAGGTGAGCTAGGGACATAATTACAACAGGGATACAACTGCTGTTTAACTCAGCAGTAAACCTAATAAAAGTCAAACTGCTGGTGCTGACACAACTGTCATAAGCAGTGTCCCGTTTTCTTAGCCGTGCGGGAGGATGCAGTAGAGAATGTGACGGCTATAAATGAACAGATGAATTAAACATGGTCCTGGATTGAAATTGAGGTCTTCCTTTCCTGCAGGTTTAATTCTTGTTAATAGTTAGCCATTTCTGAGCTGTCATGGTTTTGATGAAGGAATGCACATGTGTTAATCAGGTTGTCAGAGAGTGCTTACCGCATGAAGGAAAACTTAGTTTTCTTACCGGCTCTGAGGTCACTTGGAGAACTGGAGGAGGTGGTGTCTTTTAACAGATTCAATTTCCTCTTTTCTAAGGAAAAAAAGGCTATTATTATTATTCTGTTTATTTATTTTGACTTTTGCTTTGTGTGCATAATCTTGCACTTCTGAATTTAGTTGCAAATGATACAAGAATATTTTTGGTAATAAGTGGTTTTCATCAAACTACAGTTTCCAGCTCTCACTCAACTCTAGATCTGCAGGAGGTCCGTGGGTGAACGTGAGAACTAGGATTTGGGAGAGAAGTTTCTGGGAAGTGGGTTATCTAAGGAGGACCATATTGGACTGACTGAGGTGTAGACAAAGCCTTCAGCAATGAGGATATTTTTACATGATAAAACAAGATGCCTATGGACTCAATGAGATCTTAACTGAGTAAAGCATTTCTCTGAAGTGACAAAATGTTCCTCTACACTTCTCCCACACTGTTAAACAAACCACTTCGGCTACTCATTCGAACATTGGATTCAAGTTCCCAGCTTTCACATGTTCACAGACCTCTTAAGAACATTTTCGGTCCTTGCTCCACCAGTTGCCCAGATCCTACTGACTTCAGTGTTATGAGGTTATGTCCCTGCACTGTGGTGTTGCTTCCTGTCCTTCCAGAACACCACTAATTTAAGCACAGGTTTGTTGTGCTGTTGTGAGAATAACAACCATAAGAACTGTTATTCCGAACAGATTCCTGGAGAACTGTTTCCTTTCTGGAAAGGAGGATGAATAGCTAGCCATTTTATTGCAGCAGGGAACAGTTTGCTACATTGCAACAAGAAATATGGCAGAGTCCTTCAAAACCAAACATTTACTTGGATTACTATTGTTGTATAATACTTAATGCATAGGTATAGTACAGCTGGAATGGAAAATAATTACAGCATGTAGTCATTGTTGGGAAGTGTTTGGTTTTTTAAAAGGCACTTACACATAAATTTAGTCCAATCCAGTGTTTCCTGTGGCACCTCTGTTAAACTGAACGCCACTCCTCCTCCTCCCCTGTGAATAGCACTGTACTGCCATGGGAAATATCACTACCTTCTGCTTCTTAAATGTGAGAAAAGGCAAGACCTGCAGCTTATACCTCAAGTCATAGTGAAACTCTGGTATCTGCTCAGACTGCACCAAGTCTAACCATTCCCATTTGAGGGATACGTAGGTAAGCTGCTTGCAACATAAAAACCAGAAGACTCAGTATGGAGTCCCCTAAGGGTCATGAAAAAGCTCTGAGCTATTCAGGTTAACAGTCATAAACTAAATGATGTTTGTTTGGCCAAGCCTACGCTGAAAGCATTTCTTCTCAGCCAGATCCATTATTAATTATGCATATATGAATAAATATGTTCATTGTACAACACTTGATAACACAACTCTTTTGATATTTGTATACTAGATGGCAAGCTAGTACAGCTGTGTAGTTTCACTGTTGCATGGCTGGCGACCAGACAAAGTGACCATTGCCCAGTATTTCATGACATTTAAAAATAAGGTCTTCTTTTAAAAGAAAAAAAAAGAAGAAGAAGAAACCCTGATGCTCTGTCAGGCAAAAATTTGCTTTGTGTGTAATGCAGCTCCCTGGAACAGTTCAGCATTGCTCTAATGTCACCAGGGCTGTGCTCATGGTTCTGGAAGATAGTGCTCCGTGCTTGGCACGAGTCCTCTCCTCTCACATTTTTGCTTGGCAAAGTCTGAATTTTTCTAACTCCATAAAACTTGAGCCAGGAATCTCTCCCCCCCTGCCCATTGCTTGTCTCTGTGCATCAAATTATCGTTTTTAAGAAGACACTGTGAAGCAGAAAGCATTTGCTTTAGAATGTTATTATGCACAGCATTACTAACAAAGAGATTATTGCAAACTAAAGATTGGGAATAAAAAAAAAGATTTTTCTCTAGGATTTATTCTGTTGAGGGGCGATGCATAGGTTTAAGGAGTTTTTCGGTTTTTGTTTTGTTTTGTTTTGTTTTTTAAGAAATCAAAGTCTATGCTTCTGATGACTGTGAAAGAAATATGAAGTAAATGTCCCTTTTTTTAGCCAAAACCTTTTTTGGTGCAAATTGCACATATGGTGTCAAAGAAATATCAACTGAGTAAGTACTGCTTTCATCAAGTTTCAGGGAATAATGAAAGGGAAGAGAAGGAGGTGTGGCGGGAGGGTTTGTAGGGCATGAAGTAACAGAGCCAGGCGAGGCACAAATTTTTCAAGAGTTTATTTTTCAAAAGCTTAGGCATATCCTGCTTGCAGTAATGTTATTAGACAGGAAACTTCCATTTTTCTGTATAGTCTTTTATGCTGCTATTTATCTTGCATTCATCTAGTGCTGTTTCACAAGAAGATGCGTGTGTTTCGCATGATGTGATCTCAGTCTCAGAGAGTGGCATCCAGGTCTTGGGATTTGACTCAGGCACTTCAGTTTTGCCTAAATTGAAGCATAATTAGCATAACCCCCCTCACACTAAGTTTAAAATTAACCAACACTTGTAACCTCTACTCTGCCACAGTCTGGGAATAAGCATTTCTTTGTGTGGTGTTACTGTCTGCAGCAAGCACATAGGAAGGAGAGGAGGAGAGCAGGGTTGCCTGGTTAACATGATAATCCTTCCCATGTTCTCAGGATTCATTCAGCTGCAGGTTTCAAAACAGCTCTTAGAACTTGCTAATCCTTTAGGAGGACTGAATTTTATTTTTCACAGTCAGCAGCACCAACTGAAAAACCTGCAGTATCTCTGTTCGTTTCCCTATGGCTTGCATCTCATCACCAAAACACAGAGAAATACATTTCAGCCAAAAAGGCAAAAGTTCCCACAGAGAAGCAACCCTTTGTTGATTCCACTGGCTACCTGGAAGCTGGCCGGTGAGGGGGGTGAGCGGGAGGTCATGCTGGCTGCCTTTGGGCTGGCTGCGGGTAGCTTGGCACTGCTTGCCTGGCAGCAATTAGTGCCACTTCTGGCCCGAGCATCAATCTGGCAGAGTTTGCAGGTGCAAGAAGCAGAGCAGCAATCTGTTCCCTTCCCAGCCCTCCTGCCCGGAGCAACCTGATTTCTTCTCACCTGAGGCTGGAGCTCCCTGCCTGTGCTTTATTCACACGTGCTGGTGCCTGCACCCTGTCCCTGTGATGGTGGCATTTGTGAGGAACCAGCATTGGCTCCATCTGGGTTCAGTGCCTCCACTTCTCCTCATAGCAGTGGGAATCCAGGATAGATTTCAAAGACAAAAAAAATGGTCACCACTTCTTCCTTCTGTCCTGTTCTCTGACATGTGGCATTGGAAGCCACCATGCTAGCTCCTTCCCTCTGAGACACGCTGGCTAGAATGTAACAATCCACTGAAAATTAGAATGAAGGCTGGCCAAAAAATGTTCCCTGACCCTGCTTCCTGCACCCTCTCAACTCCAGCATCCTCCCAGTTACTGCTAGGAACCCGGAGCTGCTTGAGTACTTGCTGTTGTCAGAAATGCTCTTTTGCCAAAAATTTAAACATTTTGCAGAAGTGCAGTTCAGCCCCATTGTTTGCAGGGTGTTTTTAGATGCAGAACGCAGTGGAATGAGGCTGATGAGGGGTCAGGCAAGTAGGTGGAAGGATAGGAGACGAGGAGCTGATGTCAGATCCCACTCCCTCATCTTGAAGCAGCCAGCATGTGATACTTCCAGGTGTGGGTATGCTTTATCCAAATCCCTTGTCTGCCTGATTTTTGGTAGACTGTAGGCATACGTACACTTGGACAAAGAAGGAGGGGAGGCAAGGGAAACAATTCCACATGTTTTTAAAAAATGCCTTTTTCTCTGTTTCACAGTAGAAAACAGTGTGAAGACTTCCTATATTCCACAACTCTTCCACTCCGTTTCCCTGCCTACCCTGTACTCTCATGGTAAAAATAGCCCCTTACACAATAGATATTGTGAAGAAAGACCTAGCAGTGCATAGCTAAAGCCCATGATGGACAATACAGATGCAAACAGCATCAGCCAAAAACTTTTCACATTCCTGGAGTGCAGGTTTTACCACTGATTTTAATGTATGAAATGACTGGTCTTTCATTAGATAATATGTTGAGATTATAGTTTATAATCTAATTTTTAGCACTGAGGAACTTTAAATTTTAAGGTTTGGGTTATTTTTTTTTTCTTTGACGAAATTCATTTGGGCTTTTTAGTCCTAAGATTCTTTTATTCCCTCTACCGCTTGATTTCACTGTGATCCAGGCTCTTTGTTCTACACCATTTTCAGAACTAAATTATTTAGGAAGGTGCCTGGATTAGACTGCACAACTGCATTGTGTTACTCATTATGTAATTAATAATTGAAATTTCAGTCTTATTAATATTTTCTGAAATGCATTGCAAAGTTAAAATATAATTAACACATTCACAATCAGTCCTGCCTTCGTCTTTAGTACGAGTCATCAGGAGCATAGTGACACTTCCATTCTCATGACTTATCATGGGAAAAAATAGGCTTATAGCATTCCAAAAGAACAGACTCTGTAGGTATTAAATAGCTAAGATAATTGGTTAGTGCTGTTTTATACATCACATTGTACTGGAGAGAAGGTGTACATTTGAGTAGGTTTTGCAATCAGAAAGAGAAGGTGAATACTGGGAGATATCTGTATAACATGGAATCCTATGTATTAGAGGGTAAAACATTTTTGGGACATCTAGCACATCTGTGAGATTAAGATAAACATTTCAGTTTAAATTAATGACAGCACCTTCTTGGGTGGTAGTCAGAAGCAGTTAAACATTTCAACCAAACTTTTAATTAGCTTTGCAAAGCTTTACGTTTGCAGAAGTGAAGAGTTCTTTACCTTGAATTTGACCAGAAGCCTGACTGACTGACACAGAACAGCAGATAAGCTGCTTGGAGGGAACCTCTGAACACCATCTAGTCCAGCCTCCTGCTTTATGTGTGCCTACTGCCAACAACTGATCAGGTCAGTGGCTTTTCAAATCCTCCAAGGATGGAGATTTAACTACATCCAAGTAATAGGTTTCCATGTTGTACCGAATTCCTAGTAAAACACTTTTCCTAATATCCAGTGTGAACCTGCCAGGCCTCCATTTGCCATTGTTGCCTTGGGCTATACTGTTTTGCACAACTGTGCATCTCTGTTCTTTAGCTCCTCATCAGCAGCTGTGGACGCTATGAGACTGCCCCTCAGCCTCTTTTTTGCTGGGCTACACCAGGCGAGTGCCCTCCCTCTCCCCATGTGCTGATACTCTGCAGCTCTCTGCTGGATCCACACTAGTTTTTCAGCAGTCATTTTGAAGTGGGAGACCCGAAAACTGGAGATGGAAATCCATGGGCAGCCTCACCAGCACCAAGAAGGTAAGATTACTAACTTATTGATCTCATGGCCATGCTTCTCCTAATGCAGCCAAGCACATGGTTTGCCTCAGTTATAATGAGAGCATGATGCTGGCTCTTGTTTAGTCTGGCATCCATTGTAACCCATGGGTTTTCAGCAGATTTTTTTGCCAGTCAGACCTCTGTATATACATATGAGATTTTTTGTTGTTGTTATTGTTAATTGGGTCCTGTAACAGCTACCATTTAGGGAAAAACCCAAAAGACTGAACAGCCTAAAATCAGATTGTACATAATTTTCTACAAAGAGTAAATGCAAAAACAGGAGAGGATTAAGTAGTTTTAGAACCCTCTCCTTTGGCATCAGGGCAGAAGAGATGCCACCTTCTCACACCCCAGGGCCAGAGGTGAGGGATGGGAAAGGACAGCTGATACAACCACAGAAACACAACAGCTTTTAATGACTGCCTCTCCCTTGGCTGCCTGTGGGGTGTCAGCATGCTTTGCTCCTCCTCTGCTGCTGTCCAAACCAGGATGTCTCCACTCCAGGCAGCTGCAGGGTGCTTGAGAACCCCCTGCCCCGACTGACCCTCTTGCTACATTCTTGCCACTGCCTCCCAGAAATGGCCACAGGCCCTAACTGCCAGCCGCCATGTTTGGGCCAGCACGTGCCACTCAGAATCCTGTCGCCATGGCCACCCAACCGCCCTCAACTGCAGTCCCTGAGCTGACCGAGTCAGAGGCAGCTGCAAACCGGGCTCTCGGAAAGAGATACTTTGTATTTCTTGCATTTCCAAGGAGGGGATGGAGCAGCCACCTTTGAAGAAGAGGCGGCTGATGGAAATGGGCGATGACATTGAGCCCATGGAGGTGGACCCGCCTGGCAGCGAAGAAGAGCCCATGGAGGTGGATCCGCCCATGGAAGATGAGCTCATGGAAGTGGATCCACCTCCAGCAGGGCAGACTGAACATCTCTCTGCTGCTGCCAGGCTGACCAGGAAGAGGTCGCGCCCCAAATGTCATCGCAGGGGCGCCAGGATCCGTCCACCTCCCGAGAAACGGCCGCCTCGAAGCCGGCGCTGATCCTCCCATCCTGTAAGTTTGCCCTTGCCCGGGAGAGCCCCAGCTCACGGCCATCCTGCGGGCTCATGTGGAGCCTCCATTTTCTGGTTATTCTTCTTTTCACAGCCAAGGCTCCTACGAGCCCTTCCTTCCCATCCCCCTCCCTCGTCCCTTCCCAAGTCCTCTCATCTTTTCTTCACCAAGTCATGAGGAAGAGGGCAGGGCAGGGACTGCTATCCTTGGAGCTGCTGTGCCAGGGCAGTGAGACAAGTCTGGTGGAGGAACCTCAACTGCTGGGGACCTTGAACATCGCAGGGGCGCAAGGATCCTGTAAGTTTAACATTACTGAGGAGAGCCCCAACTCAGGGCCATCCTGCAGGCTCACATGGAGCCTCCATTTATTGGTAGTTCTTTTTTTTTTTTTTTTTTTTTGACAGCCAAGTCTTCCACGAGTCCATCCATCCTATTTCCCTCCCTCATCCAACCCCAGAGGGAGAGAAGAGGCTAGAGAAGTGACAGATGCACCTGTTCCTGTGGAGAACCAGACTTAGATTTGGACAGGAAGAAGTGCTGAACAAAATAATAAAGAAGTAAAAACCCCAAAACAAAATAAACAGTTTTTTCTTTTTAAAAAAGGAAAGCAATAATTGTCTCTCTGCTTCAGGAACCCTAGAGTTTACACGTAGGTTCCCGCATCCCCTCCTTGCCTCCCACACACAGAACGTACCCCCTAGCAGGACACGCTGCCCTCATTGCCAGCCCGAGGCACCACCGCACTGCACACACCACTGAGGCTGTCTCCCTGCCCTGCCTCACCACCCTCTGCTAAGGGGCGGGGCTATTTCACATACTCATATTTCACCTCATCAAGAACATAGGAAGGAGCCCCTTTTGACTGTAGAAAAGGTAATTCTAAAGAATCGATCACACAGTATTTGACTTCCTCTCAGTAATTAACTGGTTAATGAATAGCGATGCTTGAACTGAAAACAAAAATTAGCATTTGTCAGGACAAACACATAACTCTGCTGAACATCTTTTAATGCATTGTCTCCTGCACTTTACATGTTTGCTGTGAGAGATTTCTCAGAATCTCCTAGGGAATTTATTTCACAATGTAATTGCTAGCCAGGTTCCATTATGCTTGTCTTCTAGAGAAATAATTTATGCTCTGACTGAAACACTGAACCAAACTGTATTCAGATACATAAGAATATGACTTGTACTTCCCATGTGCTTCTCTGCCAAAGCTTGCTGGTGGTTACTGTGTATTGAAGAACTGCAAAAAAAGCCATGAGCAACGAAGAAAAAGGAATATGATCCATATATCATGACTCTTAAAGATGGTTTGTATGGTTTTGTTGTTACACACTCCTGACAGTGGATGAAGTTTCAGGGAAAAAGGTTTCAGTTCCAGGTTTTGCCATAGATTTTCTGTGCACCTTTGGACAACAGAGACAGGTAACATTTCCTCAAGGGTGGCTTTACTTTTCTTTGCCTTAAACTGAACAGGAAAATCTGATCATTTCAAGTGTATTATGCCAAGAAAAAAAATGTATTTGTCATTAAATGACTGTAACTAGCTTCAGAAATAATTTGAAGTTAATTTGCTCCCTACTTTTTGTCATCTCAGTGGAAGTTAAGCAGCTAAGGTCAGAACACAGGTCGGAAAGTATCTGTGTGGCTTGAAGATGGCAACACTGTTCTGTCGTAGGCTGTATGAGAAACCAGGCAGGTATACCCTGTTTAGGGCTCCAGACCACTTTTCTACTAAATAAATTTCACGAGTAGTAATTACATGACTACACAGGAAATAAAATGATGATTGACCTGAGATGTCAGAAATACTGTTTCAAATGACACAGAAACTGCTTTTTTTTTTTCCTTTCTCACTTGAAATACCACCTAAATGGCAAAGAAAGTCTGTAACTATACTCAGATAAACTCACTTTAGTAGTCTATGTGTACATCTTCCTAGTAACTGAAGCTGCCTTGTCAGATCAATATGCAACAGAAGCTCTTAGCTTATTTAATAGCTCACTAAATAGGTCCATGATCTTCTACCAGTTCCTTAGGTCATTCCAAACCTACTAAAATGATCGCTGCTTTGACATTACAACTGCCTCTGCACAGAGGAAGCAAGTAACCTCCCAGCTATTTACAGCCCTTATTACACAGCAGAGAGCAAATCTTGTATATAACATCATCTTATTCCCCATCTTGCTTTCCATATAGGTTTCTTCAACAAAGTGCCCTGAAAAATGGGTGCCCAGTTTTTAAACAAATACAATGAACTTACAACTAACGCTTGACCACTTTTAGCTTCTTAGTTGTGTTTTCAGTAGAGATCATCTTGTTGTCTAGCAACTTACTTCAGGTTTTGCCAGACCTGTGACTCATTAAGTCTCACCATACTTGACATACCTGCTAAGGCCAAGAGTTAAACAAGACATGCTTTGTTCTATAAATAAGAAAGCTAAGCATTGCATCTGTGTATCCATGTTGTTTTGTAGTCTACTGTTTTAGGAAAGGAGGCTGGCAGCAAACACGGCCAATTCTTTATTGTATGGATGGGTGGGCGAGAGCAACTGTATAACCCGTGCTTCCCAACATAGTGCTTCTCATCTGAGGTATGATAAATGGACAAGTTCAGTTACTGACCAGTTGCAGAGTAAAAGTGGCCTCTTTCTTACACCACACTAATGAGCATGATGTGAATCACAGCAAGGGAAAAGGCATTCTGCTTTGCATCTCAGATGAAAATCATGTGTGCAATCATGTAATGTGTCTCAGTTGCTTAGCAAGGGCTCATTCACATACAGGCACTTACATCTTCTTCCACATAGAACTACTGATCTTTCTTAGTCACAGGCAATATTTTTTCTATATAATGCTATTTCTTTTGGACTAGTGGAAGAAATATATATGAGGACTGCTCCAAAACTAATGCCTCCTATTTTATTATGTTGGCCCAAGACATTAGGAGTGGATGTTGGTGGTATGGCAGTGGAGGTTGAACCTTCCCACCAGCATTCCGTTACATTTTGATGCCATGAGACAGATGGCAGAAACAGGGCAGTCTGAAAAAGTGGTGTCTGATAGGGAAGAACATACGAAGCAAAGGTATGGAACTGAATTCCTCCATGCCAAAAAAAATGCACCCATTGACATTCATCAGTGCTTGCTGAACACTTCTGGAGACCAAACAGTGGATGTGAGCATAGTGAGATGGTGGCTGATGTGTTTCAGCAGTGGCAACAGCAGCATGAAAGATAAGCTATGTTCAGACAGCCATGCAAAGCTGTCAAACCACAAAATGAAGAGCATCTCCATCAGTTCATCCTCTTGTATTGGCTAATGGTGATGACTACCTTGAAAAATAGTGTTTTGTAGCTGAGAATTTGCTTTATCAAGTAGTTTTATTGTGCTCTTTTTATCTGTTGTAATTTCGATGGAAATAAATAGGAGACATTACTTTTAGAGCAACCTACTTATATATGTACACATATACATACATATGGACACACGCACTTATACAAATACACGTGTTTAATTATATATAAGAAGTGGTAAGTGAATATGTTATCTGAAAGAATCACATTTTGGATCTAGACTGTATTAGCTATGCATGTTTCTCCAAGTCTCTTCTGACTAGACTTTCATACAGCTTTAGCATATATGTGAATAAAAGTTTAGCTGTGAATTTGATGGATATATGGAAATGTGAGTCTTTTCTCTGCAGAAGACATATGTACGGATCTTTCCCAGACTAGGTGTGGCTTTGGAACTGTAAGGGTATAGAATATGAACTTGGCATTAATGGATAAGTTGTTCTTATTTTCTGCCTCAGCTACTGAACTCACAGCTTTCTAGACCTAAAAGAGAAAGTAATTTTCCAAAACGTTTAATTCCTCAGTTTGTTACTGCCAGCAAAACATAGTGAAGACTAGATTGATAGAAATACTTTCAACACCATAGAACAGTGAGAAATGATGGCATGTTGGCCACCCATTAGGGATTAGGACGCGTGATCGCGCAAATCCCAAGAGTAGAGCTCCCGCATCTGTTTGTGCAGGTAGGAATGCTGTTTGACAAGGGCACAGGGTGACGTTACTGTCACAGAATTATTTGAGTACAGCTTGAACATACTTGGCTGTATCCCATGACCTTCCCTCCTACTCCAGGTTCTCCCCAATAGCAGAACTATCTCTAGTTATATGTTAATTTGTCTGATGGTTTTTAAAGTATCTGGATAGAGGACATCAGTGAAGATGGCTGAATTAAAAAAAAACATTATTGATAAGCCCTGAATCACAGGCTGGAAGTTTCATTCTTCTCTTCTGTGAACCGCTTCAAGTGTACCTCAGGACACTGCTTATATCTATCTCCTCTTAAATGGTAAAAATGTAAAGCTGATTTTCCATTGACTGGTATATTAAGCAGTCACTCAAACCAGAGTAAAGAAGACTGGAAAAGTATGGCATTATGATTTGGTACAATTTTTATTTAGCTTCTGCTGTTTTTAATTGAAATTATATAAGATTTGAGACAGTGAAGAAGTGGAAACCATGTGTCTGACTGTGCTCATGACTGCCTGCAAAAGTGCACAGTAGTGCACACTTTCTAAAGTGTCTATGTCTAATTAAAAGCCACCAATGAAATTCAGCCAGCAGCACATCGGAGGTTCAGTAATGGATAAAGAAGTAGGAATATTAAGAATATTCTATGAAATTAAGAAAAAGATCAGTAAGTATTGCACATTTTCATTAATTGTTTAATAAGATAAAAATGTTAAATAATAGAAAATTAAAGGGGATAATTATAGTTCTGGTGTGACTTAGTATTCCAAGCTAACAGAGAAAGCAGAAGCAATATGTTTTTTGAGCTTCTGCAGTATGAAATCTCTAGGGATTGTAAGTGGGAGAATATCTGGCCCAGTGTGTGTATGGACCTACATAGATTTTAAAATATCCGGAGGAGGGAAGCTACAGTAAAAACAAGAGGTGCAGGAGCTGGGAGGTCAGCATACAGCGTGCAAATTCACTGGTTGCCTTATGTGTTATTTTTTAATAGCTGTTGTTACTCTTGTTCATTTTTAAATAAATGAACAAGATCAAATAAAAAAAAAAAAAGCTTTATTTAGCCTGTTCTGTACTCTCTGTTTAGACAAAACCACCAGCAAATTTTCAATACAGGAGACAGGGAGGCACTTAACAAAAGATACTATATGTTGCTGTATGTAGCCTCACAATACTATATGATAAAGATAGTCCAAGGAGATCAAATGATGGTTTTATAAAAATAGCTTCTGCCCTCCCTGAAATCCTATGCTAGATTCTGACACCCTTGTCATAAAGAGTCCCACTGTAAGCTGTGGGATTGTTTATGCAGCAGTCTGTGAGATTTCTCAATGCGAAGAGAAAAATGACAGAAAAATGCAGTCTTATTTTGTCCTTATCAGCTTTAAAACCTTGTTCTGTTTTGTAGAATAATGGCGGGGTAGTATCTACTCTGCAAATTCCTTTTTTTTAAATCTAATCTTGTTTCTGTTATTGAATCAACACTTCGTTGGGATTTATTCCACAAAGTCTGGAATTCAGATAGCCAGGGGGAAAATTAAAATCCTGGAAAGCCTGGGAATACATAGGAAAATCACATAAATGGAACATAATATATGTTTGAAAGCAGGATTTCTGCCCTTGTGTGTGCAATGAGGAATAATTTTCAGCAGATGGATTGGACAGTGTGTGAAGGAATGGGCTCTTTGGTTCGACTCCAGCCCAAATCAGTCATTGTTGCTGTTCTGATTGCTGCTAAGCAGTCTGTGGGAAATGACTTAGTGGTCTCACTACAGTCTTATGAAGCACTAATGAGCTTAGCAAAGAAAATGGTGGAGGGAATTGTGGAAACTGAACTTCTTTTCACTCTGCAATTCAAGGCTGAGATGTATGGGCAGGATCAGAGTAGAAACTGAGCGGGCCAGTGCTATGTGTAATACGTAGGTTTCTTGGGACTTGTAGCTGAGAGTGATTTGGCACATCAAAATCATAGGAAGGGTAAAGAAAAGATTTCTTCTATGCTGTGTCTTATCATATTGTCATTGTCTGGAACTAGACTAAACATGACAAAGTGGCAAAAAAGTAAGTAACTTCCTATTTTCCTTATACCTCCTTAGAGGCCACTCCACCCCTAACTTCATCTGTGGTATGGCAAAGGCTGCTTCAGGCCTGGTGGTGTCTCTGGACCTGGGCAGACTGACAGCTGAGGATCTGCCCTGTTCTATGTAAGTCAGGATGCTGCTGCTGTGGCCTCCTGCCCCAGTCCTGTCCCTTTGCCCACAGGCAACCTGCACACTGTCAGCAGCATGTCACCATACCCTGCAAGACAGGACCAAGTATCTAAAATCAGAGCAGCCTGGCAAAGCAAGTAATAATTGCAAAAACGAACACAATGTGAACCACGGTCCCTCTTTCACCACAGGCTGCTACAGCATTACCTGGGCTTTGTGCGGCTGTTGAGAGTTTCAGCGCTGCGGTCAGCTCTGCGGGCACTTCTCTCCCACCTCATTACAGAGCAGCCGGCTTTCTGTTTTCTCTCAGTTTTCAGCTCCTCGTGCTTCTGAGGAAGGTGAAGGATGAGAGGTGCCTTGTGGCGAGAATCCCGCTGCCTCCTGGGGTAATGTGCTGGCTGCTCCCCCCAGATGACATCTTTACAGGGCCACGTCTCGTGCCAGTATCTCTTTCTATAGGGACTCATTTGTGTTGCCTACATCGTGTGCTGGATTTAGAAGCCCTCCAGTGTTACCATGGCAACAGTTTCTGCTTAAGTATAGGTGAGAATACAAGTTAATTTTAAATAAGGTGAACTGAAGGAGGGGGTGAAAAAGCTCTCACAAGGCAACTGAAGCCACACAGATGTTTGAGGTTACTAGCAAAGTATCCAAAGCTAATTCCCCATCCCTGAGGTCACAAACTCCTCATAACAAAAAAGAGGTTCAGGGCCCGGTTTTTTGGACTGTCACTGCTTGTGGTGGTGGCTGGCCTAGGAAGATGTCATTCCCACTTCCATCTCCTCTTAGTGTGTCCCACAAACCAGCGACATGATGCTGAACACTCTGCTTTGGGCAGGGTCAGCAGGTGAATGCGCCCTGGAAAAAGCACAGCTAGCTGGGCAGGGAGTGTGTGGGCAGTGAAGGTCTGACACTGCTGCTGGTTATCAGCTGGAAAGGCCAATAGGCCCTCCTCTAGGATGTGGCCCAAACTCTGCCCTCAGCAATAGCCTTAAAATCTGAAGGCTATGTATATATAAGTATTATATACATATGCATATCTACACATGTGTATATGTAAGTATGTATATCTATGTAGCGTGAGAAATTAACAAAAGAATATAAAAGACAATCTCTAAAATAGAAATAGTCTTTTTATACTAAAGTTAACTGGAAGAAAAAGCAATGCGTGATTGACAGAGCAGGGACACAATGAGTGCTGCTCGCAGTTACATTGTAGGATTGGCCCTTTTTGCTTTTTCTCAGCCCGATCAGAGCCATCTTTCTCTCTCAGCTCCATAATTGGCACTTATCACCACCATGTGCAAGTGTCTCATCCATTAAATAAATATCAGGGTAACAGTGAGAGATGCAGAAACCACTTAAACGTTCACCTAGTCATTTAACTCTCTGTGATCTGTGCTTTGTGAGAGTTACCTTCTTAATATACACAATTTACAGCTTAAGAGTGAGCAACTTCAGAAAAAGTGAAGGGCAGTTTGTGCAAACCCATTTGTGACACTGATGACAATTGCACCGAGAGAGAAGCTATATTCTAGGTGACCTTACAGAAGCAGTGGGGGCTGAGTGATGTGTTCTGAAATTTGAGTAACAAAAGGATGCTATTCAGATTTTTGTAATAAACAGTTGCTTGGTAACCAGCTTCTGTAAATCTTTTGGCAGCACTGTTAGAACAAATATCTATGCCCAGGTGTTTGTCCCTTCTGTTTACCTGAAAGTGACAGTCACACAAACAGAAATAAGACTGCTACCTTCTACCGTTTCATCTGTGGCCAGCAATTTACCGATCAGTAAGGCACAAAAGGCTGAGGTAAAGTTATGGCACAGATTAACAAACAATGTAACCTTTAAAAAATTTCCCTTATTTGCCATGATTTTTGAAGCTGCTTCTGCACTTTTTATTTCCATTTCTTCATTTGTTTTGTGATGAATCACATCCCTGCTGCTGCTTAGAAAAAGCAAGAAAAAGCATCTCTCCTGGAGTTGAAAGACAAAATTTCTAGCATATAAACACTCCGGTGTTACAGAGGAGCTGTGCAATGTTATGAATTTACTTATAAAAACATTTCCAACTTTTTACTCTGAATTTCTTCAGTTGTTTGGTATACTGATTTATATTGCTGATTAGATCTTACATCTGTATGCAGATAAGTAGTGTATTCAGAAGGCTTAATTAATTAGCGTATCATGTGATTTCAAGGCAGTCACAGTTAAAATCACAAGATAAGAATGAAAGTGACTGCTGACATAATGATTATCTTATTTCCAAAACTGTCTGGATTACGTGCTGTGTTAATGTGTGTCAAGACTGACCTGTCTTGCAGGGGGTGGATAGTTTATTACAAGCATCACAAGGAGAGATGCTCCCAGACATTTTATTTAGGTGGGTACATGTTTTAGAATGTATTCTTACAGCCTAAGCATTCAGTATACAACTGGAGTATTAGAAATCTTAGAGGAAAAGAGGTCTTTTGTGTAGCGGAAGTATTATGGAAAAAAAAAAAGGATCTGAAGGAAGGAATGTAAAGCAGTTATGGGAAGAATAAATTGAAGGCCATAAACACATGAATCTGTATGAAAGAATAATAGGGTAAGCTAAGGGGATGGATAGCTCTGAGGGCCAAAAAGAAAGGAAGGATAATGTTTTAATGGAAATGGAGAAACGGGATCCTGTTTACAGAGAACTGTTACATGGTTCTGAGAATGTGAAGAGTGTTGGTGATGCTGCCTGAAATGCCTCAACTAGGATGGAAAATAGGAAAAATACTTTGTATTGTATCCAGAATATTTCTTCTGCTTACGCTATTTCCTGAACGTGTACATTGAGATGCAAAACTAGAACTATACCATAGCAATGTGTCCTCCTAATCAGTGCAGAAGAAGAGGAACTCACCTAAGTGTCGTGAAGGCTATCTGAAGTTTGCCAGTCAAATAGGCAACCTCCCTAAAGGAACCAGTTTGGAGTTTCTTCTTTACCTGTGCCAAATGCATGACAGGAAAGAAATGCGTAGATGAGGGCATTTCAAGGTGTGGACCTCTGATGGCATCTGCCAATTGCTTCCAAATGGTTGGCAAAGGGGGCCTAAGAAAAGCAAATGTGCTTGTAAACTCAAACTTCCACTTGTTCGCAGTTGCTATAGGATAGCCAAGTCTACAGAAAGCTGCTAGCATCTGCTGTAGATATTTCTACCCCCAAAAAGACCCCCAAAGGGACCTTTTATTATATTCATAATTGCCTACATTTAACAGTGCTTCCGCTATTAGTCACACTTACCATTTCTTTTATACAGAATGTATTGTTTAAGGGATACGTAACAGCCTTAGGTCATTTCTTTTATGGTGTTGAAGTATATCTCTCCTCTAAGCAAAGGCAGTGTAAGTTGGAAAGAAGTCAAAGTCCTTCATTTTTGGTTGTTGTTACTGGTAACTCATCTAGTAAACAAATGTAAACTGAAACCATATCTTTCTCTCTAAAGATGACTATCATCTCAAATGGCAGAAAATTAATCTGTCTTGGGACCATATTGGAAACAGGGTAAAATTAATGAGAAAAATCATTTGATGGTTGAGCCTGCTGGCCTCCAGCCCAGGCAAGAATGGTGGCTGGAAAGAAACAAAGAATAGCTGTGCTTAAGGGTGAGAGTTGAGCATTTAGGGTAGGAAGAAAAAGAAACTGAAATCACCATCTGAAGTAAAGAGTAGAAAATAAAGACTTTGGAATAAGACCACATAGAGAAATCATTTATATATATATGTATGTATGTATAGTTTAGAGATGTATAGGAAGCACTAAGAAAAATTGACAATGAAGAGGAACACCAAACCTGCTAACCAGGTGAGCAGAAAGAGATAAAACACCAAAACTGAAAGTTTATGTCTCTGACTGGTTGTCCCACTTTAAGGCAGGGGGCAAGAAGATGTCTTTTACCAACCTGTGTTTTGGTATTTGCTAGAATGAGATATTCAAAAGCATTTTCCATAGTACCAGACTACAGGCTTGGGACAAGTGATGCCTCTCCTCTGCAGTTATTTGTAGGTTGTGTAGGACTTCAGAAGAATACTGGAACATATCGAATGATTTCCATATCGCCTCTTTCATGATAGTATGGGGAGACAAGAGGGGTGAGATCATCTTGGATCTTTAGGAAGTGTCTGTATGTTAAACATTGTCACAGTGTGGAGAAAAACATTAATGATCTGAGGGAGATATGGTTTACCAAGAAAGTAGATCAACAGGAATACATGAAACCAGGAACCAAAACTCTCAGAGCAGATGCCAACAAACAGTAGAATATTGATACAATCCAATAGGTTTCATTCTGGTAATTTTCAGGAGATAACGGTACTGAAAAATGTAGGTGAATTCTCATTTGGCAATCCAAGCAGGACAGTGTTGGTGTTTATGCCAAACTGCAGCATAGGTTTTTCACAGCTGAAGGTCCACCTAGAGAAAATGTTTTCCAAGAAAAAGGTCAATTTCATTTTCTGATGTTATATCACAAAGAGTGGTTTCCACACAGATTTGTGCTGTGCAGAAGTCTGATGCCTCAGACAACTTTTTATAATGAATTTCTATAATATTTCACAGGAACACTAATTCATATCGAGGATTAGAGTATATGTTTTCCTTTAATTCTCATGTGATCCCCTGAGCCTATTACATATTTCCTCTCCTGCAGAAAAATTTCACAGCATACTAGAGAAGAGCAACAGCTCTCAGCCTGTTGGAAAAGGCAGTGAGGGACTGGTGGATGGAGCTGACCATACTGATGAGACCCTGCTGCATTGGGAAGAGTGGAACTATCTGCCCTGTTTGGCAGGATGCTCCTGCCCCTCTCACCCATCAGCCTATGAGGAAATCTAGTACTGAACCAGTTTCCATTCATCCATGCAACACTCCCTTGTATGTTTTAGATGTGCATCTTCTTGAAGAACCTGTTGCAAGAATGCATGTTGCTTGTGCAATTCTTTTAAAATCCTGGAATAATTTTCAAGTTTCCTTTGCAATATTTCTGTCTGTAGCACACCTTACATGCTGGTGGAATTAGCAAATGTCTTGCTATGAATCAGCAGAAATTACTCAGCTTTAGAACAAGTTCATAATTCTTTTGAACAGAGTGACAGAAAAAGTCTTTGCCCCATTGCACAAGGTCAGAGACTTTGCCTTTCTTGCTCTGTGTTGCTGAGTTCTCCTCAGCGGGTTTAACAGTGACCCATCTGGATTTGTGTCACTTTTGTAGTGGACTTGAGCTTCATTTCCTTCTCACTAACTTTCAGATCACCCACCCCTTTGAAAGAGCCTTTCCTTTTCTTGAGCACCGCCAGCTCCATTACTTCACGCTTTTGCTCTGTTTGCTTCTCTAAATCCTAGGTGCAGCAAAAGGTTTTGAATTTTTGTGTGTTATTTCCTGAAGCAATTCAGACTATATTAATTGCACACTTACTCCCCATGACTCACCTTGGGTTTGCAGTGCTCTGTGAGAGATAACACTGCTGCCAGCATCATTGTAGCTTTTCTTCAGAGTAGGCTGCAAACTTCCTTATTCAGGCCCCTGAAGGTACTTGTCCTTCCAACCTGGAGTCTTTTGTTGTGTTTTCCTTTGTCTGAGACCCTCCCTGGCTTCAAGGAATACACCTGTAAGACTCAGAAAACAAGAGGGGAGCTGAAGATTAGCTTGCCAAATAGAGAGACTGGAAAGGTATTTATTCTCTGTCCTGGCCTGCTGACATTTGAGTCTTCCATGACCAGGGGCAGGTGTCTTAAAGAAGCAAAACCTAAGGAGCTCAGATTACTCTGTCTGAATGATATGGAAGGCTGGATACTAAATAAGGCCGGCTCCTCAGGCCAGTGGCACCAGTCCTGCTACTCTATCTGCATCTACATACCAGAGTATCTAGTGAGGCAGGTCAGCTTTCTTTTCTCTTGGCTTATTCCCTCCTTGCCAGAAACCAAAAGCTGGGAGGACTTTAAATACCAAAGGTCTGACAAGAAAATAGAAGCCAGAGTAAAAATGCATATGTTCTACTGACGATTACAGCCAGAAGTTGATTTAAAGCTGGCGTCCATATGAAAACCAAAATCAGTGAGCATGGGCAGGCCTTCACTGAATCCTTATTCCAGCGTGGACCCAGCTGCTTTCCATATTCCCCTCTGGCCTTTCCTGTCACCAACAGCAGAGAACGCTGAGATGTCAAAGAGGAGTGAAACCTGCAATGCTGCAAAGTCTGCCAAACCTCAAATGCAAGGCACTGGGCTTTACGATGTGTGACATGTTTCAAATGAGGAACTCGACTGAAAATTGTTAGAGAAAATTAGAAAATGATGTGAAGGTCTCTTTTGTGCTATGGCATCTCTGTGATCTCGTTTTAAGAAGAGGTGGGTAGTAACTGGTTGTTTTTATATCCAACCTATATGTATCTACTGTTTTTGAGCTTATTTTTGCCTACCCCCTGTTAAGTGTCCAAAGAGACTGAATGCAAAAACTTTGAAATAGCTAAAGAGAGGAAATCTCAGGAGGAGAGCTGGGTATGGAGAGGCTTGTATGCAGTGGTTTTTCCTGATTTTTTGCTTTCTTTTCGGATAATGTACCAAATGAAACAGAAGAACATGAGATGAAAATTGGGTCTGAAAATGGATAGTCAAAACTATGCATTCCCAGAAAGCATCAAAACCACATGTTCTCAAAATGAATACAGTTCTGTGCTACGTTTAACTGTCCAGAAATTGGCATTTCCTGCTAAAAATAAATTTAAATTGCAGCTAACTTTGTGATTCCATGAGAGTCCCAAAGCTGCTGGGTGAATTGTCCAGCTGTGTTTGTGCTCCAGCTACATCAGTATTTTGTGTTAGCATGGCACCTTGAGCTCAGCACACAACCAGTTCCCTCCTCAGTTCTTCTGCTCCCCAGTTTCCATGGTAGGGGACTAAGATGAATCAGAGGAGATTTAAGGCATAGCAACAGCCAGATCCCTGATGTAATGTGGAGTGTGTCTATCCTGCAGTGTAAGAGATGTGACAGTAAGTGCCATACTCCAGTGCTTTTATTATTAGAAGCTGTGGATTTCACATTACAGTACTGAGCTGAACAATTAAAATAATGATTTGAGCATAAATTTTGGGTGTAAATGAGCACTATAGCTCATCACATCCAATTGAAAGAGAAATATTTGTGTGCCTTGAGATGGAAGGCAACAGAGCTGGCAGGTTAATCTCCTGGATGGAGGCAGGACATAAGGAGCACTCCCAGCTCTCATAGGGGGAGGAGCCCACATGTCCCTTTTTTGTCATCATAACATCTTTGCAAATAGCATGTGGGTTAAAAGATGTGGGTATAAAACCTATTTTACTCTAGAGCTAGCTCAAATTATAAGTTGAGCACTGTCACTCAAGACCTATCAAAAATTCATGCAAATATCCCTTCATTTGGGTAGTGAGAAGTTTTTAACACAACCCTAGAATATAGCTCATCAGATCCCAACGTGTTTATATTCTCCACACAAGCTTGAGCTTTTTGTGTGGTCATCTGGCTGCCTTGTACTGCTCAAGATTTATGTCATGCCCCTCTGCTTTCACCTTGGTCTATACTAACTCACATGAATTAACATCGAAGATGTGTCTTTGGAGTTAAAAGCTGTGGTGAGGAAAGACTAAACAAAACTACAGAAAAACTATAGATGCTAAAACCAGGCATTCAGTATTAAATCCAGATGCTCCTAGGTGAGGGCTAAGAACATAAAGACATAATGGCAAGCGTTCTGTAAATGCAGGGAACTGTAAGAAGGCCAAGACTGAGCACACAGCCATAGCTGTCGTTGTCTGCCCTCCACGTTTGCTTTGTGGTTTCTCTGCTGAAATTCTTTGGAACATCAAAGAGTGGAAATTTCTCCTTCAGTTCCTCAAGAAAAAGTGCTGATAGCTGGTCCATCACATATTTCACAGCCCAAACAGGTAGTTTCCCCCATCTTTTTCTTCCCTTCCTTCTCCCACGTGACCACTTATTCCCCAGCCTCAAACTTCATCTTGGAAGTTAAGCTAAAAACAACCCAAGGAATATAGTTGACAGAAATCGATTGATAATAGAAGTGATGTTCATTTATTGTATTAAACCTGGATATGTAACTCCTCCATCATATTATTTTCCTATCTGAATTTTGGATATTAGAGAAGGGTTACTGATAGAAAAAGGGGCAGCAGATTAGAGATTTTCATAAATGATGTTTTCTGTGTTAACTTTCATTGATATTGGATTTAATCCTGATGCTAATAAAAATTTTGCTCCCAACCTCAGTGGGCCCAAGAATTCAGTCCTAAAACCTGGTGACATGTTATTTGTTTCATTTCTTCCATACTGCTCTTACTGTGTTTAAATATAATTTGTGCATTATCATATTACATCTGTAAAATTCTAAACAATTTTCTTTGGGCCTGATTTTGATGTACTTTAGTATCAATTTGTATGATACATCCCACCCTAAAATGAACATTTTTTTTTTAATCCCATGTTTTCAGGCAGTGAGGTTGGTAATACCAGCTGCGCAGGAGGGATGCTCCAGTCCGATCTTCCACAATTCAACTGGTTGTTCTGAGCACAGAACTGAAATGCGGTGGGTATTTCAGTTAAAATGTTGTAGCCAGGAAGCTCTGTCACCTCACTTCTGAGTGTGTCATGTCTGATTTGTTTGACAGAACCAGTTTGGCATTGCATTCATTCTAATGTCCATGGGAATGCAATTATGCATCCAGCTCTCTGAAATCTTCAGGGAACTCAGGACAATCTGTATCAGGCAAGCACCATACCTTTTGTCCTCCAAATTTTTATCCAGACAGGCACAGCTAGGGTTTTCTCATTTTTCTGTGCATCAATTATATGTAGTTAAAAATTTTTGATGAGAAATTTTTCAGGTGGCTTGCTATTCAGAGTAAATCCATTTAAAGACATTTCTCCCTGATAATACAGCCTGAAATAAAGGATGCCAAAAATATCTGTTAAAAATACATTGAAAGAAGCTTTTACATCTCCCACATATATGGCTGAGTTATATCAGTGAATAGGCTGCACGTCGTATTAAAAGTCCATTATCCATTTCAAAAATCAAACCCGTTGTTTGAAAAAAAGGTGTCAGGATATATTTAAAGTGGGATCTAGGCACTTATTTCACTTGCCTACTTGAAAAATCACAGAACTGTTACAGAAAATGGAGCGATACTACTTTCTCAAAAACTTGCCGATCCCCTAATATCCAAACTTCCTCTACTGATCATTAAGGAAATTCAAAATAACCAAAACCTTTACTTTCACACATTTTCCCAATTAACATTTTGCATATGCATTTGTACTTTTTGAAGACAAATTATTAAACATTTTGTGGTGGAAAACGTATAAAAGCAATTGCTGTATATAATTATATTGCCTATTCAGTATGCAAAAATAAGTATAATTTGTACATTGGAAGATCTTCAAAGGAGGATCTGATAATTTACCATTTTTTTGGTTGACATTTCAGTATATCTCTTTGTCCTTATGGCATGTAAAAGCCCTATATCTGCTTCTGCATTCTGCTTGGCAGTACCACACACCTTCCTCAGTGAACTTGTGCTCTGAACAGATGTGCTAGAATACTTCAAGAATAAGGGGTTGAGGTGGAGATTTCAGGTGACTTGTTTGGATGTAAAGTTTGAAGTCTGACAATGAGATAGTGCTTATGGATAAGAATTGATTTTGCTTCAGGTAATCTTTGTACCTATTACTTTTGCCTGATGATGTTTTACAGGGTTGGGTGACATTACAGTTAGTTAGCATACTGGAACTACAAAATGATCCCTTAGCTATTCTCATCCTTTATTTCTTTTGTGATTGTCAATTTTCATATCAGTTTTGAATACATAAAAGGATGTAGTACAAAACAAAAGAGAGCAGAAGATGGATGTTGGGTAGTTTTGGTATCACCTGCCTAAGCTTAGCTATGCATTTGTAATCACAATGACACCTGTGGCTATCCTTTATGCACCCAAGCATTGTAGAACAATGACACTCTGTGCTGTCTTACTGGTCAAAGAACATTGAAATTGCAGGTAATAACAAGAAAAGATGTTGTTGCTGTTATTTCCAATCTTCGGTATCTTTTAAGACAGTTGCAGCATGTAATCTTGTCTTTTGGTCAGTGAAAGAGGCACAGAATCATCTCTAGAAGCTCAGGATATCCATCTAACCATCACTGTTTATTTCCTTTTCCCTTCATCATGCTCTGGACCTTTCAAGTGCTGTGCACCAGCATAGCTGTGCTCATTTCAAAGGAGCAGTGCTGAGCAGCACCGAAGGAAGGCTTCAACTTACTTTCTATGTTTTCTTTCCATTTCATCTTGTCACGTTATTTCTTCTCTCAGCTTTTTCAGTAGGCAGAGAAATCTGCACCAGACACAAGTGCATTTTTCCTGTTAATCTTTTCTGAAAATTCCCATTCATAGTAAGTAGATGATGGTCATGACACTTGTTTTGCATTTGCTGGATTTGAGATACTGAGAGCTAATGCATGCGGTAAACGGTTGCTTTCTGCCTGCAATCAAATTCAGTACAAATTCCTAAATTCAAAGGTGGATTCACATGCTCAGGTATACCTTTGCTATCACTGTAATCCATAAAATGTATCTCTAACTTGAGTGCATCTGTTGATTTTAGAGAAAATGGTCTGTTTTAGGGATGTGACAATCGGGTCCTGAGCACCTGATTGCTTTCCGTGTGTTGCAGTTATAGGGAGGCACGTTGCATAACTCCAGCTTTTATCAGAACTTACACAGCTCACTTTTCTGACAAAGATATCTCCTCACCTGCCATTTGAGCCACATTAGCATTATGGACTGCAGCAAACTTGCTCCAGAATTTGGTATGATTGGCAGTCACCACTTGGAGACCGTGAGGGTGGGGATGTGTAGGGGCAAACCAAGCTGCATTAGCCAGAGCGTGCAAGGAAGCTGGCACAAAATGCTTGTATTCCTCGCCTTTGCTCCACTCAGAAGCTGGAAGAACTGCGAAGCAGTTGCTCTGCAAACAAGCAGATTGAGCATATTCTTAACGTGAGTAGCATTTCACTAGACACTCAAGAAAGACGTTCACCCTCCCTCTAAATGGGTAAATGAGAGAGGTTGATTGATGACTCAGAAGTGTGTTTATTTGAGCCTCTGCTTCTCTATAGCTACACAACAACTTTCCAAACATACAGGCAATCAAGCAATTCAGCTCCCAGTAGTTACAAATGTGCAAGATGGCAAAGTGCATGTTGCAGTGTACATGTTCCATCTGTCAGTATGGAGGAAGAGCTTCATGGTTTCAGCTTCCTCACTGGTGAGACCTCCAGGTCCTCTCCAGCGATTTCCCTCTTGAATGATTATTGCTTTTCTCTATCAGGGCATGTGGTGTCATATATTCTCCAACTTGCTGCATGTATTTTGCTTTTTTTTTTTTTTTTTTTGGTCTTGGCTTTAGCAAAACAAGGCAAAAAGACAAGTAGAGCCGATTTATCCCAACAGCTGCGTGTAAATAGATTCATTTTTAGTGTCCAGCCTGAAAGAAAATGTTGTTCCTACATATCTGCTTGGCTATTTACTGAGGAAATGTACATCACCTCCCTGAGAACTATTTCTGTATTTTCTTTACCTTGACAACATTAGTTCCTGTTACTGTTCTTGTACTAACAGAGATGTGGAAATTGCTAGACCATTTTAGTTTAAAGAGAAAGCTTCTCTGTAGATACATGGCTGGAATACAGATGTTCATAAGCTAC
Organism: Pavo muticus; assembly: GCA_016647715.1. Taxonomy (NCBI): domain Eukaryota; kingdom Metazoa; phylum Chordata; class Aves; order Galliformes; family Phasianidae; genus Pavo; species Pavo muticus. The sequence continues at coordinate 798,182 of JACDJE010000433.1, forward strand.
ATAGTGCTATGTCTTATATAGAAACAATATGTTTCTGGTTGCAAATATGAGATATATATGTGTGTGTGCTTGCATATGTAATATACATTTTTGTTGCCAGTTGCAGCTGAAGTAACTGGCATCATTGGCATTTACTGCTCTTTTCCCTGCTCCATAGATATCTTCTTAGCACTTCAGCTTTTTAGATCACTGATAAACAGAGACTGTGGTTTAATACAATTTGCATTTACAGACATTTTTGGCACTTACAAACATTTTTTATGTGACTTTAAAACATGTCCCACGTAGTAAACAAGGAAAACAAGGTATTTGGGATTTTGTAGTCCTCTCAGGCATTTCAATATATGCAGACTGAAGTGCTAGATAGAAACAACAATTTGCAGCTTTTTCAGCACTGTTCATCTGACTGTACTTTGGAAGATGCCATGATCACATCTGTAAAAGGACCTAAAAGTGGTCCTCAGCGTTCTACACATTCTCTTTTGTTCAGTGTATCCTCTGCTGCTAATGTGTCTGTGGGTGTTGACTACCGTAATTTTAATTCGCCAGCACTGTAAGAGATATACAGAAAGCCATTACAATTTCTTGTTTATGTGTCCTTTGAAGTGCTTGGCAGGGGTAAGGCTTGGATGGTTTGCTGTCCTGTAGAGCTGGGTCTGCACCACCATGTTCCTCGCAGACCTCCATGACATCACCTTCCCCATGCAGAAGGTCTGGTTTTGTTGCTTGGTGGCCCATAAGAGGGTGGTCATGCTACCAGTCCCAGGATAAATCACCAAATCTGTCAGCACCTCTGAAGTATTCTCCCCACATCTCTCTTCATGCTGGCATGTATGATCTCTGTAGGAAGACATGTCCCTGTGTTCTCTTAGTAGTCAGCTACTGGGAAAATATTCACTATGAGTCTTCTTTCCCTCCCTCTCTCCCTTCATCTAAGAGTTACGGTAATAACTGGTGTGCTTCATTGATCTGGACTGTAACTGCACTTTCTGACTGCACAGGATAGAAACCTGAAATGTGTTAACTTAGAGTGTTTTCTGTAAATTAACTGTTAAATCAAGATACTTTGACCATAACTGCAAACACAGCAATCAAATTGTATTACAGCATGCTTCGAAAGCACTCATGAGGTAGCTTGCAGTGCTGCATTTTGCGATGTCTGCCTCAAAAGTCCCATCATGCAAGTCACTGCAGTGCACTGCAAGCCAGTACAGTATCTATGATGGCATTGCAGAGTGGTTTCTGCTATGCTAGATTGTCTCATATGACCCAACTTCAATGCTCAACCCATGAGGAGTCAAAGTAATAGTTGGGAAAGCTAATCCACAGGCAACTCATTGGCTCCTTTTATTTTAATAATAACCTTCAGGATTGTTGTAGTACAGGTGCAGAAGGCAGAAAAGCTGTTCTTTTTAAGCCTTCATCCCTCCTCAGAGAAGGGATGAGAACAGTAAACTGAGTTAGTAAATCAAAATGTGCCATTAAAGTTTGATGGAAAAGGCATCGTCTTGTCAGTCAACAGGATTTTTGTCATGGATTTTAGTGGGAGCAGGGCTTCAACATGAAGCAGTTGCCTAGTCAGCTTACACACGATAGGTGAATGAAACAGGCTACGAAGAGGAGCTTAATGTTTTCGGCCTTCTCCTGGCATGAGTTACTTGATTGCTCAAGTAGGTTGGTGTCTACCTCACATTATTACTAAGTTTAGGTTGTTGTTCTTTGGTTTAGTGAACTAATTTCTTGTTAATGGGTTCTCACTAACAAATTGCTGTAGACAGGCTATGTAGCAACCTTATCCATGGCTCTGGCTATCAGTATTCAAAGTCATCCTCAGATTTCAGTAGGAATGGCATCTTGGAATCCAGGATCTAAAAATGTCCCCAAGGTTCTTCAGATCTCCTGAAGTCCTGGGATCCCATAATGAACTCTTTCATCAGGCTGATCCCCTAATGCTCAGTAACTGTATCCTCAGCTGCTTCAGAGCACTCACACAGCTTTCTTCTTGACTCATGCTCCCTTCCTCTCTCTCTTTATCTTTTTATAATAAAGGGCAAACAAATGGGATAATCTGTTTTGGTCTCTGAATAGCATGTGAACATTTCTTAAAATACAGCTCAGCAGTTGTCAGCTGTTTCACTATGGGAGTACTTCCTATTAATCTCCGGCTTTTTACCTTCACTTTTGTCTCATTGTAAAAATTAATCTTTGGAAATACTATGAAAATATGGAGACCTCATATAGCTTTATTTTGGATTCTTGAAAGCATTGTCTATGTTCAAAACCTCTGTCTTTTTGTATGTCTGCCATATCCTGCCTTCTGTATACTGATATTACAAACTTAGTACTTACCGACTAGCACAGAATACACTTGATGCCAAATTAATATCAATAGTTTGATGGTGAATTCCCCCACCCCCAACACCTTCATTATTTGTATATTTAATAGCTGAGAGTGCCATGAAGTCTGAGCAGGCTACCACTCGACCTGTGCAAAGCATCCTCCTTTCAGGCTAAACTGATTTGTAGCTCCAGTTCTTTCAAGAGATGATGTCAGCCTCTGAATGGAGAGCCAAATTGGCATCAGGCTGTAGGTGCACAGCCAATCTGCTTTCCATATTGTTCTCTTGGCTTTAATACATAATGAATAATCTGTTTTAGACAGTCTGAAAACCTCAGCACAAGCAGGATGCATTTGTATCCCTAAAATCACTTTTCACATTTGCATAGACCTCCCGCTCAGTGAGGAGCCTGTATGCGTGAGAGGGAGAAAATAGAGAGCGATCTTGCAGAAAACAGCTCTGTGATTTTATTTATTTATATGATCCTTCTCAAAACCATGACTGAAGACTGTGATTTCTCCACTGACATATGCATGCAATTTTTTCCTGAGATACAGGAACTGCATCTGTCAGCCTCCTGATGAGCATTACAGAGAGAGAGACACCCAGGATAATTTAATTAGACCCCAAGAAATAACCCAAAACTGAAGGACATTTTCTGGTTGTCAGGGACTAAATTCATCTTTATAAGAGGAGAAAAACAGCACCCTGATTCAGAGACTCTCCTGCTCTCTGATCACCTCTGAATTGCAGTTCCTCTGTAATATTGAGGGTTTTATGACTCTCCTTAGAGATTTGCTTCAAGTTCTCAGCTGCATCCAATCCATAGTGCACCTAAGGAATTGAGGAAAAAAGTGACCTTATGCTATAGTGCTAAGTGCTATAAAGAATGATCCAGGTCCAAAGAGTAGTTTAGAGTAATGTCAAGATGTCTAAATCACCCTGACCTGCATTAACTATGGAGGAATTGAAGTGATAATACATGATGACCTTGTTACTTGGGTATGGCTGATTCTTTCTCATTGTTTCTAGAGCTCCCAGCTTCAGAAGCAGTTGTAATGCCGATTTGGTAAGTTATGGATCGTCCGTAGATTTTCACTTCGGTTTTTGTTTTGTTTTATTTTCCTTGGAGATGAGTTTAGTGCAGGGGAAAAACACCCAGCAGTACGTTTGGATAAAGTAGAGCTGAAGGAAAGGAAAGATTGAGGTAGCTGTAAAAACGGATGAGTGGTAAGATGCATCTTCTTCCCTTATCATGGCTGAGCCGTCATTTTTGCAAGCTGTAACTGACAGCCTACAGCCCAGAAGGTTTCTCGCTATGGCTTGATCCCTGTTTCTTCAAAGATCCATGCTACTGGGCACAGATGCTGGCTGAGCTCAGAACAATAGGATCTGTGCAGAACTGTGCTAGCAATTCCAAGTCTGACCTTGCCAAAATCCTGCTCCATTGAAAGCCAGATTATCTGATCTGAGAATGAGGGAAATAAGACCTTTTAAAAAATATTATGATACCTTAATATGCAAAGCTGTTGTAGAAGGGGCAATCTGACACTTTCTTTACTCTATCAAGATCCTTTCTCTTCTGAATAAAGCAAGAGATTAGCATAATCTGAGCCTTTTACTGAAAATGTAAGAGTTATGCAACCTGCCTAATCAGAACATAGTTACCGTTATTAATGATTATATGTAAAATACTTCATGAAGTCTCTATTCTACAAAAACTAATATATTAACTAACTGAAAATTATGTTCAATGACCCATCTGCTAATTGCCAAAATTGGAATTCGCTCTCCATCTGCTCAGAAACATACACAAAACAAGGCACTTAAGTAATCAAAGAATAACTGATCCAAAAAATAATGATAGATGCAGCCTTGTAAGCTGCTCTGGTTTATCATGAGTGATAGAATCATATCAAATAAATGTTGTTAATTTGTGCCAGGTAAAACTGATACACAAAATGTTCAGATACTGTTCTTATTGCAAGCACTTTTTTCTTCCCTGATGGAAGTGATTTATATTTTATGATGGTTCTGTAATTTAAAAACCAAAGCTCAGTCCTATATTTTCAGGATTCCATTGATAATACTGCAATTTAGAGATGTGGGATCTAGACAATGGAGATGACAGTTTCAAAATGTTTGCTATAAATATAGTATATGGAGTAAGTAAATCTATTATTCACCTATGCAGTATAAATATAAATGGTTTCCATAATGTAGTATACCCTCAATTTTCTATGTGTAAGATTTATCTCAAAGTATTTAACTTGAATTTATGGAATCTCACTTTGTAAATGGTTTTGCTGATAGATGAAACACATACGAGGCCGAGGCTTATGGTATTTAGCACCATTTCTGAATCTTGGTGGTTTTTATACAGTATTGAGTGGGGTTCGTTTGAGAGAATTTGTCCCAAGTTAAACTGGTTTGGAGCTCTAGAGTAAAGAAAGCAAATGCATTTATTCACATTAAAAATATTATAGGAAATGGAAGTAGCATTTTTTTTACCCTTTCATATATTTTGTTTCTTTCGATTCTTTTCGGGAATGTACATATTATGTGGTCATTAATTCTCATTCAGACCGAGCAGAAATTTGTTGTGTGTTCAATGGACCATGTAGAAGTTGCAAGGTGACTCCTCAGCGGCTTGTAGGCATTGATGGTCTATGGTTCTTAACTTCCTGAGCCGAAATTTGGAAAGTGATTGGCATGTGTGAAATTAAATCAGCAAAAGCTTACAAGCTTATTGAATCACGGCACAAGCAACAGCAAAGTGATCTTCTACAAATCTGATGTTTTGACAACAATTAATGTCTTTCCATGTTCTACTGAAATCAGGAGAGAGAGACTTTCTTTCTAGATAAACAGAGCACAGATGTATGTTGAGGTCTGAACTAGATTAGCACACAGGGCAGTCATAAGCAGAAAATGAATGGCCTTTAGTATGTGCAGACACATAGGGAAGACACATTGTTTCCCTTGAGAATTACCTGTACTTTACCTTTGCTATTGCAACCTAAATTATTGCTATCCTGCAGGTTTTATGATATAAAGCAGTTTGTCCCTGCTTATGCACACTGGTCATTTGTGTTTAACGTTGCTATATTTCTCAGTCTTAGCCACTATTTGGACACATCAGAGAACCAGTATGGGAGGACAATGATGGAAAAGAATATGATAGAAGCTGAAGGCATGTTCAGGTCCACTTCAAGTAATCACAATCTCAATTTTTAGGTTAAAATATCTTTGATGAATAATAAACTCAGTAATGAATTCTTTAGACTTTAAACAGAATTACTTGTGATTGCTTGTAGTACAGCTTTTCTAATCCTCTCAAAATGTTAAGTTTCTACATACAACAAAGAGGAACTAGTAAACACCAGAGAAGATTATTTATTATTTATTACTTCTGCATGACTCGTGCTATACATGTGTGCTTTTAAGGCAGATGATGCCCAGTACCTCTCTTAAAAATAGTTAGAAATGTAATAGATACTTTTAGGATTAATTCAGAAGTCCATAAAAACAATTTTCTTAAAAAACATTAATGAGTAACATACTTTTAATACAATAATTTCTGGTCATTTACTAAATGGAGTTGGATACGTCTTAAGGCGGAGGCCATATTTCAGCATGAAAACTTCCAGACAGAACCTCTCTGCATGCACAGAAAATATGAAGAAATTAAAAATGATTCCTTCTCATCTTTAATGTGATCTTTCAAAAAATCAGTTCAAGCAAAATGAATTTTAAAGGTTGGTCTGGTGAGAGTCTAAATAAACTAGCTACTGTTTATTTCAATGAAATTTTACTAAAATACATAGTGCTTTTGGAAGGGGTCATGCTCTTTCCTCCAATTAACCTTCATCACAAGGAGTTTCCATCTCTTTGACCCAGCTGTGTCTGCTAACAACATGAAACTTGAAATATAAAATGGCAGGCTTAATAATCTAATCTGAAGAAGATATTATTTCTGTCAAGAGAAATCTCTCATTATTTTAAATTAGGATGGTGCTGAAAGGAATCAAAAATACTACCGTGTGCAGGACAGGTTTGGCTTATATGCAGGCCTCAGGTTTGGAAGATTATGGGGAATGAAATAAAAAGGGTGGCTCGCTTGGGAAAAAGTTTTCCAGTATATATTTAATGTTCAGTGACATTTTCTTGTCCTAGTTCGGTAAGCTGAATGATACCCTCATTTGCACCAACTGCAAAACTAACCTGGTGATTATAATGTATCTAGTTCATCATCTAATGTGTCCAAGCCTGTTTCTGGACACCTTCTGCATATGACAGCATTTGCTCTGCTTTCTCACTACCTGAGATAGGCACAGCAAAGATGTAGAGGTGATTACACACCAAGAATACTGGAATTCTGTGATTTCGCCTCAACACTAGAATATTATCATTAAGTTGTTAGAAGTTATGAACAACTTTTCTTCTAAATATGCTTGTTCATCTCTCTGCAGTATATGTGAAACAAATACTGCTTCTATTCTCATACAGAGGAGATTATTTTCATTGATTCTTTTCTTATCTTTATATAAGAATATTTTATCCGACAGCTTAATTGATAGCTGACCTTTTCTCCATCTGCTTTAAGCCAGGGAAGCACAGTGTTCTTCTTGTAATTACATGTCTGCCACAAGGTATTTTTCTTCTTTTAGAAGATCAAAACAATTATTGACAGCAGGATGCTGTCTTTTCAATATTTTAATCAAGAAGCCCACTATGTTTGTCTTATGCTTTAGCTTGCCAACAGGAGTTTCATAGTCTACTGGAGCATTAACAGCAACTGATCATTGGTCGGAAGAACTAACTACCTCTAGGTTATATCAACTTGACAGACAGGATGTTCGGTGAGGGCAGCAGCTCTTCATTAATTGTTTACGCAGATGACCCTCTGCTGGAAAGGTGAACATTTCCTGATTTGCCTTGGGCAATATAAACAAGCCTGAAAAAGCCATTGCAATTAAAGAATATTAATGAGGAAACAAAGAGAGAGTGCTAGTGCAAGCACAGGAACAGCAAGGGTTCATTCTGTTCCACAGACAAATGGTCAAACCCTTATTGATTTAAAGAGGTGAGGGAGTAGAATTCCTGGCTAAGATCCAGCATGATAGCTTCCCGTATCTCATATAACTTGCTGTCGGGGCATGATGGAATGATGTCCTGCATGAGGCTGACACAGCGATTGACTGTTCTTTAATTGCTCTTGCTTCAGACATTTGGGTCTCCAAAGATGCAAGGACAAGCTGAATGCTTCTCTGCCCTATAGTCTTTACCCAGATTGCTAAGGGGTGAGAATATTGGATGGGTAAAAGATTGTGAGTTGGGAAGCTTGAGATCAGTAATGGATATATATATATTTTTTTTTTTTAATTTTTTTTTCATTTACTGCAGGAGGTGGTGTATACTATTACACTTGAAAACTTCTGTAATGTAGCCAGAGTGGCTGGATAGCCTGAAGTGAGTGCAACTTTTACCATTGCAAGCTGAATGGACTGAGATATCTGAATCTCCTCATCATGGAGCTGTTTTTAATAACAGCGAGGGGAATTATCAAGAAGAAAACAGATCAAGAAGAAAATCACCAACTGAAGAATCTGACTCCGTGGGAGCAGGATGACATCACTGTTGGCATAACTGAAAGCAGTGTAAAAACTGCTTTCCAGGCTGCAGGAAAAGAGTCCCTAATTGCTTTTGCTTCATTTTATCAGAGCAGAAAATCAAAGCCTGTTCTGAGCTCCACTTAGGGTAAAGGTGGCAACAAAGGCTAACTTTTGCTCTGTTAAGTAGTGTAAATCTAACAGTATTCCTTTCTGAAAGCAAAATCAAATCTGTTTTTGTCATTCGGTTTTTGCACTAAAAAGAGGATGCTCTTTAATTCTGAGAATGTCATGAGGAAGCAAATACATATGATCAGCTTAAGTTTATGATAGGAAGACTCTGGGAAATCAGATTGCTAAGCATTTATTATTTATTTTTAATGTGTCAAATTATGAAACTATTCTAGTTAGCTTACCTTAATTTTTTTAAAGATTTCTTTGATGTTTCTAAAAGGCACTCCATTGATAGGCAAGGAGATTAATGTTTCTCAGCTAAAACATTGGCAACTCCCTGTTGTGATCCTGTCTTAATGCACCTTGTGTAACCTGCAGAAGGGTCAACCATGCGGATTCTGTGCCCTTGCAGTTCTCCCCTTTCTTGACAAGAAAGGGGAGACTTACAATGATCCATGTCCCTGCTTTATTCATATAGGCAGTTCCTATTCCGGATCCAAGTAGGGAAGTCCTACTCACACCAGCAGGTCAAGGGAGGTGATCCTGCCCCTCTACTCTGTGCTGGTGAGACCTCACTTGGAGTACTGTGTTTAGATGTGGAGTCCTCAGTACAAGAGAGATGTGTACTTATTGGAGAGCATTCGGAGGAGGGCCACAGAAGTGATCCAAGGGATGGAACACTTCCCCTGTAAGGACAGGCTGAGAGGGCTAGGGCTGTTCAGACTGAAGAAGAGAAGGGTTCGGGGAGACTTGAGAGTGGCCTTTCAGTACCTAAAGGGGGACTATGGGAAAGAAGGGAACAGACTCTTTAGGAGGGTCTGTTGTGAGAGGACAAGGGGAAATGGTTTCAAACTAAAAGAGGGGAGATTTAGATTGGATATCAGGAAGAAGTTTTTCACAATGAGGATGTTGAGGCACTGGCACAGCTTGCTCAGAGATGTGGTGGATGCCCCATCCCAGGAGGCGCTCCAGGTCAGGCTGGACTGGGCTTTGAGCAGCCTGATGTATTTGTGGGTGTCCCTGTTCTGAAATGGACAAGATGACCTTTAAGTGTCCTTTCCAACTCAAATGATTCTACGGTCCTCTGATCCCCAGGTTCTGCTCTCTGGCATTGCCATAAGAGCCAGCCAGTACTTAATGGACAGCACACTGACACATAGCAAATGGTAAATTTAAGAGGAAACATTGATAACCAGTATGATAGGTACCAAACACTCATACAAAAGCTGAAGCTGTAACGAGAGCGATTTCTTGGGTAAGCCACATCTTGCTGTTGAGGACAGAATGAAGGTAGCTCTTCTCATCCTTCAGAAACTGACAGCTTCCTACTGCAAAAGGTGACTCCCCCATTTCCTCTCAAAGCCATCTATTTGTTTCATAAATTTTATTAATCAAGAATAAATATTTGTCTAACAAGGCCAGATCTCTCTAACACTGAAGCTCGGATAAGACTTCCCTTTGTTTGCTCTCAGTGATTCTGTGCTGAACCTATCAGCAGGCGACAGGCTGTGTTGTTTCTTGAACTGCACATTGGCAAAAGAGGCTGGAAGGAAAATTCCCTGTGTATAATCCAGGAATACCAAAGTGAGATGTTCTACTTGCTCAGATCTCTCAATCTGTCTGTGCTTAGTTGAACCATGGCTAACCTGGTTCAGTGTAGATGGGGGGGGCAGGGGGCTAATAATTGTCAGTGAGCCTGTACCTTGAGTAAATCGCTGCCAGACAGGAGCAGCGAGTAGGCACAGGGGAACAGTGACTCAGCCATGTGTGTCTGAGTCACAACGCCTCCTGGCTCTGCTCTGCCACCCTCGTTTTAGAGTTGGGGGTTAGCTTTTTTGGCGTTGTTTTTTTTCCCCTAGCACTTTTACAGAGCTGTGCCTGGAATAAGGTACTACTGCAAGTTGCCTCCTAACACTTCCCTTCATCTGCTTTATAAATGAGGGAGCTGTGTAAGGAGAGGTTGAGAGGTTTCTTCTTAGCATGGCAGCCGTAATACAGCTGATTGAGACATGACTACTATATGCTGTAGGCTGAGGTTAAGCGCAGCTGACTGGTTCAGTCAAACAGAAATGCAGGAATTAAAATAAACGGGCAACATAAATCGGATGGATCCTAATATCTCATCTTTGAGGGACAGTGCACATGAGATCTATCCTCTGCCACAATAGACTCTAAACCAGGCACATCCAACCCACAGCTCACAGCTTGCACACAGCCTGGCACAGCTCACAGTGTGGCCTCTCCCTGCCCTGTGCCATCATGGCAATGGCTCTGTCCCACCCAGCAGGGACTGTCACTCAGCAAGGACTAAACTGCAGTGTGCTGTTAACCCTATCTGGGCTGAAACCGGGGCATGGGGCACAGTGCATTGCCAGCTCAAGAGATGGCAAATAAGTTTATGGATTTTGACACATTGGCTTAATACAGTCCTGTGAACAGCAAAAAAAATGCAGCTGCGCTTTCCATTTTAATAAAGGAATTTGAGAATAGGACTCAAGATTGTATAAAAAAAACCATCAAGTCTTTTGTATATTTGCAATTCCTTTTTCAGTTGACATAAATACATAACTTGTGATTTTTTTAATGGAATGTGTAGCGTTTCAATCAAAAATCTGATCGTGTCTCTTTACCAGACCTTTACAAACCTCATCTGACCAGAGAGAAATACCCCTCGCTTCACATTCACACCTTATTGATATCACTGCCGTTTGGCAGTACATACATCTGTGAACAACTGTTTTCAAGGATGAAGCACAGGAAGAGTGAATTTCATCAAAAATCTATGATGAGCATAGTGGGTCACCTCCAGCGGTACAGATTTTTGCAAGCATGCTATGCAGGCTCTTGTTTGTTGCTGGCAAAAATGCATAGCTAATGGTGGTAGCTATGTGGAAAAACTGTGTTTTGCAGCTGAGAATTTATCAAACAGTGTTGTTGTGCTCTTTGTTTCTGTTGTTGTTTCCATTGCTTTTGGAGTCACCTGTATAACAATTCCTCTTCACTCAGTGTGGCACAGGCAAGCCAAGAGGTTGGACACTCATGCTTTAAACTTCAGTCCTTAGGGAGCTAGAAAACAGGCTCAGATTCTCTGGTCCAAAGTTCCACATGTCCTTCTGTACCAAATATTTATTATCTCTTGTGTATTGAAGTGTGTGAATGAGAAAGTGGGAAACACTAAGCAGAGAGTGGGAGCAGGATGTAGGCCTGTCGAAATTTAACCTTTATTCTGGCTTTTCTTCTTCTGGTTATATTTCTAGCCCAACCCCTTCTTTTCAAGCAAGTATATGTATGGTTATAAAAAGCATCTGGAAACAAAAAGAAAAATCCAGTGTGTCTTTATTCAGCTACAGATAATACAGGAAAGGAAAAATTATAGCTGCTGCAATTAAGGCGGTTAAAACACCTGAGAAGTTCTTGCATTTCTTTTATCTACAATGGTAAATGTTACCCTAAGAATGCTACGTAATTATGTGGTCATGTGGAAAAAGCATTTTGACTCTTTTTGTTAATGCTTGCATGTCTTTTGACCTTTTTGATATGTAACCCCCTCCAGCATCATTTACAGTGTGCTTGAACAACACAGCCTTTTACTATGAATTTTCCTATGACTCCCACATGGCTGCGTGACACACAGAGTATGGATTTGATGATGCCAAGAGTGGCTGTTCTTTTATAAACTTTCAATAACAATGCACAGATTTTGAAGCCTATAACATGTCTTGAAGGCTAGGAAAGAGTTAGGGTAAAGAAGGGTGTGATCTGGAATAAGGCTATGGATTCACTCTATGTGTCTTCATTTCCCATAACCAGCATTATTGCATAGGCTGCTATGCTGAGATGGAATTATGCAGTTGTACAATGCTGGCAAATCATAGAATCTAGAACAAGCTCTTAACTCCTGATTTTGTTTCCTGATTTCATTATAAATTCTTTATGTTTCTGCTGTCTGAGCTAAAAGTACAGCCTCTGCCATTGCTTCTTGTGTGTTCATGACTTACATGACTAAATAGTCTGTGAAGCTGGCAACTGTCAGAATAATCTTTCCATTAAACTGATGGTCCTTTTTAATGTAGACTGTTTTCTTTTAAGGGTAGATGGTATAGCAGTGCAATGGGAAGCAAATTATTTTTTTTTTCCATTTAATCTTCTTAGGGAAAGAGGTAATCCTCTGCTAATTTCCTCCATCAGAGCAAGCATATGTCTCAATCACATTTGTAGCTGGAGCAGAACAGCACTCAGCACTCAAATTATGCTAATAACCATTTAGATTACTTCTCTGGCATTTATTCATACTGGAGATCCAGCAAGTAAGTCTTTCCACTATGTGAATTTATGTGTTAAATCCGCATTATTTTATTTAATACCTCTGCAAGCTTTGGCATGCAACTGTCCAGCTCCTTGGCTTCATGTCAAGCAAATGTGAAGCAATGCTGCAGTCCCACCTCACTGCATCTGAACCCTTACTGCTTAGTCTTTCTTACTTTGACTTGGTAGTAACAGGTGAATTCCAAGTCTTGCTTCAAATAGAAGTATTTTATTTTAAATGTTGTGTAGGTAGATGAGGTCCAAGTCATGTTCGTATGGCATTCATATGAGACAGGGTTCTTATGTCATCAAAACCGTTAGCATCATTATGGGGAGGGAGAAGGACTGTACTATGTATGCAGGGGCATATAATAAGCCAGAAGAAACCCAGTAAAACATGAGTTATAACCTGCATTCTACAATATTGATTTTGATGCATGCTGAACACTAGTTCTGGAGCAGTATGGTTTTATACTGTACAGATTTTGCAATTTCATTTGTTCTGTGTCTAAACTGATAATTTATCAGTTCTGCCTGGTTTTCTTATCATATCAAAGAATGTACACTGTTGTGTGGATGTATTTACAATATGGTACATTAAGAATGATCGAGGCTAAGTCAACAGGATTGTCACTCATGTTTTGATGTACCTTTCCCTTTCTTGTCAGCTTTCCCCTCTGAGCACTTCTTGATGGATTTGTTCTGCTACAGATAAGCACAGCTCAGTAGTAGCTGTGAGAGTAACACTAAATACAAATTTATTTGCAGCATCTCCTTAACAATGCAGAACAACAGACATCAGTCATTTGTAATTGCATTCTTGGGATGAAAGATCACCTTTTGCATCAAGGTGCACATGAATTGTTGAACTCATGTACTGTGGTTGTAAGGATCAGTTGTCATAATCCATCCATTTAATTTTTTTGAAATGGATGGATATTGTAAAACTTGACCTGAACATTTCATGCAACTGTGTACATCTCAGGAAGGGAAGACTGAAACATAAGGAGGATTTTCTTTTTCTCAGTCTGGCTTCCAAGAGGAACACTGAACCCTGTTACAAGCTCTCTTTAGAGTGAAAGGTTTTTCAAGGTAGATCTGTTTTGAGCTAAGGTTAGGTCTATATTTTTGCACATATACTTCAGTCTCTTAGCATTTTTGCTTACATCAGCATCTTTGACTAGAAGATGGAGACTAACTCTGAGCGGAGAAAAGCGTGCAACAATGTTACATCACTACAAAAGTTAATAAGATAATAGAGGTAAGCCAAGAGGAATTCTTTGCAAGTATATATGTTTTATATATGTTTCTTCTTATCTATCTCTTTTTTTTTTTTTCCAGAATCAACTATTTGAAATCTCAATTGAATACTAATTTTGTTGCTTTTTCATGCTTAAATTTGAAGTTATTCTGTTATTCTGCAAGTAATCTTTATTTAGCTTTCTGTTTTCTGCATTATATTCTAAGTCAAATCGTCATCAATGTTAGGAGCTGTTTTCTTAATCGTACTAAGAAGAAAGCATTTGATATACTTTGTTGTCATTGTGGCTAAACTGTGAAAGCAATATGTATTTCCTGGCATTGGAGCAAATCTTCCTCTAAGACCCAAGATCCCACTTTTTATCATCATCTCTGGGATTCTCCAATACTGTTTTACTTAGGCTGCTTAGGAATGAAGGAAAACAGAGAGAACCTTGTGACTGTGTCGTTCACAGATAGATAGAAAACATCCCTGAGGAGAAGCACAGTGATATTTTTTGTTTCCTTCCACTACTGTAAGGTTTGGATAAATGAGTATTGAAATACAGAGTTCATTTACTACACCAATTACTCTGTTCACTTTGTTATCTTGTTTTCAATTTTCCATCAAGCCAGTCCACTAATAATTTCATCAATGGTGTTCTCTGTCTCTCAGTCACTAACCTAATTCTTCAAAAATTTGTTTTTACAATAGGAGAATTAAGATGAGGGATGTATTGTCAGAACTGATTTATGTTACTTTGGTATTGATTCAGAGCACTTAGATATTTGGCAGAAATTATGTTTCTCACTAGCACAACACATGAAGAATCACCTTCTTGCAATCTGGTCTGTTAACAACTGGTATAAATTATTATTATTAATGGCAATACTGAGATACCACAAAACTGTGTTAAAAATCTATAGGAATAGGTAGTGAGAGATGACCTTGGCTCTGAAGAACTTAAACCAACAAAAAAGGAGTAGAGAAGCAAATTTGAGTAATGGTTTGTGTAAAGCTACTCGTAAGTGGCAGAATTCAGGTTGCTATTAGCTGAACCACTGAGTCATGCTGTCTTCTTGGGGCACCATCTTTTTCAACAGATACGTATTTGTATTTGCATACGTGCTCAATCTATGCTAATGGACAATCCTGTTCTTACAAATTGTTCTCTTTCTGAATATTACGAAGATTATTACATCCTTAAGAAGATGACTGAAATACCCAACAATCTGTTGGAGGGTGCCAATTAAAGTTTTAATGCTGTAACAGCTGTTGTCTACTTGTAAATGATTTCTCCTAATTTTGGGATTTTCTGTTAGCACATAAAATGCTTTGTTAATAAATGTGAAAGTCCCCAAGGAATTCTGTGCATTAAACTTTAATAATTGAAGAGTGCAGAGGAATAGCTGAAATAAAAAATACTGCAGTACAGAATAACTTTTTAAAAGTGCAACTTCTACTGACGTTGTTATAAGCTCCCATGACACATATTGTCTGGGTATTTTGGTTTTTCACCTGGAGAGATCAGCTCTCAACCCCTGAAACATTTTGGCCAGGATAGGGTATTTGGAAAACTAAAGTTTTCCTCAGTCTTTTTGCAACTAGTATAACAGTTCCAGCACAGGTCTATAAGCTTCAGCAAAACTACAGCTATTTACATCACCTGAAAATTTGGCTCACTGTATGCATAAGGTTATCTATCATACACTATTCAGCAGCTGTCCTGAGCCATTTCCTTTCAAGTCTTCTTTTCCCAATTCCTTGGACTCCTCACATCAAGTCAAATTTGACACAGTGCTGGAAGATGCAGGTCAGGCAAATGTGTAGCCTGGAGATGATATGACATATCCAGTGGTGAGGATTACTGGAGGTAAAATATTCCATATTCTAAGCAACATATAAAGAAGATTAAATCCTCAAATCTACCAGTGGTTCAGGTGATGAGTTTTAAGTGTTTCTTGTAGTAGGGATTTTGCCAAATAATATATAATAATATAACCAGATGTAAAAAAATGAAATCCTGCTTATTCTAGATTAGTGTTAACTGTAGCCAACAAAGATCTTTTCAGGTCTGATCACTTTACCAGCAGACGCTTCCCTCATCTTGTAATACTGCCGTTCTCTTTGGGTTTTGCTATCAAGGCTGGCCACATTTATCTTTTTGCTCACAATTTCATACACCTTGTTGTTCACAGAAGTTAACAACACTAGCTGTTGCTTTAAATTATGCACTTCTGAGCTCTGGTGGAGAGAGCTCAATATATTGCATGTTCAGCCCTGGCTCCAGTGTCATTTTCATTTAGAAGAGTAAAACTGGCACATATAATTTCCACTACAGCACTCATTTGTGTACTGCACCATCCCAGTCTCTAAGCTAGTTGCGTACATTATGTATATAGTACATGCTGTCAAATCATTGCAAGGCCCAGGGGTAACCTCTCTCAGAATCACTAGCAGATTTAAAACCATCCATGCTTGCATATGAGGGCTTTCTCCATCAGAATCTGTGTCTGGGTGGATCTCTGTAGTCCCCAGCAGCCTTGTTCCCAGCAGGGCACTTGGGTAGAGGAGCAGCCTGGGCTTCTCAGCAGCTTTCACCTTCTGCTCCCCCTAAAGTAAGGGGTCAGAAGTTCTGCCACTGGGTTGCCCAGAGGTGTGGTGTGTGATTGAGCAAAGGCAGGTTGGATCCACATGCTTTAGGACTGTATTTTCTTGAAGGGGCTACACAGAGGAGAGGTGTCATATAGAGCAGAACAGTATAAAAGGAAAGGCCAGCCCTGGTTGAGCACACATCCGGAATTTAGTAGTATGATATAGGGGATATTTATTTGAGCTCATCTCTTTGCTATAAACACCAATCTTTCTTTTTCAAATGGCATTTAATTGCACACTTAAAAGCTTTTACTATGAAAAAAAAAAGAACTGCTAAATAACATGATGAAGTAGGATTTATTGGACTCCCTTTTTTTTAGTTAGAATAAAAACAGATTACCACAACAGAGTAATTATGAGTTAATTATTCTAATAACTTTCTCTCACTTTCATTTTTATTTTTAATCTTGATTTCTTTTTCTATGCTGAAAAACAGGAGACAATCCAAACAATGAATTAATTAATTACTCTAAGCTCTTTGATCTCTTCCTTGTTCTTTCCACCCCCTCTTTCCAGATCATTACAACTATGAGACAATCAGAGCAAGATTTAATTGCTAGCTCCTTCCTTTCTCCAAACTCCTCCAATTTTCCTTTCTCCTCTAAATCCCATTTTATCTCCTTCATCTATGCACATATCCTTACCTATTTTCCATTTTTTTACACGTTATTTATCTCAAGAACAGGTAGAAAAAGAAGGGGGAGTGAAAAAAGGCCCCTACCATTATTACAACATTTCTTAGTAGGTCAGAGTTGGCAGTTTTGCCCTAGTCTATAGAAGCCAATGGCGTTCTACTGAAATGTTCCTGAGAATCTCCAGTCTTTATTGTCAGTGAAGTTGCTGTGCTTTGGATCCATTTGGATCAGTTGCATAGGCAGTACAGTGTTGTGAAGCACTAGGTGCAAAAAAATCCATGTTCCCCCTCTGCTGCTTAATTAGCAGCACTCCTTCTTCCTACCTGCTGCAACTCAACTTCCACTGCTTGGAAACTGGGAATTAAATCTGGTAATGCAGATGGAGTTCTCTGTTGCCAGCAGCTTTGCAGTGCAGACTTATTCAGACACAGCAGATTGAAACTTCCCCAGGAGACAGCAGTGGGGAATTGGTGTTGGTGCTGTGCAAGACCAAGGGGTCCAGACAGGTTCAGAGATCTGTTCTGTTCAGCATGGAGAGAAGCAGGAGTGAGAAAAGGTTGCTGTGATGAAGATTTCCCAGAACAAATAAATCAGACTAGTGAAGAGTGACAGAAGAAAAAGACAGAAAGCTACTTTTGCATTGGCTTTTGCAGGCAGACACAAGCATTCTCTGCCAACGCTCCAAGTGGACTACAAGCTAATATATTTGATGTCTCAATGGACCTTTGAAGTTTACGGGGCTGACTGCAGCTGCTTGCTTCTGCTTTATAAATAACTTACCATCAGGGGCTTGGAGCTGCTTGGGCAGAGCAAGCTCGTGCCTGCCTCCACAATGGGGACCTGAACACCATGGGAGCTTGAACATACCTATTCCCTAGGGTTGCAGTAGATCAGGGCTAGAGCCTGAGCTCCTCTGATGCAAAATTCAGTTATCTTGTTTCCGCCACGCACATTGTAAATCAATAATTACATCTCTCCTCCATTGTTTTTGCATGCTATTTTCTGTTGGCACTTGTACCTCAAGACCACTTGAAAAAACACAGGTCCCGATCCCTCTGCCCTCATAGTTTCACAAGCATTTAAGCTGGAATAATCCATCATTTCCACTAAGGAAGACATCCTCTCCTCTTCTATGTAGCTATTCATTCCAGATTTCCCTTCCTCCTTTCCTCCCTCCCTCCAGCTGCCCCAGCCCTGGCATGTTTATGCAGCAAGTTACATCGGAGAACTAATTCACATTAGAAACTGACCAGCAAAAACAGCGAGGCTGACTTCTTTTGGCAGCAGCATTCACTTATGCCGTCTGAAAGTGTGCATGAAAGTACGGTTATAGTTCTGCTAATTAGGAAAATGATTAAAGGTTCACTAAGCCTTGTGTTTCCTTTTAGCTTGTGCTTTTACTGGGTGCATTGAAATATATCTCTTTACGGTGATAAGTTATATTCCTGTAAGCTACTTAATATACGTAGTAGTACCTAATGATGCAGAAATTCTGAGCCCATTACAGTCAGAGACTTTTGGCATTAACTTCAATAAAGCTAGAATTTCACATGGAGTTTCAGTATTAATGAAATACAGATGAGAAAAATAACTATAAATTCTGCTAGTAAATGTTGAAATCAGTAAATCCTACTCAGCATTTACTGTAATATATATATTTTGCCTGAGTAAGATTTGCATGATTTGACTCAAAAGAGAGTTAGCAGTGTTGTTGTTTTGATATGTTTTCACGGTCTTACAAAGCTGTCATTGTACAACTTTATTTTTCTCAGCTCTTTACCTTGTTCTTTGCACCTCTCTCATCTTTCTTGTTTGAGTCTGTGGGAACACTCTTTTCCTCTTCTTTCTCTGCTCTCCTTTCTTTTTCCCTCCTCTTTAGCCTCATCTTATCCTTTTCCTTTACTACTCTCTCCTGATACTCAGAGAACATGCGTACATGTATGCTGATCCCACTCCCACTTCCAATATCTGAATACCCATAGTAACACTGAGGGTTGTGTTTTTAAGGCACAGCTACCCTTCTTACAAAGCAAATTGACATGTATTTTTTAAACATTTGTTTATCAGTATTTCAGTTCTGCAAAGTGCAGCACATCTCCTCCAAGTGGCTGAGCATTACAAATCCCATAATTGTTGAAGTAGAGACATAGACTATTGGAAATTCGACCAAAACCTCCTTTCACTCCTAATCTGGATGACGTATGAAGGAATAGGTGTCATGCTTATCAACTCTAGTAGACTTGTCACATTTAATTTAAAATGCATCTGTTGGTAGCTTTATGCTTGTTTGTGTTAAAATTTAGTTGTGAATCTCAGGGTGGAAGTGAAAATGGCAGGTGATTTTTTTAATATGTTTGACTTCAGTCTAAAAGTAAGTACTGAATAATACTATGCGAGTTTTTTTCCATTCCTGCTCTACGTTCTTCCAACATACTTACCTCACTGATAAACTTCTTCAGTTTCCCATTCTAATTCTATAGTGAGTAGATGCTGTTCAATAAGGCTGGTTGCAATTGCTGCTTACACAAGTTATATCCAACCAAAGATTGACTGTAGAGTGACAAAGAGTCCACTAAGATGACAGATAACTGTAGCTTGGATTCTAAGCCCTAGGGTACTTCTTAGTGCTCCCTGCAACCAGTACTCCAATGGAGGAGAAGGCCATAGAGTAGAAGATTAGCCATGTGTTGGGGAGAAAGGACATAAGCTACCTGATAGGAGATGATTGGCAGGGTCCTGACTTAACACTTTAACTTTCAATAATGTACCTTCAAGATGATCCTCTTGGAACAAGAAAAGCTCCAGGACAGAAGATTTCTTCAGAAACCAGATATAGCAAAATAGGACCACTGTTCTGAGCAGTGACGTGTGTCTGTGAGAAGGTATCACAAAGCAGGAGGGACAGAGCAATGCTATAGTAGGAAGATCACAGCCCTAGCTGCAGGGAAGATACTGCCTTGATGCTTCTGCTGTGTAGTAGGTGAAATAACGATTACACTTGGGAGAGACATACATCAGGAAACAGATATAGTTAATCACTGTCTCTACATCTCCAGGATGAGGGGATCTGGACTATTATGAGCTGAGGGCTGATGCCATTACAGGAAGTGGGTTTATAATTAGAACAAGTCTGTGAAATGAAGTAGTTGGAGTTACAGGGACAAAAGGGTTAAGGGACTAAGGGTCTCACTTTGTGGGTGGGAAAGGGGATACGGAGTCATTGGAGTGTCATAGCCAGATTAAAATCATAGAAGGCAAGTCTTAGAGTCAGGAACTTTTGGCCACCACATGGATAAATTAATGAGTCATTTTAGCAGTTTTCTAAAAAATACTGCTTTTTAGGAAGTTACAGGCAATTTCTGAGGATGTTTTGGGTCTTGAAAATCAGAAAATTATGCATATTCATGCTGAAATTAAGCTATTTCATCTGTGTCCTGTCAAACTAAACATAAGGTGGTATTTTTCATCCTTGAAACTTGACAAATTGGTATTTTGGAACAAAATGTGGAGCAAAAAATATGTAGCATAATAAATCTCTTTTGGAGTCTTTGCTTTTATTAAAATAAATGGTTATCTAAATTCTGGATGGTTTTCAGGCAGAAGAAGTAAATATTTGTTTCTGAGAAGGCAGTTATATTTGAGATTTGCTTTTCTACTCTTGTTCTAAAATACTGAGTGTTTCTGATAAAGAAAAGGGTTTACTGTTTACCTTCATAAACTTGTGGAGGACTTATACAAAAAGTGAATAATTATCGATTCCAATAACTTCAAGAATTTTTGGCTCATTTCTTGTTTTACATTAGTGGAACGAAGGAAAGTTCAAAGTCCTGCACCTGGGAGGGAATAATTTCATGCTGGGGGCCAACCAGCTGGAAAAGCAGTCTAGGAGCAGTGCACTAGGAGAAGCGTTTCCAGCACGTCGAGGGAGGTGATCCTTTCCCTCTACTCAGCACTGGTGAGACCACACCTGGAATGCTGGGTCCAGTTCTGGGCTCCCCAGTACAAGAGAGACATGGACATACTGGAGAGAGTCCAACAAAAGGCCATAGGGACACATCTCCTGTGAGGAGAAGCTTGAGAGAGAAGCTGATACTGCTCAGCCTGGAGGTGCAGGGGGATCTTTTTAATTACATACAAATGCCTGAAGGGAGAGCACAAAGAGAACAGAGCCAGGATTTCCAGAGATGTCCAGTGCCAGGACGAGAACGGGAGGCAGCGGACATAAACCAAAACATGGGAGGCTGCCTCTGAACATCAGGATACAAGTTTTTACTGTGCAGGTAATGCTTTATGGACTGGGCATAAGTTGCTCAGAGAGAATGTGGAGCCTCCTGCATGGAGATATTCAAAAGCTGCCTAGATGTTGTCCTGCAAAGCTATCTGTAGATGATTTTGCTTAAGTAGGGGAGTTAGACAAGGTGACCTCCAGAGGTCCATTCCAATATTAACTGTTGTGATTCTGAGACTGTGGATTTCATGTAGGTATCAAACCATTGGAATGTACCTTTGCAAGAGAGAATAAAGCATGATCTAAGTAAGGCATACATATTCAATTACTCATATATGATACTATTTTAATATTTGTGTATTTTAGGAGAGAGACATCTGGTATTTGGGCTTCCGCCTTCTCTCCCCCCAGTTTTTATTTTATTGTTTTTAGTTTGAATTCACTGGTTATATCCTATTTCCAGCTGAATTGCAAAGCCTTGAGGGCCCACGATGCATATTCTCTTCCCGCTGACAGCTAGTAGGGACTTTTCAATGTCCATCATATCTTACCATGCTTGGAGAAAACTGCTAGTACTGGAGAAGCAGCTGTTACATTCTGTCTGCTGCCAATTTCGTTGGAATTTTCTATTTGAGTACAAGCAGTGCTGTTGTCAAACCTGAAGGCTTGTGGTGGTATCTAACAGGGAAAGACCCATCCTATGCTTTACTTCTTACTTTCTGTTTGACTGCGGGCAAGTCATCTGGTCTGCATTCCCCAGCTGACAACTGGGAAGCATAAACCTCTCTACCCTATAGGTGAGTTGTAAAGGTCATAATATGAGACACCTGGTGATATGCAGTCTATACGTATATTCCATTTAATATTCTGTTTATCAGTGTCATGGGAATATCTGTGACCTCCAAGTGGTATGAAAGCCTCACCTTGTTGAGCATGTCCAACAAGGGAGCTAGAGCCTAGGAAGTGAAGCCACAAATCCTAACTCTTGTCCCGTGCCAATACTGCCTTGGCAAAATAACAAAAGTTGCAAGTGTTTGGATTTTGATCAATTTGTCCTGGGATGCCTCAGAATGAAATTGACTTCACATATGTTATTGAAAAGGTAAAACAAATCAACCAGCCGAACAGCCATTCAGAGAAAGGAAATAAAATGCATCTTTCTCTTCTTCTTCATATGCTTTGCTATAATGATGCCACCTGCTTCCTTTTAGGTGAATAACAATCTTCTATTTGCAGAGTTTTTTTCTTAAACATATTTTAGTTCAGGAAGAGCATATTCTTAAGCTTTTAGTTAATAAAAGAAACGTATAAAAATCCTTAAACTCAAGACTTACATATGTGGACAATCTGTCTGTCAATATATACCAGATGTGTTGACCGTAAATTTGATTTAGTATTCTGCACCCATATTTTCTCATGAGGCAAACTAATGAGAAAGGAAAATAGATAAGGGAAATGTCAAGGAGAATTGCAGTGAAAATTTAGATTGTTTTTGCAGACAGGTAAATAGAAAGGGGGATAAAATGCAGAAACTTTAATTCTGCCACAATTGCTTCTGCTGTACAATACCACACACTTCAAAAAACAAAATTTGGGAAGGGAAAAAAACTTTCATTATAGACACCTGTCTTTCCATCAGATCTGTAGCTAAACATTCCTACACTATGCCTGGCTGAAGAGTTAATCACAGACATGACTTGTAGCAAATATATGTTATTATCAAGCATATTCTAGTTTGTTTTTGATGGGCATCTGTGAAAACTTGCACAGTTTTAAAGAACCTGTTGTTGGAGCAGAATTTCTTATTGCTGAAACACAAACACTGTGGAAAATAGTGACATTTTCAATGATGGAAAAAAGAAATCTTACTGTTGCAAGGTCTTGCATGCTTACCGATGTCTAAGTTCATTTATCGATAATCATTCAAATGAAATTGTCCATTCAGATAGCATGTGCTGAAATAGTTTGTTGCCAAAAAATTACACAGTTCAACTTATCACTTTATTTCCTTCTGAATCTTAGAGTTATATGATTTGGTTTGGATTTGAAGGGATCTTAAAGACCATGTTGTTCCAAACATCCATGCCATGGACAGAGATACCTCTCACTAGCCCAGGTTGCCCAAAGCCCCATCCAGCATAACCATGAGAACCTCCAAGGACTGGGCATCCATAGCTTCCCTGGGCAATCTGGTCAAGTGAAGAATTTATTCCTTATATCTGTACTCAAACTACCCTATTTCTGTTTTAAGCCACTACCCCTTGTCCTGTCACTATTTGCCCTTGAAAAAAGTGCCTCCCTGTCTTTTCTGTAGGCCCCTTTAGGCATTGCAAAGCTGCTATAAGGTTTCCCTGGAGTCCTCTTTTCTCCAGGTTGAACAACTCCAGTTCCCTCAGCCTGTCCTCATAGGGTAGGTGCTCTAGCCCCTTTAGCATCCTCATGGCCCCCTTTTCTGGACCCACAGCAACAGCAACATGTCCTTGTTGTGCAGGGGTCCAAGAGCTGAATGCAGTACTGTAGGTGGGGTCTTATAAGAGCAGAGTAGAGGAGAACAATCCCCTCCCTTGCCCTGCTGGTCATACTGATTTTTATTTAGCCCAGTACCTGGTTGACGCCAGTACCAATCCCTGAGGGACATTACTAGTCACTGGTTTCCACATGGACATCAAGCTGTTGACCACAATACTTAGAGTGCTACCATCCAGCCAATTCCTTAATCCTTGACTGGTCCATCCATCAGACCTCTGTCTCTCCAAGAAGGATGTTGAGCAGCACAGTGTCAAATGCTTTGCAGAAACCAGGTAGGTGTTGTTAGTTGCTCTTCCCTTCTCCATCAATGCTGAAAACAAAGGCTACTAAATTTTTCAGGCATGATTTGCCCTTCATGAGGCTATGCTGGCTGTCACCAATCACTTGTTTTCCATGTACCTGAGCACAATTTCCAGAAGAATCTGCACCATGATCTTGCCTGTCATAGAGGTGAGACTAACTGATCTTTAGTTCCCTAGGTGCTCCTTTTTTCCATTTTAAAAAATGGGGTTGTTTACTCTTTTCCAGTCAGTGGAAACTTCACTGGACTTCCATGACTACTCCAGTATGATGAGTAGTGGCATAGCAACTTCATTTGCCATTTCCCTCTGGACCTTTAGATGCATCTTATCAGGTCCCATGGACTTGCTCTCTTTCAAATACCTTAGATGGTCTCAAACCTGATCTTCTACAGTGTGAGATTCTTCCTTCTCCCAGTCCCCACCTTTGCCTACTGTGACTTGAGCGACATGACTAGAGCAGTCAGATAGTTCACCAGCTATGAAAGGCAAATGGTCAACTGCTGCTGCATATGGTCCCTGCTCCTTCTCACTTAAGCTTAAGTTAGACAAAAATACATGACAGTAGCAGATAACCAGTTGCCTTCTGCATACATGGATACATAGATAATCTCAATCAGATGGGAACAAAGAACAGATGTTCCCTAAACATATGTGCAAATAAAAAATTGCAAGCGTGAATGTTTATGAGCAATGAATATAACAGAAGAACTGAGCAAAGTATCATTTCAGGATGTAAGCAAGTGTTTCGTGGACTGCTTTGGAAATTTTCAGCTAACTCTAAGCATGATACATTAATAAAATGAAAGGATTTGGGGATTCTTTGGAACTCTGAGCCATGAGCACATCTATCTAAGTATCCTCAGTCTTTTCTGAACAAAAATAAGATGGCTAAGTGGACGACATGCAAACCTATGCATCCATTTGCACCTAGGCCTTTTTTTACATTGTTGAATTTATAATGTAAGCAGTGCATTAATTTTCCTTTCCAGATTCTTTCAGTGCTAAGTTTTGTGGCTCACTTTCAGTTACCTTACCATTTAGGACTTGGTTTTCTCAAAGTGAGCTTCAAAATAACTAATCAAAACCGGAACTGTTCCACTATTGTTATAATTTCCTTCCTTCAAAAGATCTGGCTACATTTGACTCCAACTTTCTCTTACCCCACTTTTAAGTTCTCATATCATAATGCCTTTGATTGCAGGGCAGATCTACAACATCCTACGGAAGAAAATTAGGTTGAAGACAAGTCTGTAATTGTAAAGATATTTTTCTGCTATCTGACAGGTTACTCATTAGCAATATTATGAATAGGAGATAGGTTGTTAAGCTTGGATTAAATATCTTAAGTCATTAAATGTCTTAAGTCATTACACTCTATCTTCTTTTATTTTTGAATGGGGTTTAAAAAAAAACAAAAGCAGCTGTAAGTTTTCCTAAGAAAATGTACAAAAAAAAAAAAGTTTTTTTTTTCTTTAAACACAATTGTGTTTTCAGTGTTGAGATATAGATCTTGTTTGCAGTCATGCAACTTCAATTTCTGAGATAATGTGTTTTTATTCTAAATATACAAAAAAAGCAGACCTGGAGGATGTTGTTTTTCTCAGAATATACCCTTCCAAATCTTCATGAAAAATTACTCTTTTTTTGCTTTTACGAAAGATTTTGTGGGTTAGGAGAGAGCGAGAGATGTGTGTTAAAACACGTACAGTTCTCCAGATCCTTTCATACAATTATGCTTTTTCCATTTCAGAGAAATCCCAGGTACCATGCAAAACAGGAACATTTACTAGGGTTTTTCTTTGATAAGTACTGACTGAAAACATAATTCACCCTTAAGGAAATGCACATATGATATGTTTTGTAACCTTTGGTAGCAAATTCATCTTAAAAATATATATATTACTTACACATAGAAATCTTTACGTTTAAACAGGAAGCGTGCTTCCTATGGTCGAATGCACCAGGGCTTTTTTTCACACCAACAAAGCAAAGGTGAAAGCTGTAAAATATCTGCAATTTTACTTGGCACTGAATCAGCTCTGATTTACAAGGATGTTCATGTTACTGTTACTGAATTATATTTGTACTAGTCTGCTTTAATTTAAATGTGTTCCGGACCAGTTAAGTGGAAGAGCTTAATAGGTGTTTAGTGTTTAATAGAGACGATCATTAATTTTATTTTGCCTATTAGTAGAGACGGGTAGAAAATGGTTTTCCTCCACCTCTAGAGCTTTTAAGATTTAGCAAGAATGTTCCTGTGTCATATGAGCAAAAGGTTATGTAGTCTGTTGGGGTTTTCAAATGTGCCTGTGTGCCCTCATACACATACACACAGTCCTTGTAAGAAAAGAAGGTAAAATTTTTGCAGCATAGTTTATTGAGAAAGGTGCTCAATGAATAATATAAGTCCAGAGTGAATGGGCTGAATTTAGGTAATTTTTGTGTCTATAGTACTAAGTACTGTGGCATGGCTTCCTCTCTTGTCTACTCAGGAGTTCTGCACTGTATCTGATGGCCTCTACCTGAGAAATGTTTAGTCAGTCATACTGGGAAAGGTTTCATCTCTGTGAATCCATGAATCACTGAGAAAGCATTCGGTTGAAAGAAATCTCAATCATTTACATTTAGTCATTGCTTCTGGTGTTGGTGTTAATTTTCTTCTTGCATTTTCCCTTCTTTGAACTCTCTTTTCTCAAAATATATTTGCAAAAATGATTGCTTTCAGATAAATCTGTTAAAATTTTAACAGCAGTGATTCTTTGAACATCTGGCACAACATCTGGGTTTGGAGTCCTGAGAATAATGAGCACCTTCCCTCCTGTCTTCCTCATTTATATTTAAAAAGCAAAACGGGCATCTTGCGGGTTTTCTGCTGCCTCTGTTAGAGTATAATGAGCAAGGGACTGCAGGAGAGGAGCCTTCCTAGGTGTGCACAGCCTCAAAGGTGACAGTGCAGTGGGCAAGCAGATGCCATGATGCTGCCTTTGCCTCTACAGCAGCTCAATTTTCTGCCCTTGCTCGGCTTCCCTCTTCCTTTGTCTTGTTTTCTTCTGGTTTTCCAGCTGCTTTTTCCTATCCCCACAATTGCAGTTGACTCTCGTGATCAGATTCAGCTGCTTTTGCAACACCAAATTGCCTCTGCTTATATAACTTGTGGCTTCAGGCTCCTGTTTCTCTGCTTTTTCTTCCAACTTCTGCTGTACAGCTACAGGACATGCACAGGAAGGTCCACATTGCCAGATATGACAAAGCAGAGTTTGTCCCAGCAGAATTTTTTTTTATCTTGGTTGAGCTGAACGCGCTATGCATTTTGTTTCCAGCCACATCAGCTCTTCTGGCTGGGCAGGATTTTGCATGGTGTGCTTTAATGAACTCACTGAAAGCTTCAGGCTGGTTGGTTCATCATAGATCACTGAGCTAACTTTTCGGTCATTACTCCTCAGCAGACAGTGCCACACTGTCCAAAACTGATGGCTGCTTTTCCAGGCTCAACATTCAAATCTACTTGGATGAACCATGCAAAAATTTGTTTCTAACCAGCAACAGCTTTATATCTGAGAAAGCTGTTGGGAGGCTGAGCTCTAAGAAAGGGCTTGAATGCATTGGTGCTATAAAACACCTCTCTATAGAAGCTGAATCACCTTTAAACCACACAAAGGCAAAGCTGGGTGAGTAGTTTGTTTACTAAGTGGGTAAAAATTACACAGACTTATAGAGGCACAAAAAATGCAAACAGGTTTTCTTTTTTCCATTTTAGAAGGACTCTAGCATTTCATCCCACACTCAGATGACAAGGCAATGGATATTTACATCCTCTCACTTACGGATCTTGTTCTTAAGAACCATTACTGCATTTGTGAGAGAGAAGTTTGAGCTGGGGACACGTGTACTTCAGACCTTCTCCTCAATTGCAGACCTTCCTCCCTTGTTTGGAAACGCTAAAGGCAAAGCAAGGGCAATCATGGCATGCACTTAGCTAAACTAGTGAGCACTACCTTACGCAGGGATAAAGCAGCCTTGTCTGCCTGATGAAGCAATAAGCAAGTCCCATCAAGGATCCTTTCCACGCACTGAACGTTGCATTTCACGTCCACCTGTGAACTGACAGCCATCCTCTGTGCTTATGTGCATGGCTAACACATTCTCATGGTACCATGGCATTGCCCATTCAATACAATTTTGGATGACCACTGTCACACATTCTCACAAAGAAAAAGAGCAAAATTAGAAGACTTCTATGCACATCTTCTTAAAAACATTTCTGTTGTGATGCCAGCAAATAACCTGACAGTTCTGGTGTCTTGTGGCCACTGCTTATTACGGTGTTCATAGCTCCCTTGTGCTTTCACCATCTGTTTGACATTTGCTTGTAGACTGTTAAATTTAACGATGGGCTCTTTTTGGGTGCCAACATTTTCACTGCTGTTTCTGTATGGTTCATAGCCACAGCAGGGTTCCAGGTACTAACACGGGGATATTTAGGGACACATTTTTTCTTGACACTTCAGATCCAGATTAAGTCATCCACCTGTGTTCCAATAATTAAGTTCCTTCCTCCTGTTGCCACCTACATTGCAATCAGTGACTTAAAGGTTAAAGATATAAATGCTTTTTAGATATCTTGCCTGCCTGCCCTTCTGCCCAAGTCTAATATTAAGCTGAAGCCACTTTTTTTTTTTCATGATAACTGTGTCATCACTTGGTGGAGATACAGTGCATGCACTGAACACATTAACATCACATCTGCCATCCATAGCTGACACATCTTGCTATGCTGGGATGAATTGCAGTGCATACGGATGGTATTTACCTCTGAACAGATAGGAGGAGAGAGGGGGATTGAATGGACAGAAATTTGTTAGCTCTCCAGCTCTCAAAGCCAATGATTTTAAGACCAGTAATTCTATTGTCTTCCTCTGTCTTCCAGAACGCCTACTGACAACAAGAAGTGAAAAGAGTGAATGGAGCCTTGGCATTGTTAGAGAGCTGCACTAATGCATGTATTGTGAAAATGAGTAAATTAGTAAGGAAGCTGCCTTACTTAATCTGGTAGAAGTTAAACACAGATATAGGCTGGGCGGAGAATGGCTTGAGAGCAGCCCTGAGGAGAAGAATTTGTGGGTGCTGGTTGGTGAAAGACTCAACATGAGCCGGAAATGTGCGCTTGCTGCCCAAAAGGCCAACTGTGTCCAACGCTGCATCAAAAGAAGCATTACCAGCAGGTTGAGGGAGGTGATTCTGCTCGTCTGCACTTGTGAAAACCCACTTGGAGTACTGTGTCCAGTTCTGCATCTTCCAACACAAGAAGGACATTGAGTTGTTGGAGTGGGTCCAGAGGAGGGCCACGAGCATGATCAGAGGGCTGGAGCACCTCCCTGTGATGACAGGCTGAGAGAGTTGGGGCTGTTCAGCCTGGAGAAGAGAAGGCTCCAGGGGGACCTTACAACAGCCTTGCAGTACCTGAAGGGGGCGTACAGGAAAGCTGGGGAGGGACTTTTTATAAGGGCATGTAGCGACAAGACAAAGGGAAATGGTTCTAAACTGGGAGAGAGTAGATTTAGACTAGAGATTAGAAAGAAATTCCTTACTGTGAGGGTGGTGAGACACTGGAACATGTTGCCCAGAGAGGTTGTGGATGCTCTCATATCTGGAGGTATTCAAGGCCAGGCTGGATGGGGCTTTGAGCAGCCTGGTCTAGTGAGAGGTGTCCTTGCCTATAGCAGGGGGGCTGGAATTGGATGATGATCTTAAAGGTCCCTTCCAACCCAAACCTTTCTATGATTCTTTGATTCTACAATTCTATGATTAAGTGTGAATCAAATGCTGCTCCCACTTGATCTCCTGTTGTCACCTTGCCTCCATGTTTTAAATATCTGAGGACCTTTTTGTACTGCACATATACTTCATCAGAAGTAAGCTTGTGATTTGCGGAATCAAACTCTATAACCCAAAGTTAGGTTATAAAGCAGGTACGTTTATTCAATGAGACGCGTATCATTGGGTGAGCGGGGGATAGTTCCTCCTAACACGCACACCGTAGGGCAAAAGCTTGGTACAGATATAGGCCGAACCAATACACAATCAGTGGAATTCACATACATATTCATTACATATCAGCATATGGTCCCGCCCTGAGCAGTGGGGGGTCTCCTTTTGATGGTCATGGGATGAAGGCCCGTTGTCTCCAACAGAAGTAATGTTGCAACAGAGTTTCCGATGTTCTTTTCTTATCTGGCCTCACATCCTGCTTATCTGCATTCCTATACAATAGTTAACCCTTATCTTGTCTTCTCCTTACTCACATTCCTATACAATGGTTAACCCTCAGTTTGTCCTCTCCTAACTCACTTGTTTTGGACTTTGGGAGGCAAAAACCACAGGCTATGCTGGGCCCTCTTTAGCAGCTTGGTCCTCATGGGGCTTGTCTTTGGAGATACCTCCTTGGAGAGCTCAGTGACCTCTCCACT
>JACDJE010000438.1:0-103044 GCA_016647715.1 Pavo muticus
GTTAACTTTACAACCTGTTAACCTTACAATCACACTTAGATGATAAATTTAATTTATCATCTCTCCTTTATTCTTGGCTGTAAGCATGACATCCGTATGAAACGAACACACAGATTACTCCATCAATTATTGCAATTCTGCAGTGTATATCCTTTAATGCAATATAAATCCACTTTGGGGTGGATTATATAATACAAGGCTTTCAAAAGATGAGCCAGGTTGATTATGCTATCTTAAATATCTTTGCCACCAGATCTGCAAATCTTTTATGCCTGAAATAAGTATAAACAAATACTCTGAATCATAATCTTAACTGTTCTGCATCTCCTTTCCATTAGATGTATAGGAATGTGAAAGCATCTAAAGACCAATAATTGTCTGCACTGTTTCAAATACGTCATATTTTGTTCCAAACTTAGGTATTTCCCATCAGATAAGTAACAAATCTGTGAGTTGAAGAAAATTTTCAACAACACCAAGACTGTTAGATACATTTTAAAGGAAAGTAATTTAAATACATAGATTTAAATACATTTAAATACATACATTTAAATACTGCACAGCAGTAAATCATTAGGAAACTGACCTTCATATCTTCCCATACTGAAATAACAATTCGATCGACTCTCAGAAAGATGTAAAACGAATTTTTCAATTAATTCTGCCAAAACTGGAAAAAGAAGAAAAACATTAAAATGTTAAAGGTGATGAACAAAATGGAGATCTACACTGCCTACCAAAATGACAGTATGTAACTAGAGCTATTTGAATTTCTAGATGTTTATTCATGTTTTTACGGGGGAAAAACTCAAAGCATACAATCTGCTTTTACATTCCCAACACCATTCCTAACTTAAATTAAATTTGAATAGGCTTACTGAGAATATATTCTGTGTAAACCAGAAGGAATTTCCACATTATCTTTAAGTCCTTGAAGGATGATTTCAGAATTTATTCCATGGTTTCAATATAAAATGAAAATTATTATTAAACTATACTGTCTTATCTCTTTTCTTTTTTTCTGCGAGAGTAGATGTGAAAGAAAAAAAAAGCCACCCCAAAATGATTCTGACAAAAGTGAATGATGTTTTAAGTGCTGGTTCTAGTAAACTACATAAAACCAGCTATGCCATCACAAGATAAAAAACTACACACTTAAATTTAAGTGACAGGAGTTATTTCCTTTTGGAACTTCTGCACTTTAAGATGATTATTATAGCATTCTTCAGTTCTTGCCATGGAACTTTGAGTCCATACATAGATAAACCACTTGTTGAAACTGATCACTATGTAAGAAATTGTATCTCCCACCTTAATGGGATGTTACTTAGGAAATTAGTGACAGCTCTCAGTGAGAGATCATTAAAAAAAAAAAAATTTGTGATTCCGCAGTTCTGCAAATTTGAGGCTCATTCAAGTGAACACACTACCACTTTACAGATTTAAACAAAAGGTTCAAGGAAGCCTGTACAGATATTGCATGGAGGATACTGATACTGAAATGAGACACGTTAAGAACTCAAAATATAGCAATGATAAACATTTTTTGATCAGTAAATGTTATTCCAAACTAGCTGCTGTTGCCATAAGGCCGGTTTAAAGACTAGTGATATAAACTCTTGCAGCAACACAAAGCAAGGAAACATGACTGGAGAGTAATAAGAGTTGCTGCTGGTGGGATTTCCTTTTTAAGTCAGAACATTCCAATCTCCCTGGCATCACCTCAATCTAATAGCACTGAATCTTCAGCCCCTACTCATTCATTCCCGCACAAAACATTGTGCATTCACAGGTTTTTCTGTTTAAAACTGGAAAATTCCAATAAACCATTTTAGTGGGAACCTGTACAAACTACCATAGCAGCATGAGCACGGTGTAAAAAGCTGTGGTGTAGACAGCAATGGAGAGAAGCAGAAGTATCTTGAGCTAGCCTTGCTGACAGGAATCCTAACAAAGGAGTCTGCAGTGCAAGCTATTTTCATGCACGAGGAGGAGAAAGACAGAGCTTCTACTCATTGCTTGTTATTCCAGAAAAAAAAATGAAGAAAACAACTTTCAAGACAATAATTAACTTCTCTTCCAGCTATTTCAAGCAAAGTGACATTAAATCATTATTTTTATATTAATGATCTAATGTTTACAGAAATCCATTTGCAATGAATGAGTTCATAAAAAGTTTTTAAAAGGCTTAGTTTTGCTATTATAATACAGAGAGGTCCCTTCCTAGAAAAAATAAGATTCGCTACAACAGCTAAACACAGATTCACAGTTAGAGCCAGCCAGCTCTAACAGTAACAAAACTAATTTTGTAATGCAAAGGACTAGCAAATCTAAACAAAAAGTATTAAACATATAATTTATATTCTTATGCATTCTTATAAGAACTATTTTAATCGCAGCTTTAGTAAACCACATAGGGATAGCAAGAAAAAAAAACTCTGTAGAAGAGCAACAGTTTATTCACTTTGTAAGATATACAGTCTTACAACTTCATTAATACACTTAGTGAAAATGTGGTCCACAAACAATGTAAAAAATATTGTGTAAATAAAACAAGAAAAAAAAGCCCACAGAAAACAAACTTTTAACGAGGTATATGTTCACTGTACGACTATTAATATTGTGATAACTGAAATAAGCCATCCTACAATAACAAACAGGAGCTACATTAAAGGAATAAAACATCGCATAATTCAGAAAATATAAATTAAGTTAGTACATTGTATTTTTCTTTCCTTTCTGTTGGAAGGCATCCACACGCTTGACCTAACAGTCAAATATTTCAGTTCAGTGCTTGAGTTAATAGGAGAAGTGACAGCTCAACAACTGCTAAGCAGTTTTTTGAAACTCGAGCACAAAATTGATTTCAACCAGTTGGCAGTATTTATTTGCATGCCTATCAGGATCTTGGAAAAGCTTTTAATCAAGTTTCAGAGAGGAAAAGACACATTAGAGTTTATCAGCGCAAATTTGGTTAATACATAAATAGAGGGTTTTCACAGGACATCATCTCTTCCAAGAGAATGTTCATGTGAAATGACAAGGAGTTATTATAAATTCTTATCCTTTAATGCTATATCATTTAGCTGCCAAGTAAACACACTCTAGAAATCTTTAAAAAGATGGAAACTGACTCAGTGATTTTCAATTTACT
Source organism: Pavo muticus (assembly GCA_016647715.1). Taxonomy (NCBI): domain Eukaryota; kingdom Metazoa; phylum Chordata; class Aves; order Galliformes; family Phasianidae; genus Pavo; species Pavo muticus. The sequence goes on from JACDJE010000438.1 coordinate 3,155, forward strand.
GGAAGAATAGTCAAACAAAATGTAGAAATGTCCACTGTACAGCAGAGTGACTACTGTTGTAATAGCCCACATTATGATGTGGGGATTATGTTCAGATACACAGAGTGTCATGGCCTAACAACTTGTTGGTATTGTTTATCTTCTTACGTTATGGTAGTTTGACAGTAAAAATACTCAAGTTTTTAAAAGACCGACAATTGTCTCATGTAAATTTAAGCTGTATATTCAAAATAAACACAATTTTAACTTAGGAGTATGTAAAAATATACAAAATTAATGGAAGAGCTTTTAAATCAACTAAATTATTACAGCATGCTCATAAAAAAGCTGTATTCCTGCAGGATGCTTTTTTTAGCTTAAAGAACTAATGTACAAAAGAAAAGTAATACATTTTTTTTCTAAACAGCATAAGAACAATGATTTAAAAAATGTTATGTCTCAAACTGTTTCACTAGGTACCAACCAGGAGAGGTTATCTAATACTGCTCTGAGGAATTTAAGCCAGAAACATAAAAACAACAGCAGAAAATAAAAAAATTCTAATATTTTTCCTCTAAGTAACTAGTGTTACTGGAACATATTCTATACCAAACCACAGTTGCTTCTAATAATAGTCCTTGGACCATTGACTTATTTAAGAGTAGCAGCCAAAATTTTCAACACCATCAACCATACTTTGGTTAAATAAATCAATGGTAAACACAGTTAGCAAGCAACTCCATTCCTAACGGCACACCAAGGAGGACTTCTATGAATTCCCAAGACAAAAGGGAGAGACTTCAGTTATTGTACATGGAAATGGCAAAGGCACAATCAGCATTTTGTTTGAAAAGAAGAAAACAAGACAATAGAAATTCTGACAGTAATTCCATTACACCAATGCACTTGTAACATTTTTATTAAGAGGAAAACAATTCTTTCAAATCCTATAGTTATTGTATGATGTTGGATTGGAAGGTGGTCCAAACTGTTTTGAGGGACAGAAGAGAGAAGTTCTCATCTGCAATTACTCTTCCTGTGTGATGTAGAAGACCTGCTGTTTCACTCTGAAATAAGCTCCCTTGAAAAATCAAGTAAGAATGTAATAAGGTAAAAATGTATTTTTTGTATTATTCTAAAACCCTCTGTTGCGAATGCAATATTGTTTTGAAATTGGTTATACTCAAAATAAGAGCAGACCTCAGAAAGAATCTACATCTAATTGAATGATTTTTGAGGCAAGAGATTTGGTCCACACTTAAAAAAAATTAAATTAAGCTAAAAGAACCTAGATTATTTATTTATTTATTTTTTACAAGGCTCCTCTGAGTATCAACTCAGAAATGAAATCTACTGTGGTTTGCCTGATTTGGAAATCATATTCTAGAAAATTCTCTTTCACATACTTCAAAAGAGAACATATGGAAAATTACTTTGCAGTTAAGTCAGGCCTTCTTTGTAGGTATCAAATGAAGGTTGAAATTTAAAACTTCTTCTATCCCAAAAAACAACAGTATGATAATAAAGACTCTAAAAACAGTATTTCAATGTCTTTGAATCCAGAAGGGCTCTGAATTACTGAAAAAAACCTGAAAGACAACACAATCATTGCTCTACAGACACCACTAAACTAGGAGAAGCTGCTGACTCCCTCAAGGGCAGAGAGGCCTTGCAGAAAGATCTTTAAAAACCAGAGGGCTGGGCAATCACCAGCCATGTGAACTTCAACAAGCTTTAGCATTGTGGACAGGATAACCTGAGTGATGAGAGGCTGTAGAGCAGCCCCATGGAAAGGGATCTGGCATTCGAGTTGACGGCAAGTTGAAAATGAGTCAGCAGCATACTCTGGCAGCCAGGAAGGCCAACCATATCACAGGGTGTATGAGGCTCAGCACTGCTGCTGGCCGAGGGAAGGGATTGTCCCATCCTGCTCTGGACTGGTGTGGCCTCATCTCGAGCACTGTGTGCAGCTGTGGGTGAGATGATACAAGAGGGACACAGAACTATAAGAAACCTTACAAAATGGCTAAGAAGTTGGTGAAGGGTGGGGAAAGCAAGATGTATGCCTTGCAAAAGTCCATGCCAGGCTTAACAATTCTGTGGATACTTTCTTGCTCACTTTTACTTACAGTTCCATCTATGTTGGAAACAGTTATTTAGAAGTAACCCTACTCTTCTGGTTAAGAAATCTTAATGATTCTCTTTGATTTCTAATTCTAGCTTCTGGTACCTCCAACAAAGTTGCAGAAAACAACTTAGACAGGTTTTGATATATAGACTACTACAAAGCACAAAGTGATTTCTCATTCCTTCTTGTAAATCAGCTACTTTAAAATGTATGCTCTGTTTGCCTTTTTTTTTTTTTTAATAAAAAATATGTTTTGTCAACAAAGAATTCCTTTTAGATACAGGAAGACAAACTAATAATCTTCAACATAAACTTAATAAAATATCCAAGAGATCAGTCTAGAAAATAGGCTGCATTCAAACAAAACTGATTTTACAATGACAAACTATTTGTGCTTTACAATATGTAGCATTGAAAAAATACACTGAACTACTGGATCTCAGAGACGCAAGAAAAGGAAACATACCTTTTTTGATAGAAAATATAATGTTTTTTTAATTGTTACTATTTAATTTATTTTTATTATACTAGCAGAAGCTCATCAAATATATTTAGTTGTTTCTGAATGGTTATGAATCTCCATTTGCTCGCCTGTTTCACAAAGCTTTGTGAATACATGCATTCGTGGGCATTTACAATACAACGTAAACTATAAGCACAGATACGTAGAATTTAGAAACATTCTGTTATTTATATTCAGTTTTTTATTTTAACAACATTTATTCAAATGACAGGTTTCTTACCAGAAAATACTAAATAGGTTCCTGTACAAATTATTTCCTTAAGGCTTCTGAAACTGTTACGTTGCTTTCATACAGCTATACAAATGACCATAAAATTCAGGTCTGTTATGCAAAAAACACTTACTGGGTTACTTTGATCCAATATACAAAATATTTCTTATATATTCATAGATTTATTAGTTGCTTTCCTAAAGAATTTAAAGGGAAGTCTTCAGCACCTATAAACAAAATATTACACTATTTTGAACATAATCAGAATTTTTACATTGGAAGTCAGCAATTTCTGAAAACACTTAGCTTCTTTATTGCTATACAAGTATAATATTTTATTACAAGTGAGTTATTAAGGCATTTGATGATTTATGCCGTATGAGTGATTCCTGCTTTTTTTTTTTTTCTTTTTGCTATTTTCACTTATCTATAACAACCAATATATGCTTATTCTTTGTTAAAAATGCACATGAAAATGAAGAACCTGAATGAGAAGATATTTTGATGTTTAGTAAGCCTAAATTCTGGAAACATTTACTAAAATTGGTCAATCCTGTTTCTTGGGGACTATCACATTGAAATAGTTTTCTTAATTAACAAAAAATTGACTACTTGTTTAGAAAACATAACTCAGTGAAACTTTAAAGAACAGCTGCATGCTACAGGCCTTCTGTTTGCTTGCTTTGTTAAACTCAGTAAGTCATACTCACTTGCTCCACTGATGATATCTGGTCTGGTTTTCATGATTTTGCAGAATTGCCTTCTGCAAATTTCAGCCCACTCAGTTTGTCCACCTGGATTTTGTAAGATTGATATCAGCTTGTCAAGATCTTTATCTAGAAGAAATAAAATTAGTGTAATTCTATAATGACAACCTTGGCTTTTTTTCCTCCTTCTTTAAAAACTTAGCTACTATTGTTATTAGATACAGAGCACCAGAGACAAAGTAGATCCATATTAAATATCAGAAAAGTCGAATATAGCTATTGTCTGCTTTTTTTTTGACAGAAGTCACATGTTACAAAGAAAAGACTAAGTATCCCTTATCGTATGACAAACTGGAAGAGCAGCTAGTCTCTGAAGCTAACTGCATTCTGTTTTACACATAACAGAATAACTGATTTTAATTACTGCTGTGTTTTGAAAATTTAAGTTGCTCCTGTGGTACATGTTGTAACTGCACTAAATTTATTACACCTTTGTCCAAAAATTAAAATAATTGGAAATTTATTTTAAAGAGATAAGATTGATATTTCCATGTAATTTCATCTCTGAAATCGAAAATGTCATCACAGAATCTAAAATAAAGACATGCAAAGAACATCCACCAAACATCACTGGATTAATAATAAAAGTGAGGTGGCAGCATTATTTCGTTGAATGCTAAATGAAGCATTCCAGATTGCAAGGCAACAGTGCTCCACAGAAAATTTCTTCTTTTTTCAGTCAGCAGCTTTTTTTCAGATACTTATACTGTGGATGGATATAAAGGTACGTACATGTATGCCTTCAGATCGTGAGGCATACCTCTCACGTAAATTTTGTGAAAATGCACTGGATCCCAAATGCTATGAAAATTCTTATAATAGCTGTGCTAATAATAATCCCCAGTGCTTCCCAACTTCAGCACAAGGAGTCAAAACTCGGGCAAAAGACTACTCTGAACATTTATGTTTGATGTCACTAAAATATGACCCAATAGCTACCTTGCAAACTTCATATTAATATTTAGAAAAATAATGTAGAATTTCACACTCAGTTCTCTGAAGAATCTAAATGCACCCAACATGTTCCACAGCCACGGCCACAGGCTCTTCACTGGTGCTGTCAAGATGGAAGAATAATTCGGGCATTTTCTAACTTCAGAGTGCTAGACATTTTACCCAAGCACTGTATTTAAGTACAGTCTTTCGGTACATACAAGTTACAAAAATAGCAGGTAACATTTTTTATTACATTCTCAGCCTGCTTATAAAACAAATCTGTGCTACAGTTTACAAAAAAAATCTTTATGAAAGAATCCTCTTTATTACAAAGAATTTTAAAGATTGCTCCTCACTGTCACTCTTATCTTGTTATTAAAGCCATATTCTCTTTTTCTTTACAATACGGAAACACATATTCCAAATTAATATTGCTACTGATGCAATGACAAAAGGACAGAAAGCATGCACTCTTTTCTCTTGGCTAAAAGTTATTTTTTCCCCCTATTTTCAACTAAGTTAGAGGAAATTACATATACTCTATCATTTTCCTAGAATCAAACATCACAGATCTAGGCAGTAAGTTTCACAACCAGCCAAGTCCAAATGGAAGTATGAAAACAGAACAAACACAGTGACAAGTGGGGAATCACCCTGTATCAGACATGGAAATGCTAGGCTGGCTTTTGACCAAATAATGTCTGTACTTAAAAGTCTGAATATATATATTTTTAAAATCAAATATCTTCTGCACCTAAAATTTCTATTTTGGAACTCAAACTCAACAATATTAGGAATATTAGGAAAACCATGTGAAACACATGATGAAGCAGCACGCCAAACAGTGCTTACAAAGTAGTGATTAAAAGAATGCATTCATATGCTTTGACTAATCAAAGAGAGAATAGTTTCTTTCCAAATCCAAGATTTGTTTAAAAATGTAAATATTATAGAAAGGACTGACTCATCTACTCATTCTTTTATTTCTTCTTCCCTCTGAAGGCAGAGCAAATTTCAGGTTAAGTAATTTATAAAGATAGCTGTATGTAAGAGAAAACTGATCAAACTCACATTTCTAGCATAAAATACCGGCCATAAAAAATAGAAGCAATCCATAAGAGCACCTCTCCTTAGGCTACTTGGTTCCCAGAGTAATTGAGAGTGCTATGTGTTCTCTGGTCAACTTGAGGACAAAAAAAAGTTTTTATCCTGTAACAAGGTAAATATATATGAACTCACTCCAACTGTGAGAAATCCCTTTTCTGTGGGATCATGCAGTTCCTATCATTATGAAAAGATCACAGTCTGCGCTATTCTCCTTTGCTCTGTTTCTGTGTCTTGGAAAAAATTAAACTAAACAAACTACCAACCACTGTAGAATTAAATTCTGTCTTAAAAGGTGACTTCTTAATTAAAGATTCAAAAAGTGTTTGAGCCAATCTATTGCTCTTTACAAACCCTTTCGTTACTTTCACATGTGCATAGTGTTTCAGTATTCAGTTTTCAAACACAACTTAATTGTTTCTACAATAAAAACACTATTTTCAAATGATCTTATTATTTTAAGCTGATTAAAGTATTTTCAAAAGAATTACTATAACACATATAGTTTAAGCTGGTCTAAAGCCCTTAATGATATATAATCAGTAAATTGTCCTCCTCTTACTAAATTTATTAAAACAACATACTATTTCAAAAAAGCTGATTATAGCAACTTAATTATTAGCATTAATAGCTCTTCCAAATTAACATGACATTTCTTTTTTATCCTCAAATAACTAAATCCTCAGTTAATATCTTTCCAAATAACATTCACTGATGCTTAGTATAGCTTATGTGAATATGAAAAATTAATGCAAAGAAGCAACCAACTCTTAAGAGTAATATCAATAGGATTTGTAGTTATTTTCTCTCTCCTTTTCTGCTATTTCTGTAACAGGTTAAGGTTGAAGAAGATCTCAGAACTGAAGAACAACACTCTTCTACAAGTTATACAGGTTTTCACTTCCTAAAGGACTGTAGTAATTCAGTTTGACAGCTGAGGATCAGAAACTACAAATTGAGACTTAAGCAATCAAGTCATTGAACAGACCAAGCTGAAATTTTGATTCCACTAATGGAAATAAAACTACACAAAAAATCCCCCAATAATTTCAAGAAAGTAGGCTTTGAAGACCATGATTCAACCATCCCTGCTGCTTCCCTTTGGCTTCCTGATTTGACCCATATTTTTCTTCACAGTTTGTCTCTATACAATGAGTAAGATCTTCCTTTTCAGATGATGGTGGGCTATTAAATAGGCTTGACAATAACAAGAAACCATTGAAGAGAAGCTTATGCAATTTAACTCACATCCTGAAGTTCTGCGTTTTTCCTTACATGCAGTTGGTTATATTTTCCTATACCATCCATTTATTTGTACTAGCACTGGTTGCTTTGTGCAGCCTTGTCAAAAAAATAAACATATTTACCAGTTCACAAAGCTATGGAACCTACAGTACCACTGCACATGAAATGCGAACCACCACACTATAACTTTCTGTAAGATTATACTGATTTTGTTCCCTAAAAGAAGTTGCTTATTAATTCTTGACATTATTCTTCAGCTAGCTTGTGTGCCTAAAGCAGGCAAGGAAAATTCATAAGCGCTTTAGAAAACCTACAAAATGCCACAACCCCTTTCTTATTTAATTGTGGGCATGACAAAACTGTTTTTCTGTGACAAAGTATCTCAGATCTGTAAATTCATGTGTATCTTATTCAAAATCTTATGTCAGAGACAATGAATAACCTGACTGCATTATACTGCACTGTTACACGAAAACAAATCCTTATAGGGATACGTGTTTCAGGAAAGCCTATACACATTTCAGATAGGTCTGTACACCTACTGTCCTTCATCTTTCAGTAACTCAGTGTGAAAGAGTGAAAAAAAAAGCTTGTAAGAAGGACATGCCACAAAAGTGCAGGCGAAGAAGATGCTTGTGTTAACTTACAAAGGATAATAGGCAAGGTATTAAAGCTGTTTTTTGACAGAGGACAGTGCAGGGAAAGAGAGAGATGGAAAGTCTGCTGAAAGCAAATCTGATTAAAAAACCAGAAACATGGCAGTAGGTTTCCACTCAAGCCAGAGTATAAAGCAAAGGCAGAATTCAGAAAACAATAGCTGAGATAGAATAACAAAAGACTTTAGGAATATGATTACAGAAGATTTTTGGTAGCAATTCTGGACTGTAGCTCAGGAAGAGAGAAGACAATGAATGGTGGAAAATACTAAGCAGTGGCTGTGTCATTGCAGGAAAATTATAGACTCTATTCTCCAGTCACTCTTATCACCAACTCTCTCAAGGAGAGAAGATAAACAGATCTGTGCAAACAGAAGTGTGACTTTTACAGTATAATACAGTTCTAAAATGTTTAACTTTTAATAACCGACTGAATTAAGGAAAGTAAGTTAGGTTAAAAGTTATGTGAGGTGTTGAATCAGCAGCTGTAGATTTGACCTTGCTAAGCCAGGTTCTTGCTGTTGATAACAGATGCTTTTCTACAGACTTAGACAATTAGTGCAGACAGTAGGTCTTCTGTTTTTTTCCAAAGACCATCGTTAGCTCCCCTATCTCTGGAATGTGAGACAGTAGACTGAAATGGCAAACCACAAATTAACGAAGCAGCAGCAGATTGGTGAACAGAGTTGTGGGCAATGAGATGACCAACCAGAGCCAGCCAAGCGTCCTCCATCCTAACCCAAGTCCAAGAAAATAATACGAGGACCTTTATCGGAAAGACCACTGAGATATACGCATGTGTAAAAGAGCTGAGACTTGGGGCAAAGGGGGGGATGTCAATCATTTTGGGGACTCACTGTAATAACCCAGCCTGATTAAGCATACCTGCTTTATAACTACTTCGTGGTTATAGAGTTTGATTTCCGCACGTCACTACAGCAGTTAATATTACAAGTAAAAAATCCATTATTTTTAATAGTTGTATTCTGAATAACAAATAACTAGACTACTCTTAGAAAAGCTCTTAAAGTTCTTCTTCAAATTACATTACTGAAATAATAATTGAACAATTAAGACAAAAGAAAAGCAACAATATCTTGCTGCAGTGTAAACAGGCAGAAGTAGCATAACTAATTTCCACACTTAAATAATGACGTGTATAAATCATTTGAAGCTTCACTGCAAATTATATTTGACAGAGGTGAGCCATTAATATACAGCTATCCAATAGTTTTTCAACTTTAAACATTGGCTGAAATTACTAATGCATATTAAATTGTGACTCAAAGTTTGTTTTTCCTACAGCTGCATGTATCATTCACATAAATGCCAAACGCCTGCAAAACTGGAGCAGGCATTTGTAAAGAAGGAAGCATCACAGATTTTCCTCAAACGCACAGTCCACACCTTCCAGAAACAGCCCAAAAGGGTGAATCTACTCATTCAAAGGACAATTATGAAATGAAGGAATGCAGTTATTAATTTTACCAGCATAAATTATGATTAATTTTTAACCCAGTGAAGCAAAATACTCAGGTGCCAGTGTTTGTGGCATAGTGTGTCACTAAGAACATTTAAAAAGTTCTCTAAGAAGCAGGCTTCAGGCCTCAGTACTGCAGAGTTGGCACTGCTCTCTTACAGCTAATCAGTCTTTGCAGCCCCCATTCTCTCAGTTTCACCTAGGATGGAATTGTTTACTTTGGAGTGTCTGATATGATGTTATGTTTTGCTTCTAGGAGAAAAACAATGTTGATAACACACCGATGTTTACAGTTGCTGCTCAGCAGTGTTGTACAGAGCCAAGGCCATTCTCAGTGAAGGTCCCAAGGAGCTGAGAATTAGGAGAGCTGATTTAAACTGGCCAAAGGGATCTAGTAAATAAAGTTGAATCTCAACTCCCAATTTTCTTCCAATTCTCTCCCCCATCCCACAGGGAAGAGGGGAGTGAAGAAATGACTGTACAGTGCAGAGCCACATGCCAGTTTAAACCTCAACACCTGCCTAAGGAGTACAACCAAAAAAGGTCCCACTGCTGGATACTTACCACTGTCCTTCAAAAGAACAGAAAAAAAACCGTATTTTTTTAATCACAAATGCAGTGTGAATAAATTCTTTTTGATGACCACCATCAACATCATACTTTAAGTTTTATCTATGACTTACATTATACTAGCTGCTTTTATAAGCTGCATCAGATCTGGGATCATGAAAATGCAGCTGCTACACCAAGAAGGTCTTACATCACCTCTGTCTTTTCAGCATTGACCACTTGCAATTATTTATTTTTAGGATCTGAGGGAACAGCATAGAGTTGCATCAGAGGAGAGTCAGGCTGGGTGTTAGGAAAAGTTTTTTTAACCTGAGGGTGATCAGGCACTGGAATAGGCTCCCCAGGGCAGCGATCATGGCCCCAAGCTGCTGGAGCTCAAGTAACATTTGGACAACGCTCTCAGATATTTAATTTTGGGTGGTACTTATGTGAAGCCAGGAGTTGGACTCCGTGATCCATGTGGGTCCCTTCCAACTTGGAATATTCTGTGATTCTATTATTTCAGTATATACTCACATATCACACCTCAAAGACACAATTGTAGCTCTGCTCTAGAATCCTTCCAAAGTATCTGTTTTCCGTAGACTGCAGTACCCACAACTCACTAGCTTAAACTGACAATTATCTTCTGTCTTGTGTTACTGAAGTAAAGATAAAGAACTTTCCTTTATTTTATAACCACACAGACTTTTCTCTTGTCAGAGAAGTGAATTAGAGCCATCTATTCTTTATAAATTTTGTCAACTGTTTTATTTTTCCAGATATTTATAAATACATGTTTTAGACTACTGTTAATGTAGAATTTCTGTCTTCGGAAAATCAACATCTGCTCAGGAAATTTAAAAATAAGTTCTAATAATTACATTTCAGGGATATAATGAACATGAACAAATATAAAGAAAGATTTATTAATTGTAACTCATTCAGCATGTTCTTTTGCATTGTCTATGCAAATTAAAATTTTTAAATGGATTCTCTGTATGAATTAAATTGCTTTGCCTAGATAGTTATTCAAAGGATTCTTCACTCTGCCCACATTCTAAATTGATGTTCAATGTGGAAATCGACTATCCTAAATGCTGTCTATTTCACACACCACCAAGTTTTGTAAACACAGGGATCTGAATCAAGGAAACAGTGTACAAAAAAATTGTAGCTTAACCATAATGTCTTGCTTCAGTTATCAGAGAAATGATATAAATGTATCTCATGAGTCACCCACCTGAGTTGAGCCAAAAGGTTAATCTTGAGGTTTGCGTAGGAATTAGATTTCTAAACAGAGCTTTGCAGATTGACAGTCGCACAAAGCTAGACAAGCAAAACCAAACTGAGTTATTTAGCTACAAATGCAGCCAACAATAAAAAATCCTTAGGTATTCGTGAGATTATAATCTAAGGAAAAAAACCAACACAAAAATAAATTGACAGAGATGCCTGTTCAACATCTACAGTATTTGCATGCTCTGTATGTACCTTGTCTGCAATCAGCTTTCCTAGGAACTTCTGCAAGATAGCACTTTGGCAAAGGGAACGATGAAAACATTGGCCAAGGATATGGATCACTACCCTAGAAAGAGGACAAAAAAGTAAATTAAGACAAGAGATGAATTAATAGCATTTTCTCAATTACTACACATCAGGTTCCTAGAACTACTGATTATGCAACAAAATTATGCTTGATACTACAGTGCAAGATGAAATACTTCATAACTAAAAGAAAAGTTAAAGGACACAAAATCCACAAAGCGTTTGAGCTAGAACTTGTTCTGGTGCATACCACTGACAGTTTTGATGCTGTGATGCTTTTTTCAACCAAAAGGGAAATTGCAGTTCTCAAAAAAGCACTGTATTTCCAATTTTATACACTGATCTAGCTGGCTTTCCTGTGCTGACAGTAATTTGTGTTTCATCTCTATGCGAGCGACAGCCAGTAAGAAGGAGAACATTTAAAGGAATTGCTTAACAAACACTGTACTGTTAGAACATCGATGAAAGCTCAAGGTATAAGATACTACAGATGAAAAATCAAGAATAGAAAAAACATCACATAAAAGGACTGTAAAAAAAAGAAGAGGCGATAAGGAAAATACAGGAATATAGAAGTGAGAAATAGACAAATTGCATTCATTTTTATAGTGAGAAAAGAAGCACTAAAATGAGGCACTAAAATGAAGCAACACAAATTTCATCTGAATGTGGCAAGTCCCAAACACATGCAAACACCTGGACAGTAAAAACAATGTATTTTTTTCATGACAGTGGTAGACATTTATAAAGCTAAAGGTGGACTGCTATTTCTTAATGATAAATAATTTCCACATGCTGATATCAACAAAATGTTCAATTGATGAGAGTCAGAGAAATAAAAATTGTTAAACTTTAGATTCTAACCTTATCCAGCGCTCTCAAAGGCAAAATTCTTTCCTGTGGTCCTCCAATAAGATTTATTCTGACAAGAACATGGTTTCTCTCAACTGAGAGACTATCAATGATGAAGTCTCTGGAAAACAAAACAACACAAAAATAACTGAAATAAAATCAGAACCAATTTATCAATGACACATCTTGGCAATTAGGAGACAAAAAAAAAAAAGCAGAAAACTTCAAAAACTTTATTACATCCATGTGCTCAGTAACCAGGACAGAAACAGTTCATAGAGTGTCAAAATTTGTTTCTTATTTGGCCTATCAGCAAATTTCTGTCTTAACAAATAAGTAGTTACTCAGAATTTAGGCACACACAACTCGTTGTCTGAAGTCCCTATGCAGCCCAGGATACTGAAATTTTTAAAAGGAATAAAAACCAGTTTTTATACACCAAGTTTCTTAGAACATGCTATCAGCTGTTGTTCGAGGAAATAATAGGTCTCTTCTTCAAACAGTAATAATGGCATTTATCTGTTGAGATTTAGCCCACACCATTTGATCCAAGTTCTGTACTGGCCCCATACAGCAAACAGTAAGAGTTAAGTTCATAATGTTCAACATGTTAATAGAAAGGACAAAGTGTCAGGGACTAAATGACTGTCAGCTTCAGTCCTCCAAATAAGCTTTCATTTCGTAAAGACGCATTGTGCATTTTTATTTACATGTCAGCAACAGAAAGCCACTGCAGTTGAGTTATAAATACAAAAAAAATACTGGTGCCTTTAATACATGAGCATAAATACCATTATATACATAAAAAGAATAACAAGATTATTTTAAAATGTGTATTTACATTCACACACAAAAAGAAGAAATAAGATTAATGCAAATAAAAATACTTTCACATTTACACTTCTGAGTTGGAAGTAGGAAACAGAACAAGCCTGCTGCATCTTTTGTTAATGTGAGACTGATGACAAGCACGCACGTAAGAAAAAACAGATCAGATGACAACTTCATTGAGAGCATCTGTATATTTAAAGCCACTACATTACTCATACATTCTAAGGAGAAAAGTCTTGACAGTCAGAAGCAGCAATTACATTGGTCAATTCTTACCCTGGTCCTTCTGAAGCTTCTGTGACATTTTCTTCCTGAGCAGTCAGTAAAACTTGTGACACTTTATACTGAGTCTCCAAGAGCAAAAGGGTATTAAGTTCACAGCATAGAACATTTAACAACCTGCAGAAGGACACATCAAAATGATAGTGCATCAGTCAGAAAACCAGTAATGCAGGATAAGACAGAGGTGAACACGTTTATGAGATCTCAACATGGGGGAAGGGATGTTTCAGTATCTGAAAAACACACAGACAGAACTGGGTCAGAAATGTTCTTATATATCCTTTTTAAACCACTCAAGTGTCACAACCTTGAGCAAAAAGGGAATAGTTCCTAGCAGACTTTTCATTGGTCAGCTCAGTCTGATTTTGAATTTGTATCACAGAAATGACACAGACTGAATAAAACATTCTATGTGACATGAAAAAAATTATTCAATAATAGGCTGGTAAGGTAATTTAAAATCAGGTTACTCTGGGCAGCATGGGGATTAGAGAGAGACAAGATAAAAATACATCCTTCCTTTAGAAAATATGCTCATAAGCAATTCTGTATGATCACGTTTAACAACAGTTCAAAAACAATAAAATACTTAACATCCAATTAAACCAGCAAATTTGCTGTTTTTCATTTTTATTTCTGAAAATCTCAAAAGAACGGTTAATAATCACAGTAGCACATTACATGCAATTTTTTTTTTTGTAACTTCAGAGAAAATTAACAGTGAAACTAATCCAACACACTGCACATGAATCTGAGGTAGGTCAATTCAATTTTTTGTCTTCTGTATATTAATCTGTTCACTATTAACATAGAAACAGAATAATTTCATTGAAGGCTTCCTGTTCATGCAAAATGATACAAATAAGCATTCTTGCCGCTGTTCTTATATACCTTTGTTACAATCATAAAGCACGTAATAAATTATCATCAGTGTTATTGTTTGTATTTATTTAAGACTTGATATGAACTGTGTCTTGTTTGAAATTTGTAGTCTATTAGTCGATACCTGTTTCTTTCACGAAATTCACAAAATGCTTCTACTGACAACAGCAAAAATTCACAGGCCATTCTATGGATGATTTAATGTCCACAAATTCACAGCTGTGACCAAGGAATAAACGGCCAAGATAATATAAATTTCCTGGATGGATCTCAGTGAAGAGTGGTGCTCCCAGGGGTCAGTGCTAGGAATGATGCTCTTTAATAGCTTCATCACTGACATTGACAGTGGGGTCGAGTGCACCCTCAGCAAGTTTGCGGATGACACCAAGCTGTGCGGTGAGGTCGACAGACTCAAGGGACTGGATGCCATCCAGAGGGACCTAGACAGGTTTGAGCACAGGGCCCAGGAGAACCTCATCCGGTTCAATAAATCCAAGTATACAAGGTTTTGCACCTCAGTCGAGACAACATCTGCTACCAATACAAGCTAGGCGATGTAAGGATTGAGCACAACCCTACCAAAATGGACCTGGGACTACTGGTAGTTGGGAAGCCGGATACGAGCCACCAATGTACCCTCACAGCCCAGAAAGCCAACAGTATCCCGGGCTGAAGGAAAAGTATGGGAAAGTATCAAAAGAAGTACGGCCAGCAGGTTGAAGGATGTAATCCTGCCCCTCTATTGTGAGCTGGTGAGGCCTCAGCTAGAGTACTGTATCCAGATGCCGAGTCCTCAGCACAGGAGAGACACAGACCTGTTGGAGTGCATCCCGAGAAAGTCCACAAAAATGATCCAAGGAATGAAACATTTCTCCTGTGAGGACAGGCTGGAAGAGCTGGAGCTCTTCAGCCTGGAGAAGAGAAGGCTTTGAGGTGACCTGATAGTAGCCTTTCCATATCTAATGGGGAGCTACAGAAAAGAATGGGATGGACTCTTTAGCAGTGTCTGTGGTGACAGGACAAGGATGAACGGTTTCAAGCTTAAAAAGGGTAGGTTTAGGTTGGAGGTAAGAAAGAAGTCTTTTACAGTGAGGGCAGTGAAGCACCGGAATGGGTTGCCCAGAGATATGGTGGATGCCTCATCTCTGGAGATTTTCAAGGCCAGGTTGGACCAGACTGAGCACCCTGATCTAACTGTGAATGTCCCTGTTCATTGCAGGAAAGTTGGACTAGATGACCTTTTAAAGGTCCCTTCCAACTCAAAGGATTCTATGATTCTATAATAGTATAATTTTTTTCTTCCTGCTGCTTTTTTTGTTCAGGTTCAAGCCTTTTCAAGTTCTATTTATGTTAACTATTCCTGACAATGATTCATTTTCAGTACTTCTCTAAATCACATAAGAAGAAATGACACTTCAACTGCATGTTTTTTTTCATTACTATACAGAAAAAAATCCACCAAAAGCGTACTGAAACCATGACCATGAATCCGGACCTTTTCTTCCATTAAGTACAATAATTTTAAGTGGTTAAGAACCTGTTTGAGGTTTCCAGAAGCTAAAAGCCACCAGGACAAGAATGATGGCTAAGGATGCTTAGAACACATCCAATATGCAAGGCAAAGCAGAAAAACAAAGCAAATCATACGCAAACAGAATTCAGCAGAAGAGTAAGTGACAAAATATGAAAGATCCTAAAATAAACAGCCCCTGCTAGGGCATTCAAATGAAATTTTAATGGCTTAGGTCATCTAACAAGGAGACTGGCTAAGATGACTGTGATTGTTCAGTCTGAAGAAGAGATGGCTCTGTGGGGATCTTATCAACATGTATAATAGAGCTGACTGCAGAATACAGAGATCATGGAGCCACTCCTCTCAGTGGACCCACTGAAAGACAAAATATGCGCAAGTCAAAACATGGGAAATTCTACTTTAACATATTTTGACAGTGGTGAAACAGTGAAATAGGTTACCTAGAGATCTTGTCTTGTAGATATTACACCAGACAGGATATAGCTCTAAGCAATGCTCTCCAGCTGAATCTACTTTGAGCAGAGCAGTTGGACTAGACAGTCTCCAAAGTCTCTTCCAATACCAAACAACTGTATAATTGAAGAAAGTTCAAATGCAGATTAAGTTTTAAAAAAGCAACCATAAATGGCCAGTCTTTTATAGAACAGTAACTCTAAAAAAATTCAGAAAAACCTAAACACATACTATAGTTGTGAAAATACGGCAACAATAAATAATTTCTTTTCAGCATTCTGCATTTCCTGTCCTATGAGATACCTGTCTTTCTTGAAGGGTGCTTTCTGGACTCTTTGCTTTCAACTATAACTTCTCAACTATTACTTCAAAGTAGAAATATGTGGTCTGAAAGAAAGCACGTTAACTGGTACTTGTGTAGCATGTAAACTGACTATCCCCTTGGTTTTGGTATGCAGAATCATAATGACTTCCATAATTACGGCAGAAGAGAAGGTCCTTCATGGAAAACAAAACAGCCAGTAAATAATTCTAGCTGCTAAAAAAAAAATCTCTACATTTTTCTCACCTGAAAAGAATATAATTTCATAAGCATTAATAAATTTCTGATTTGCTAAAAAGTTTATGAAGACAGATTATTCCTGTGCTTCTCAAATTATTTCATACAATTTCCTTTTAAAAACACAAAATATCAGATGTTCCTTGTACTCACATTTCCTCAGCCTTCTGTTTTCTCCCAACTTCAAATGATACCTCTTTCACACAACTCCTTTTTTTTTTTTTTTTTTTTTTTTTTTTTAATTCTTAAACCCAATTCTGGTTTTCTCCAGCTCTCACTAGATCCCCATGGACTATTCCTCCTCACTATCTTAACATATTCTTTCCAACCCCAGACCGATACTCTCTTCACTTCAGGAGTGCCTGCAAGTGCTCAGCTGGCAGTGAAGGATGCAAAATACTGTTGGACGAAGTAGAATACTGTAGTTTTACTGTCTGTAGTGGGTTGAGCTAAGTAGTGGCACAATTTTCTCTCTCCATCCCACTGGGAAGCGAGTGAAGCAGAAAAGTACAACACATGGGTCAAGACAGGCTACTTAGTAAGTAAAGAAAAGCTGGGAAAAAACACAAGTGGTTGAAAGGTAGTCAACACAACGCTTCCCACAAGCAGATCAATGCTCCGCCATCCTCTGAGCAACACCTACCTGCAAGACCAAATCCTGCCACACCTAAGTTTTCACTGCCAAGTACTCTTTTATTATATGGTGTATCCTTTTGGCCAATATGGGTCAGCTGTCCTAACCTCTTGCGTACCTCAGCCTACTTGCTGGGAAGTAGGAAAAAGAGAAAGTCCTGTTCCTGAGCAGTGCTTGCACAGCGTCAGCCAAAACACTGGTGTTATCAATGTTGTTTTAGCCACAAATAAAAACAAAAAAAAAATTACCTTCATCTCAGCCAGACCAAGTGCATAATTCCAGCAATAGAAAATAAAATGTTATGCTATAAGCAGGAGGAGTACATCCACCACAGGGAAAAAAGAACCTGGCACTTCCAAAGTAAACTATACTGTTATCTCAATAATTTGTTTGTTCAGGCAGCGTACAACTGTTGACCAAACCTGAAACGTGTATGTCTGTGCCATCTATAAAGCATTTTAGTGCTGTGACCCCAAAATGGAGGACTAAACTGGTCTCCAGAAAAGGGTGTTTTCTTGGCCTGCAATTATTGCCTGCTATAAATGCAGGCATGGATGATTCAGCTTAGTGTAAATACAAAAAACAGAATGCTTTGCAGAGAGCTCAGTTATGGGACAAGTTATGGTCTTTCCTTCTCTCTCAGGAATCAATACTAAAAACATGATGGGAAAAAATGAAGATTGGGACCTCACAGGAGAATTTCCTTCTTGATAAATGAATATGGATACCACCAGAAAAGCCCGAATCAAAATTTTCGTGAAATAATTCCATTCTTGTCATCATGGGGGATAACCTCAAAACACTTCACATCAAAGCCTACATTATAAATTTGATTTATTCTTTATTATGCTTTGAGTAACTGCTGGAGCCCCAGTGAGAACACTAATCCAAAAAGCAAGTTACAATTACTACTACGAGTGCCAGATCAGTAGATAAAGGCTATAAAAACAAGCAACTGAAAGGCACCTAGTTAGCTTTGGAGCATAACAGGCATGTGGAAGCTCCAACCACGTAAAGCTTTTCAAGCTGCCTTTGCAGACTGAACAGAAGTTGATGATAATGAGAGAACATGCTTCCATACATCATCTTTCTAAACAACCAAAGTTTATAATTGTCCCACTGAAAACAAAGCCACAACATAACATCATGCAGTGTATTAGGAGTTAAAGAGTTAATGCTGCAGTTCCATGGATTGTTGATATTTCCAGTTTCTTGGTCTCAAAAGGGAAGAATCAGCTACAACTCCCAGAAGACTTCATTTTTCCATTTCCATTTGGAGGGAAAGAAAAAATTGACTGGGAGTCACAAGACTTTCCTCCTTGCACTGTGGCTGTTCCACCTACAGCATTACTGCAAGGACTTCAGTTTCGGATACTCATTTCATTTGATTGATTAGTTTCAATTCTAATCATATTGTATTATATTGTGTTATCTCACATTCCACTACTATATTTAGTAAATCAAGTTCCTCAGCTTGTTGTCACCATTATCCTTAGTCCAGCCCCATCTCCCTACCCCCTCACTTTCCAGGGGCATGGGTCCATGGGTCCCTTTGCCTCCTTGTCACAGAAGTATGCTGAACTGTGACATAAACCTAACAAATATATTAACATAAACTAAAAAAATAACAATTGTGTAATTATATAATGTAAAAGCAGACAATACTGTTGCAGCTCCATTTCATTAGTAATGTGGACTCTGTCATCTTTTAAACTTGGATTATTAAGCAGGACATGTGCACTTTCCAGTTATCACTACTGCAGAAGTCTTTTCCCTTACATCCAGTATGCACACTTAGCCATAAGACAAGGCTTTCCAAAGAATTGCTCGCCTTTGGATAAAGAGAAAACACGCTTAAAATAGTAGGAAATGGCTCACTAATTAATTTGAAATTGAATCAGTTCTCGTGCAACAGAAAAATGGTTGGCAGAAAACAACTGGGGGATTATTTAGGCCTTCGCACTTACAGAGTTTGACTCAGGTAGAACTAGAGAAAGAAAGAAATACTTCCAAGACACAATTCCTCCTTGCTATCACCATATTCTTCCCTCTCCTCAAGAGGAGGAACTCAATGGACATGATTTGCTTTAATTCCCAAAGAAAT
Source organism: Pavo muticus (assembly GCA_016647715.1). Taxonomy (NCBI): domain Eukaryota; kingdom Metazoa; phylum Chordata; class Aves; order Galliformes; family Phasianidae; genus Pavo; species Pavo muticus. The sequence continues at coordinate 22,412 of JACDJE010000438.1, forward strand.
AATGATGCTGAATGCCATAGAAGTGGCACGTGGACAGTTTCTTCAGTATATTCTGCCAATATCCCAAAATCTGTTGCAAGAGTCGATTTCCTAGCCGTGTCATTCAAATGTCAGTGATCCAAAGATTTTAGAGAAATCACATAACACTGTTCATGGGCTCTGGCAGTACATTTAAAGGAAAGAAATGTGGAAGACGAGAGATATGACAAGGAAGGTGGAAAGCAAACATGAAACAAGTAAAAGAATGCAATGCTTTCGAAATGAGAAATATAATTTGTTTAAATAAAAGTTACATAAAGAGACTAGTTTAAAATAAAAAGACTTCCTTCAGTTTATAATGAATGAGATCTTAAAGAACTACTCTAGAACATTTCAAAAACCTTCTGCTAATCATAATGCTTTTCAATAAATAGAAAAAGTGGCCAATCTAAATAGTACGGCAACCTGAGGAAAAAGAATGATTATGATTCATATCTTCTATCATTATAAAGAATGATAATTAGTACTCCTTCAATTAAAATCACATGCTCTTAATTAACAGTACACAATGTAAGTACAATTAAAGCGAACAAATTATTTCATATACCACAGCTACCTCATTATTAAAATGCAGTTATATTTTAGAGAGTGAAAAGAATGCAGTGGTGTTTACTACCTCTATTTCCTAAAAGCCCTATGTTATCTCACACCTAACAATCATATATCTGCTCATCTCTCAGTTTTGACGAATTTTGAGGCAAAATTCAAGGGACTGGTTGATTTTGATGTCAATACAGTATAAGCCATTAAAATTAATCAAAGAATCACAGAATCGTAGGGGTTGGAAGGGACCTCCAGAGATCGAGTCCAACCCCCCTGCCAAAGCAGGTTCCTTACACCAGGTCGCACTGGTGGGCATCCAGGCAGGTCTTGAATATCTCCAGAGAAGGAGACTCCACAACCTCCCTGGGCAGTCTGTTCCAGCGCTCTGTCACCCTCACCGTAAAGAAATTCTTGCACACATTTGTGCGGAACTTCCTATGCTCCAGTTTCTGGACGTGAATTCTCCTTCATAAATCTTTTCCTTCCTAGTTTTGTAGGACAACAGAAATACAAGGGCTGCACCAAGCATAATGCCTCCTACTATATGATGCTGGCCAAGAAATCAGAGGCGGATGCTGGTGGTATGGCAGTAGAGGCTGAACCTTCACGCCAATATACCATTATATTTTCTTGCAGTGTGACAGACAGCAGCAGAGGGCTGCCTGACAAAATGGCATCTGATGGGGCACAGTGTGTATGAAGCAAAGGTGTGTCAATGAATTCCTCCATTGTACTAACTGACACCCCTCAATGCTTGCTGAATGTGTATGGAGACCAAAGAGTGGATGCTAGCATAGTGAGGTGCATTTCAGCAGTGGTGACAGACACAGTGGTTCACCTCCACTGGTGCAGATTTTTATGAGCATGGTATTCAGGCTTTTGTTCATAGCTGGCAAAACTGCATGGCTAATTGTAGTGACTATGCTGAAAATAGCGCTTTGAAGCTGAGAATTTTCTTTATCAAATAGTGTTACTTTTACTCTTCCTATCTGCTGTAGTATCCGTGGAAACAAAGGAGGCATTACTTCTGGAGAGACCTAACTAGATATAATGCTTCTTTTATAATATCCTGAAACAGTTCAGCAAGTAAAAAAAATAGTATTACAAGAAAAAACGTAATTGCTATATTATGAAACAACAAGTCAAAATATTTATTACACAAAAATGAAACTAATAATCCAATACCCCTTTTACCTGCAGTAAGTTTTGTAGATCCACAACTCTGAAGCTTATATTGATGAACACGTGACTTAAGATTAATATTTACAATTGTCTATTATTCTACATAAACACTTTTAGAAGAATTATACAGAGCACTGTATAAGTACTCCTTTTTCAGACTTACACGGGCCTAAAACAAATCTTTTTATTGCTGTTTATATTATGATTTTATAAAATACACTGCTTTCAGAAGTCTCTAATGCTAAGCAAGCACATTCTGTCTTTAAAATTAAACAGCTGCAATTTGTGTAAAGAAAAGCATCTGACTCTGAGTTTTGCCATGTACTTTACTTCAGAAATCCAAACTGTTGAACAGAGCACTGTCATTGTTGCTTAATACCTACTATTGTGACGTATTTCAGTGAATAAGTGCAGCACTATCAACAAATATTACTCTATTTCTGAATGTATGTGCAAAAGATCTGACTTCATAATATCAAGGAGTTGTACTGAATTATAGCCAAAAACAGGACATAGTGGGGAAAAATTAAAAAAAAAAAAAAAAGGAAAAAAGAAAGAAAAAAGAAACCACTTTAAAGAAAAAGATGTCAGCACATGTTACAAACATGCTCCCTTGAAGAAAATTATTGCAAAGTTGTCTGTCGGCTCATTCAGATCCCCTCCTACTGCCCACAGTCTATGCCTACTCTCAATAACACTGTTGCTCCGTCTTCTCCTCTCTATACAAGTCAACAGTGACTGGACATCTTTGAACTTATTTTGGAGTGTACACACTTCTTAGAGATTGTATAGTTGGTTATCCAAGGTAAAAATCCGTTATTTTGCCATGATTTAATCCAACTAACAACACAGTATCTTTCCAAAATCCATAGAAAACTGTGTCTCCAAATCTGCCTCTGACATCATGGGTCTATGTAACAAAATAGGCTGCATTACTCTCAGAGCAGTCTTCGTGCATTAAAATGTATTACTTACATTACTGCTGTGAATTCCCTTTCTCTATGATTTGTGCTTTTATGTTAATTTAAGTTCAGAGTATTGTACACTTGGATTCCTGTGCATCCAGATTTTCAGTCTGTACAAAAGAGCAGCTGAAACAGTCTAACAGTCTTCAGTGTTCTTTTATTAATCAGCACTGGTCTGCTTGATAAATCTCCAGCTTCTAAATAAGTCCAAATCTTGAAGTTGAACTGACAATTTGAAAATCATTCTATAAACCCATTAAGAACAGAAAGATGGAAGTACATAGACAGTCCCTGTCTCCAGCTTCTTGCCGGAAGTTATTCTTTTTGAAAACTATTTTAAAAAAAGGAAAATTAAAAGGGCCTTCAGATGAATAATCTTCTAGAAACACACAACAGCTGCAATAAAAGAAATGTCACATCAGAAAAAGGACTTCTTCAGAGAATCACAAAATGGATAAAGGTGGAAGGGAACTCTGGAGGTCATCTGGACTAACACTTCCACTCAAGCAGAGATACCTAGAGAGCAGACCACCCAGGATCATGGCCAGTAAAGCTTCTGAAGATCCCCAAGGAGGGAGTCTCCACAGCCTCCCTGGGTAATCTATGCCACTGCTCCATTACCAAATGGTAGGATTCATGTCACTCACCCATAGTGTCACAGAATATCCTAAGTTGGAAGTGACCCACTTAGATCATCGAGTCTAACTCCTGGCTCCACACAGACTACTCAACATCCAAGCCCTACATCTGAGAGCATCAGCCAAATGCTTTTTGAAATCCAGCAGCTTGAGGTCATGACCACTGGGCGATCACCTTTCGATGAAGAACCTCTTCCTAAATCCCAACCTGATCTTTCCCTGAGAGTAGCTAGCATCTTTGTGAATCAGGCAAATAACTGTTAAACCCTTGACTAGGAGACAGGCATCTGGAAGAGTCCCCAGAAAACTACACTTGAGAACACTGAATCTTCAACAGTTAAGCTTCTAAAATCACAATCTAAGAAGCCATAGATCTTTCTGGATCCAGTCAGAAAAGACCTGCTAAAAGCCCAGAAACAATAACCCATCTGTGTTTGTGAAACTTTTGAAGAACATTCTTAGGGCAAAATACTTCCAAGCTGAGAATTAGAAAAAAAATCAGGAAATAACTTTACACTAGGATAACTAGCTACAGAACTGAGTATTTTACTTTGATCACAATGTGCCTTGTCTAGACAAACAGAAACATTCTTCATATGTTAAGAGATATTGGCTATACAAATTCCTATCTAGCTTCCCTGTATTTTTTCCTTTGATTTCTGTTGTATGGACACTACTTCTCAGAGCAGGAAAGAAAGGTTGACTCTACAGAATCCCCCTTCAAGAGATAGTTTAGAATTCATACTTACTCAAAACGAAAATTAAAAAAATCACAAAAAAAATGCAATTTTAGCATTAAAAAGATAAATAGAAACACCTATGGCTTTTGAATTAAATCAACTAAGGAAACAACTACATATTTTAAATTCTACGTAGTTACACAATTAATAAAACAATATTCAATCTCTGAAGTACAGTATACACATGAAAAAATGGAGTTGTAAATTACAAAAGCACTTTTGAACAACAGGGAAGTTTACAGAAGGTCAGAGTATAACCCCTGAGTTCAACAGACTGAAGTTGAGCACTCACTTCTGGATCAGCTACAGTACAATGATACCTGACTACATAAAGAAAAACCTACACGGATATGTAAATACTGCAACAGATTAAAGAATGCGGTTTTGGTTGTACAACTAGTATTAAATTTAGCGGAAAATCAGCAAAATCATACTGTAACAAAACCAGTCATTCAATGTTGCAGTTACCACAAACATTTAAATATTTTATTTCTACATAGCAGCAAGGAGAAATGTAGTTCTTTTGCTCTAATTAACTGTTTTTGAACAGATTTTCAGATCTGTTCAACTTCTCATACTGTGTTTGATTTAACTGTTGATGAATTTGATAATCTGGATGGAATTTGGTCAAGACCAACTAAATGAGACAAAGTTTACTTTTCAGAACACAAGTCCATACTCAGCAGGGTTCACAGAAAAGCTCATGGAACACAGTTTCAAAAGTAACTGTATACTTCTCATATTAAAATAATAGGCTAAGGTTTCCCTGCAAGTCTTAATAATGCAAACAATGTGGTAAGCATGGCAAATACCAGATTAATGCAGAATTTGTGTATTATACCAATAGGGAACTTCTAATAACTACATGATAGGTTAAATTCTCTTTGTGCAGGCAGCTGAATTTTCATAACACATAATATGTGCTAACTCTCATAATACATAGTGCTAACTCTGTATGTGCTAACTCGCTATTATTTGGGGAAAAAATTATATAGAGAGTCCCATATGCTCATGGAAATATGCTCATTAGATCATTAGAAACGCACATTATGTTTTTTATACATAGGCCTATATTAGAATCCCTAGACTTGTATCTTCCTTTCTTTTACAGGAAAAACATTAAAGGGCTAAGAAGGGAAAAGGGCTTTTGAACAATAAAAACAAAAACCCAACACCGGAATCTGGCAATTTGGCTTTCAATACAAACTGAAAAGAGGAATATCTGACATTCTCTGAATTTTTGCTTGTTTTTTTCCTTTGCTTGTGTTCAACAGAAAATGTCATTACCATGTGACCTCAAAAGCTCACCTTCTATGGCTTATTTTAAGTGATAATAGATGAATTTGTTATGTTTTTTTTGTATGTGTAGTTACGGATAGTTCTGTTACTTCACATGATAGAAGCCATGTTAAAAATGCTGTAAGCATTAAACACAACTTCACTGCACGATCTATTGATTTGTACCTGTTTCTTACAGCATAGGAGTCAACTGCTTACACATTCAGATTCAATTATTAATTTTTGCATATAACCAAAAGCTTTCCCGATATCATAGTACAAAAAGTGTGTTTTCTGACCTCAGAAAGGTAAAGCACAATCTAAATGCAAACTATTATTTTAAACTTTAAAACATTTCACTTTTCTTCTTCTTTACTTAAATCAGTACGAGTTTTGTCAAGATTCTTATGGAGTCACGATAATCCTAAATGCTTAATAGCATATTATTTTTCAAGTAACATCAATCCTATCTAATTACTGATTTCCCCAGAACAGCACTTATAACTCCTGACTTACAGGACAAACACACAAATTCTACCACTGTTCATCCCCTCCATACTCATCCTTACCAGTAAATTACACTATATCTTATGTTTCTTCATATATAGTATGAAATAAATAGTGATACCACGATATTAAAGAACAGATATAGCTGCAGAAAGCTAGTATTGTAGTACTCAACCAAGGATAAACTATCCAGGTTATATTCTGCACAAGCAGAGTTATCAATATTTTCCATACTACAAGACAGTTTGTATTTCAATTGCACGTTACTTAATTTCAATTAATGTTACTTTACAAGGAAAAAAAAGGAATTAAACGATCCATATATTCATCTTTGGAAAAAAGAAAAAAAATAACTCAATAAATGCTGAATCTAAAGTTTGTATATTAAAATATTATAGCATTTTAAATATGTTCTCACTGTCATGCTCACACTTTCTAAGATTAAGTGTTCCTTCAGGTTCTTGAAATATTTATCATCCAATAGCAATTTTCTCAAAATCAGTTTTGCTAAAATTGGTGGTATAATTTAAAATACTTTGCATATTTTAATACTTCAGTATGTTGGGTTTTTTTTAAAATGCACAATGGATGTAAGATATTCTTTTCAAACAGCTATGCAAAATAACAACATTCAACTTCTATTATTGCTTATCGTATTACAATATAACCATTTACAGGTAGTAAGATTAAAGTCATTGATATTTTCATTTTGTAGAACATTTTTCATTCAATCTTCTTACATTAGAAAAAAAGAGGATATGGGGTGGAATTTCACCTTCATGAATAATAAAGCAAAACAATATTGTCTTCTCAGAATCAACACATTCAAGCATGTTATGTACTATTTCATTAATGCAACCAGCGAATAAAAAAATAAGCATCTTACCGTAGACCAAAGACATGCGATTGTTCGTAATTGAATAAGGAATGAATTTTTGCTTCTGAGTTCAAAATTATAATTCTGTCAATGATATTCTGCCAAAGAAAGACAAATGTAAAAAAAAAAAACAACTCTATCTTTCATAAAGATAACAGTTCTACAGGAATGTTTGCTATAAAACAATATATTTTAACTTATATCTGCAGTAAGAGGTGCCTCCCCCCCCAAAAAATAAAATCAGTGGTAAGATGAAACCATACACAAGGAAAAGAAATAATTTCACAATTAGTAAAAAAAAAACAAAAAACCATTAAGCATACAAATAGATCCTAGCATATCGGTATATCCTCTTATTTAGTATTAAATCATGGCACAAATGTTAAGCTGTTGTCAGGATTTTTAACGTCTGAAAAGTGTATAATCTAATTTAACGAAAAAGCTTCAAATCTTTAAGTATAATACCTCTGCTAACACTGTTTAGTACTGTATGTTTCAAAACATAGCCATTTCTTTTCAGTTATCAGAGTTCAACATCATTCATGATTAGGCTTTGAGGTTGAGATTTGTGTCTTTCATCGTATGGTATCTAATGTAGTACACAATGACCTATGGCTGTTTCCTACTTCTTCCTCAAATTCAACTTAATTCTCAATCCCTGTATTTTACTGCATATCCAAACTGCTTCTGAAGCAGTAACTTCGTTATAATAACGAGGAATACATTAAAACACTCACTGATGTTATCTTCTCAGAGGCATAAAATATGGTAAGAAGAAAAAACTGAAAACTCTTTTTGGGCTTTGTTTAACGTGAATTAAATCCCACCTTTTATTTTATCCTGTTTAAAAAGTATGGTCTCAGACATCAGAGGGAGTTACTGCTCAACTGGTTTAATCAATGAGTCATTTCAATATCAAATTAGAGAAAAGATGCATGCTTTCTAAAAGCAGCCAGACTTCTTTATTTAAAAATGGAGAAAAGTAAATACACAAAGTAAAACTCCCAATACTAGAAAAAAAGCTAAAACTTGTCTCAGTTAACTACCTTATTAAAAAACAATCAAATAATCTTATTTTAAATTATAATGATTTCATATTTACCCTACTAGTTGTTTTTTTTTTTTTTGGAGGGGGGGGCAGAAGGCTATAAAGAATGGATGATTTCTATACAACAGGTTCACAATAAAAGTCACAATAAAACGATTTAGGCTTCAAAGCTGTTCATAAAATTGGTAGTGCAAGTGATTTATTTGTTTACATTTTAAAGATTTTCATGTATTTCATAGAATCATAGAATCATCTGTGTTGGAAGGGACCCTTAAAGGTCATCTAAGTCCAACACACCTGCAACGAAAAGGGACATCTGCAGTTGGATCTGGTTGCTCAGAGCCTGGTCCAGCCTGACCTTGAATGTCTCCAGAGACAGGGTTTCCACCACACCTCTGGGCAACCTGTTCCAGTGCTTCACTATTCTTACTGTAAAAAAAAAATCTTACATCCAGTCTAAATTTACCCTCTTCAAGTTTGAAACCATTTCCCCTTGTCCTGTTACTACAGACCTTGCTAAAAAGCCTGTCCCCTTCTTTCTTATAGACTGCTATAGATACTGAAAGGCTGCTATCAAGTCTCCCCTGAGCCTTCTCTTCTCCAGGCTGAACAGCCCTAACTCTTTCAGCCTGTCCTCATAGGGAGGTGTTCTATCTCTTGGATCATTTGTGTGGCCCTCCTCTGTACATGCTCCAACAGAACCATGTCTCTCCTGTACTGAGGATTCCCTCCACATCTGGATGCAATAGTCCAGGAGAGGTCTGAGTAGAGGGGCAGGATCACCTACTTTCTTTCACCCACTGGCAACGCTTCTTCTGATGCTGTCTAGGATACAGTTGGATTTCAGGGCTGTGAGAGCACATTCCTGGCTTACGTCCAGTTGCCATCCAGCAGTACCCCTAAGTTCCTTTTGTCAGGTCTGTGCTCAGTGCTTTCATCCCCCAGCTTGTACTAATAGCAGGGATTGCTGCAATACAGTGCACAGTGCTCCTGGATTTATTGAACCTCATGAGGTTCTCCTTGGTCCACTGATCAAGCCTATCTAGGTCCCTCCAGATGGCATCCTGTCCCTCAGGTGTCAACCACATCACACAGCTTGGTGTCATTCACAAACTTGCTGATGGTGCACTCAATCCCACTGCTAATGTAACTGATAAAGGTAACGAAGAGCATCGGTCCAGTACTGACCTCTGAGGAACACCACTCCTCACTGATCTCCATCAAGATCACTGACCACCATTCTCTGGCTACAATTTTGCAACCAGTTCCTTGTCCACTGAATAGTCCACCTATCAAATCCACATCTTTCTAATTTGGAGAGTGGGATGTTATTGGGAACCATGTCAAAGATCTCACTGAGGTTCAGACAGATGAAAACAATAGCTCTTCCCTTGTCCACTGACACAGTAACACTATTACAGAAGGTCACTGAGTTGGTGAGGCAGAAGCTGCCCTTGGTAAAGTCATGTTGGTTGTCTTGTATCACCTCCCTGTATTCTGTGTGTCTCAGCATAGCTAATGCTTAATGCCGAAGTGTCTGTCCGGCAACAAAGCTCCTCCTCTCACACCTACATTAAAGATAGTGACCCACAAAAGAGGAGGAAGTATGGGAACAGGGATTGGCAAAAAAGAAACGTCACTCCCATTTACAAGAAAGGGAGGAAGGAGGACCCAGGGAACTACAGCCCAGTAAGCCTCATCTATGCGCCTGGGAAGATCATGGAACAGATCCTCCTAGAAGACATCTTAAGGTACATGAGGGATGAGCCAGTGATCCAAGTCAGCCAGCATGGCTTTACCAAGGGAAGATCGTGCCTGACCAATCTGGTGGCCTTCTATGATGGAGTGATGATACCACTGGACAAAGGGAAAGTGACTGATGTCATCTGCCTGGATTTGTGCAAGGCCTTTGACATGGTCCCCCCCACACCCTTACCTCTAAATTGGAGAGAGACGATTTGAGGGGCAAACAATTTGGTGAATAAGGAATTGGTTGGAAGGCCGTAGACAGAGGGTTGTGGTGAAAGGCACTATGTCCACATGGAGGCCAGTGACAAGTGGTGTCCCCCAGGAGTCTGTCTTGGAATCAGTGCTCTTCAACATCTTCATCAATGACGGGCTTGAGCGTACCTTCAGCAAGTTTTCCAATGACACTAAGCTGAGCGGTGCAGCTGACACATTAGAAGGAAGGGATGCCATCCAAAGGGACCTCAACACACTTGAAAGGTGGACCCGGGTGAACCTAATGAGGTTCAACATAGCAAAGTGCAAGGTTTTGCACTTGGGTTGGAGTAATCCCAGATACATATACAGACTGGGAGAAGAACTTCTTGAGAGTAGCCCTGGGGGTCCTGGTGGATGAAAAACTGAACACGAGCCAGCAGTGTGCTCTTGCTGCTTGGAGGGCCAATGGTATCCTGGGCTCCATCAGAAGAGGGGTGGCCAGCAAGGACAGGGAAGTGATTGTTCATCTCTACTCTGCCCTCATAAGGCCCCATCTAGAGTACTACGTTTAGGTCTGGGGCCACCAGATGTGGAGCTGTTGAAGAGGATCCAGAAAAGAAACATGAAGATTATCATAGGGCTGGAGCACCTCCCCTGCAAAGACAGGCTGAGGGAGCTGAGCTTATTCAGCCTGGAGAAGAGAAGGCTGTGAGGAGACCTAACTGCAGCCTTCCAGTATTTAAAAAGGGATTATAAAAAGGAGAGGAATCAACATTTTACTTGAGTAGATAGTGATAGGAGAAGGGGGAATGGTTTCAAACTCAAGGAGGGAAGATTTAGGTTGGATGTCAGGGGGAAGTTCTTTACTATGAGCATGGTAAGGTGCTGGAACAGGCTGCCTGGACAGGATGTGGGTGCTCCATCCCTGGAATTGTTCAAGACCAGGTTGGATGGGGCCCTGGACAACCTGATCTAGTACCACACCTGGAGGTTGGTGGCCCTGCCTGTGGCAGGAGGGTTGGAACTTGACTATCCTTGGGGTCTCTTCCAACTTAGTCACAGAATTATAGAATGGTTTATTTAGAAAGCAGACCATATCCTGCCTTGGAAGCAAGAGAGAACAAGGCCTAATACAAATTCCACTAAAAAAAATGTGCAGATTAATCTGCACTGCTCAACTACAAAGCATAACCTGAATATTACAAATAGGTATCCACAGTAGGTGACACCCTACATTACATCTTATATTAAGATTCTCCATAACCACTGGAAAAAGTTCATCTGGAGGGTACTTTCCAAGCTATACTCCCTCTGATGCGTTGAATCTCTCAAAAGTACAGTGGAGGCAGGCAGAAGGACCCTGATTCATCTGCTCCATTTTCTAAAATATTTTAATATGGTAAACTTAGTTTTAGAAAAAAACAAACAAAATGGCATTTATTAGAAAAAAATGCATATGTCATATCTATTTCCCTAAAGGCATAAAATCAAAAGCTTTTATTATTAAACAGCTAAAAGTAGTAAAAGCCCAACTGGCAACCTGTGCAGTCAATGATGTAACTAGTTAGCCAATAATACAAAAGAGGAAAAAATGCTTACATACTTAAAGAAATAAAGAGCATATAAAGGTGATCAAGCTCTGCAAAATATCTAAAATAGTTCAGCATAAATATTACAAGTCAGATGCTATGGTGATGTGACATGATTAAAAGACATATTGTCAACATTATTTTCATCCTAAATCCAAAATAGAGCACTACACAAATTGTTATGAGAAAAATTAACCCAGTCAAAACTAGGACACACACAAAGCAATTAGGTCCACTAACCAAATCTAGTTATATATGGTCATTTTTTATTTTTATTTTTTTTTTCTATCTTTAGCTTTTTGCAATCACTGCCCAAAAATGTGGTTACAACAAATCTGTAGGTCTGCTTAAGCCCAGCTGTTTTTCTGGGTACTTAGACTCAGCCATTATATGATATTAAATATTAGATATTAAATATATTAAATATATATATTAAATACATTAGATGAACATCCCCTTTAACTGTCTGGTTCTTCTGTGTTAACTATACAACCTTAGGTCTGTAACTTAGACTTACACACTTTTGAAAAGTACTTAAATGAGACAAGCCACATTCAAAATATCTTTATCTGAATTTGTCAGGGAATTTTAAAAATTGTATCAGTATTGCTATTACTAGAAACATTTAGAATTCAACCAAACTAGAGGAAGTTCCTCAAAACCAAAAAAAAAAAAAAACCCCAATAAATAAAAAAAACCACTACTTAAGGTCTACCTCAGTATGAAAATTCTTAGGTATTTACCACCTGCAGCATACATCTCCCCTGCTTCTGGTGCCTTAGATTACCTTAAGATTGAGCAGTGTACATGCCAATACTGAGTGGATTGAAAAAATGAAACATTTTACCCCATTTGCTCCTCCAATCACCAAAACAGTGCTACAAAAAAAAAGTCTATTAAAATCACTTCCAAACATAACACACTCAATTATGATATACGCTGTCTAAATAACAACTTAAACTGTCACCAATCCAGAGCTTACAATAAGTAAACATTAAATTGCAACAGCAATTAAAATGGTAGCTCATTTAGCAAAAGATCTAATTTCAACTGCCGCTCAAGTTCACAGATTAAATTTGCCTACGCTTTGCAGAAGAGAAAAATAAATCGATTGTGTCTGATGAATGAAGTAACACAAAATTCTTCCACGGTAATACTATTTTCCTTAAGACTGAAATATGCCTTAATCAGTAATTTTCCAATTATGCATACTTTTGTATACATAATCTGTGCTATTAAGAAAGCCTGAGGTGTTTCTACTTTTTTTTTTTTGTTTGAATCCACAGTATGATAAAGCATTATTATAGAAAAAACAAATACCAATATTTTCCAGCATTTTCTAGCACGTAATTGTACGTGCACACAGAAATACTTATGTATGTCACTTTATTCCATGGAAAAACACATCCTCGTGCAAGTAAAGAAGATCTTTAAACTGGGCATAAAATATTATCTTTAGCATTTCAAAATGAAAAATTTGTTTAATATGAATTGATACGTGCATATACTGCCCTCATGCTGTATATATTACAAAATGCAGAAAATTTAAAAGTCTTTCAGTAAGGAGAAGAAATAACTTATATAACTTTATAACTTATTTTATTATTATAGTAACAGAATATACTTTTTTTCAAAATAAAAAGTATACTTACAATAATGTCTGTAGGTACTTCACGGTGTGAATACACTGGTTTATTTGGTATATCCTGTTTACTCAGTAGCTCAAAAACTGCAGGATAAGTGAGCAAGTTTATCAGATATAGAAAAGACTGGAGAAAGATAAACATAAGTGAAAAAAATGACAGTCAGATAAGCATAAACAAATATATGTTAAAAAGTATTTAAGTTCATCTTTTTTGGTAGGTTAAATTGGCATAAACGGAGCTTACAAAATCAGGCTGCAGAAGTGTATACACAATCTAAAAGGGCAGTAGTCTCTGGGGAATATTTATAAACTATCGCATTTTACAAGTGGATGGCTTAGTGAAAGTTGAACTTTTCTCCAGTGGAATAAATGAGATATAGAATCACAGAATGCCTCCTGTCCAGCTTTTCATCCACCAGAACAACCCCAGGTCCCTCTCCACAGGGCTGCTCTCAATGAGTTCTTCTCCCAGTTTGTACTTGTATCTGGGATTGCCTCAACATAAGTGCAACACCTTGCACTTGGACTTGCTGAACTTCAGTAGAATCTCATGCGGCCACTTTTCAAGCACGTCCAGGTCCCTCTGGATGGCACCCCTCCCTTCTACTGTGTCAACTGCAACCCTCAGCTTGGTGTCATCAGCAAACTTTCTAAGAGTACACTTAATTCCACTGTCTGTGTCATTTACAAAGATGTTGAAGAGCGCTGGTCCCAAGATGGACCCTGGGGGACACCACTTCTGACTGGTCCTCACCTGGACATAGAGCTGTTGACAACAACCCCCTGGCTATGATCATCTAAGCATTCTTTTTTCCACCTAATAGCCCAGCCTTCAAATCCATGTCTTTCCAATTTTGAGATAAGGAAGTGGTGTGGGACCATGTCAAAGGCCTTATTCAAGTCCAGGTAGACAATGATAATTCTGGAAATAACTTTAGAATTATTTGAAAACTGTAATACTTGCATTATGGTGTAATTCTAAAATTCTGAGATATAGCATACTCTAAAACACACTATTCTCTCTGATCTTACTACAGTAACTGGAGACTTGAACTGAAAGCCAGAATTTTAACACTCTCATTTCTGTCATTGTCATTTATTACATCATCTTTAAATGGATCTTCAGTATTATGACCTGCCATGCAACAGAATAATTTTTTCTATCAGTAATTATTTGACTAGCATATTAGGGCCACTTTTGCCTCACACACTAAAAATTACATGTAGTTACAATAAAAAGCTATCAAAGATAGCCAATAAATATGATTACTAATAAAGTTCTCACCTTCTGACAGCTTTGGTCAATAGGGTCAACTGGAGTAGATTTGGGTTGAGTTATTCTGACATCATCTTTTCCACATTCCAAAAGAGCCCACAGTTCAGTTACAAATGCCTTTATAAAGCCTAAAATAAATATTTGTTCTAGCATGAGAATGCTAAGAACACAAGAAAAACAGTTTTCATATAAAAAAAATTTACACCAAAATTCTAGCCCAGATTCTCAAAATTTTCTGCATTTACTAAAATTTCTCAAGACAGACTGCCAGAGGCTTACTCTTTCCCTTCTTGTCTCAACCCTTCGGTCAAGCTACCTTTCTACAGTAGTCTGCTTATACTCAATTTAAAACCTACAGCAGCAGTTTGAAAAGGATATTGTACTAGAGATGGATGATATTTATATAAATTGTGTTTTCCACGTAAATAAGCTTCTGATGTTCCTTAACAAGTTAACTGCTGCAGACTGAGGCTTAGCTCACACTGGCTCTGTGGTTTTATTGGTGACTTACTGTAAATCTGTACTTACTCACATTCTATTGGTGAGTTATAGTATGAAAATGGTACGAAAACATACCAGAACAGAAAGTTCAGGACTGAAAAATCTTTTTAAGGGAAACACTACTGGCTGAATTTAAAATGTTCAATGTACTTTAAAAAAAAAAAAAAAAAAGAGGAGAGAGCCACTTATCTTTGAAGTCCCCAAGTGTAAGTTACAAACAAAGTCTGTACACGAATAAACTTTATAGACTTTCCCCAACCTGCTCTTAGCATTGAAAATCAATGCAGATTTTTCTTAGCCTATCATTTTTCTTTGATGCCGAAGGCCATAAGAAGCAAGCTGGCTAAGAACCTCAAACAGGACAGATGGAGTTACTCAAGTAGATCTGCTCCCTGCTTTCTGAAAGACCCCAGAGGCATAACGAATAACTAACAATCAGCTTCCTGAATTGGTAGAATTTCCCTGCCTCTGTAACAGTATTTCAGCCAAGCTTTAATCTTATTGATAAGAATCTAGTTAACACAATGACAACCTAATCAACAATTGATTTCTCTAAGCATAATTCTGAAGGAATTTTCTGGTATGGTGTATGAATCCTTCTTTGTTGTTTCTGGCTCAAAGTTTGCTTCCTGAGGTATTCCTTGCGATAAGACTCTAGGAGATGAGAGGTGGGTGTTGCTGTATGGCAATCAACATCACTATCTGGACAATTTTACATTTGAAAGCATTTCTTTGGAGCTGTTTGCCTTCGGAAGGGAGTGCTCAGGACTGTTTACGGGACTGTTTACTGGTGGAAGATCTGTCCTGTGACCAGATAACTCCTGTCTGCTATGGGAGACTGTGGGGTGATACCATTGTATCCTGTGAAGACAAGATACAAGTTGGCGCCTCCATACTCCCTCTTATCTGCTGGCAAGGCCTGGAAGATGGAACAAAGGAGTTCCTGCTGAGATCCAAAAGCCAGAAGCTGTCACTCCAAAAAGAGCTGACTCAACCACTTTGGACTTATAAATACTGCCATTGGAAATCATCACGTTGTGTGTGGTGTTCGGTGTTCACAGCTGTCACCGTAGTCACCATTAGCAATCATTGCTGTCATCACCATGGTCACCTTCATCGTCAACGGAACAACGCCCGATGACCCACCTCTACTGAAGACTAAACTACAAACCTCGCTGGACCCCTTGGTGGTGACTATCTCCCTCTTGCTTCCTATAAAGACCCCTTGCTTCTATTTCCTATCTTTCCTACCGCCCGCCTTCCCTTCCCCATCACCCTAATTCGTAATAGTGTCCGCCTTCCCCTTCCCCATCTCCCTGACTAAGATTTGCAATAAACTGGTTGGACCAACATTTGAACCGTTGTTTCTTAATCTCACGTCGGGTATACATACATTAAAAGAACCTCATCTCCCTCCTATAAATTGGAGCGAGACATATGGGTTGACACACAAGAAGAACCATCAGTTCAAAAAAAGACTCACTTCCATCTCACCCTTGTACAAGAGTGTCAGTGACATTCCAATCTACGACACTTAGCTCAGTTTCTCACTCTGAGCTTCCAGTAGCCCTGGAAAAGCGCATACAAATTACAGGAACCAACACTTCATAATTCTGATCTCCAGATCAGTAAGAAGTATTTGCGAATTATTAACAGTTTTTTTTAAAAGCAGTCTTAAATGTCTTCAGGCACAAACATGAAATTTCTAGAAATCCAAACCAATGAAATAAAAGATTTTATGTAATGTACAAAAAAAAAACTGCATCAAGACAAATGAATTACTTAAATATCTGAAAGAATAAATTTCCATCAAGAAAAACATAATTAACAGGCATTTAAACAGCCTTTGCTAATACTGCATAATTATTCCACACAGTCATCATTTTTAACATCTTTCTCATCATTTTTTCCAATATGCTAGACCATAGCATCTAACTACTCATAATAACATCTTTCCTAAAATTACCTGAACTCTGTAGAGCTACTGCAGCTGTTGGTGTTGTCGCCATTTGTGCAACAATCACTCCATTACCAGATTCTTCACGTTCATATGTCTGTAAATAAAAGCACAACATCAGTATGTCAGAGGGCATGAAACTCAAACAATCTCTTCAACTATTGATTTTTCCTACACTTGTTTACAGAATTTAATCCACTGTATCATCAGACTTGAACAGTTCACATATTACCCTCTACAGTCTTGCCAGAGTCAGATTCTGAACCAAACACCTTTATCAAGTAAATAATCATATACAAATTTAAATGAAAAATACAATGGCTGGGAGTTGCAACAAAGAATAAAAGCTTTAGTATCATTATTTTCTTTGCACATATTCAATTGGATGTACATGACATTCTATTTTTTCTCCAAAAAATGCATATCATCTGATCTTTAGTTACACGTTAAAATTTCAAGTGCTGCCTAGCATATTTAGATTTCAACACCACCTACCTACATGGTCTAGAAAAAAAAACAGAAAACTTTAAAGAATAAAAAAACTTTACAGAAAAGAGTCAGGAAAAATAAATAACATATACCTGGCATTTTAAGATGATTAACATCCAATAAAATTATATGTATGGGATACTAACATCAAACTTGAAGATCTACAATTTAAATTAATTGTTCTCAGTGTTTAAATTACAAAATGATTTCTCAATTTATTTTCTTTCTTTATGTCATTATCATCATTAAAAGAATAAAACCACTGTACCTGCCCTGTAACTCTTACCTGGTGTTTTTTTGATAAACTGTTGAACATAAAGCTCACACAGTCACTCATGGCCCCGCTACTATGAAGCAAAAACAGTCCTTTAGGTGTGGCTGAAAAGTTTAGCAAGGCATCTAGCAAAGTCTCTTCCCATAACAAACTGTAAGAGGAGGAAAATAATTTTAAAAAGACATTAAAACATGTTTAAAAACAAACAATATTTAAAAATCAAAAGCTTTCTCATTAAAACAAAAAAAACATTTAGGAAGGTTATATGTAACAGACTCTTACTTTGTGCAAACATCCAAACTTATCCTGACAGAAGGATTAGGTTAGAGAGTAAGGAAGGAGTACAGAAGAGACAAAACAATGCTATGGGGAAACCCAAAAGACTTGTACCATCCTTACATGCTCTTATGACTTTTTATCTAACCCTGGACAAGCCTTTTAAGGCATTACTGTGGCAGTTACAAATTGGCAAAGTTGGCACAGAATTAGTCACTGATGTAAAAACACTGTGAGGAACTAATAAAAACTCGCATTCTAGCGCCTGCTAGAAATTAGTACAGAATTATGAAAATAAGACGCCATATTTGTAATAGCTTCTTGTACTAAGACCAGTAAATGGAAAACTTTCTACAAACGTGGCAGGAGTAACAGCCATAACAAGAGGCAAATATGGTATCTTCTGCCCTACAAAATAGTCTGTACCCCAACAACAGAAGTGAATCAATTCTATGTCTTCTGGCAAAGTACAACAGCTGCAAGCATCACTAGAATCATGATTCTCCTTCACTGAAAGCACTTGCTTACAGGATTCTCACCTCTAGTTCTCATTTCTCACTTTTGATTCCTATCACTAACAGAAGCAAGCAGCTTTTTTTCATAGCAATCAGCCACTACCTCAAAATTTAAACGCTTCTGATGCCTGCCATGTCATGTTCAGTAGCAAAAATTTCACCTAGAAATATATCAGCTTGACTTATTCCATAATGAAATGGAAAATCTAGATGACAGAAGGAAATTGCAACTTATGCCAAAGGTATTGATTAGTGATAGCCTCTTCACTCAGAGCTCTACATCTCTGAATTTCTTTCTATCACTAGTTTTGAATTGCTATAATCAGTTCACAAGCCACCATTAGAGTATTAACTGTTGAGGTATATTTGCACATTATACATGAAATCTATGGTAAATTATAAACAAAAAAATCTGCTTGATTAACCATGTCTTCACCATCACTCTGAATTTTCAGACTCACAAGTGTCTGTATGCTTTCAGATGACAAATGCACAAATATCTGTAAGGCACATTATAATTCAGTACAAAAGCAAGGACATCAATCTTAACACATACTTGACTTTGAGCAAGAATTTAGGCAATCTTGCTACATAGTATTTTGACAGCACAGATACTATTCAGAAGAAGAGTTTTAAATTAACACTATGTCAAAGCCATTAGATAAATTCTGACAGCTATTTTGTTTTATGCTTTCTAATACGCATTTTCCTCAAACCAATTTCTGAAGTCGAAGAGAATCAACTCAACTGTAAGTCAGCTTAACATAAATTAGACAGAACTATCTAAGCCAAAAAAAAGTCATTAAAGGTCAAGAACAATTTTGTGACTCAACTGATACACATCCTAGGATGACATCACTCACACTAAGCTTCTGGGAGAATTCCTAAACATATTTTTATAACACACTATATTCTGAAAGTAATTGTGTGCATTCATATTTGTACATATTCCAATATCGAGGAACAATACTTACACATTTTTTGAGTCTAGACTTATTGATGATGTGGAGTCTGCACCAGTTACAGGAGTAGGTACTCTTTCTGAAAGCAAACTTGCCTGTGAAATAAAAAACAATAATAATAAACAACCCCTCTTACTGCTTATTTACTCCATCTTAAAATTCCAAATCTTGGTCACCCTCATAATACATCAAAAAACATCAGTGATCAGGTTGTAGTCTAGACTTTGTTATAGAATATACCACACCGCTTACTTTTTTTTTAATCTCAGAATGCTCTTTGTGTTGTTTTTATTTTTTTCCCTCAGATATAAACTAACTTAAAGCTATCACATTTTTTTAACTATAAAAATTCTCTTTAAAATATTTTGTTTTTACTTTTTAATTAGACTCCCAGGTAGAACAATTCTCACGCAAAAAAATGAAACAGTAATTTTTATTCTGCTTCTGTCCCAAGTAACAGAAACAGCAGTCTCTTAAACTAATAACCCAGTATCAAATTCACTGAGCAATTCTGTCAATTTTGATTTTATTTATGAATTGTATTAAATGATATATATAGATATGGGTATATGTAGAGTTACAAACAAAGATTTTATGTATGTGTGTATACACAAACACATATTTGGTGAGATTTCTAATTAAAAAGCTGTTTCAAAATAACTTGTGAAAAACACTTTATACTTAACAATGTTTCTCAGTATAAGGAGTACACTTTACCATTCAAATGAGAGCAGCTGTTAATTTCAGTGAACACAGTGGAATTACTCTCTTACAATCTAACACATATGCAAAACATTCCTATATTAAACTAATTACCTATCCTGGACCGGTTAAGCTTCCCTTTTATCATCATCCATACAAAAATGCTAGCTTCTGTCTCAGAATTCCACTAAGATTTGCCATGAAAAAATTTTTCCTCCATCAGTCTTAAACTGCAAAGACGTGTAAGGCAGATGTAAACAAACCATCAGTCTATCTTTCAAACATCTGTAACTAATGCTTGGATAGAATTCTTAATTTTTACTTTTACTTTACATGCTTTAAAATTAAATGACGACAGAAATAAAAAATAATCAATATGGCAGTGAGAATTTGCTTTACTAAAATCTTGATTCCTGAAGTCCTGAATATGTAGACTCCTTCTGACCTTCAAAGTGATGTGAAGAAATAGAATTTTGTCAGTTAAATGATTCATGATTTAATTCTAAGCATTCATGCTATTTTCCTTTTGTATGTCAAAACAAGCTGTCTAAATGATGGTCTGTATCATAATAAAGCTCTTTTAATATGCAAAACAAGTATTTTGAAAATGCATGGTTGATGTGATGCTTTAGAGCAAATAACTGGAAACGCCCATCAAAAGCATATGCCAGCCTGACTGTGATAAATACTAAACAGATAAACAGTTTAGTTCAAGTAAGATTGACTGCTTACATAACAAGAAAGCATAAAATGATTGACAGATTTGAGTTATACAAGTTACAACATGGTTAAATTGAACTAAACTCCGTAATTCAATAAAATTCTGAAGTTCTCCAGGCAGAGAAGAATGTAAATTTCAAAACCAACATTTTATAATGGGAATTTGAATTTCTTGTGATATAATAATTATAGTTGCAATATTTTATTTTCTATCAAGATTTAAGCTTTCATGATAATACCCTTACATGAAAGCAGTGAGAAATATCCAAAAGCTAAAGATTTAAGTCTTCTATTCATGTTTTATCTGATATTTTCTGCCTTAGTGTACACTAATCGTTTCTAAGCATAATTAAAGCATACAGCATTTGACAAGAATAGCTGTTCCATTCTGTTTCCCTTGCAATCAATCGCTCGCCTGCTTCCTTGTCTCCAAAAAAAGTCTTTAGTCTTTTAGTCAATTTTAATTCCAGCTTGGCTTGATCCTTCTCCTCTAAGAAAATATTTTACAATCACTGGAGGGGAAAAAAAAAGATGATTCCATTTTTCAGTATAAAGTGAAGTAACACAGCTTAATTTTTTTTTTTCCACTAAGAATTTTGATATCTATAGTTTAAATATAATGTTTCAGCTTAGATTGAAGCCAAAACTGAAGCTTTGTACGTTATCCTTATCTAAATATTGCCCAAGTTACTTTCATGATTTCAACATTTGTTTGAATTTTACTTCACTGTGAACTTTTTGAAAACTGCACTTGCAAGTAGCACCCGGTGTCGTTCTTCCATCTTAACAAGAACATGAGGGCTGCTCCAGAAGTAGTGCCTTCTATTTCATTATCCTGGCCCCTGATGTCTGAGACAGATGTTGGCGGTATGACAATAGAGGCTGAACCTTCCCACCAATATTCAAATGTGTTCTGTTGCATTATTACAGATGGCAGCAGATGCGCAGTCTGACAAAATGGTGTCTGACATGGAAGTGCATACGAAGCAAACATGTGTAACTGAATTCTTCCATGCAGAAAAAACTGCACCCACTGACATTCATCGATGCTTGCTGAGTGTTTATGGAGGCCAAACAGTGGATGTGAGCTCAGTGAGGTGGTGGGTGGTACGTTTCAGCAGTGGCAGCAGTGGTGTGAAAGACAAGCCACATTTTGGATGGCCATGCAGATTTTTACAAGCATAACATGCAGGCTTGTCATCATTGGTGCAAATGCATATCTGATCATGATGACAATGTTGAAAAGCAGCATTTTGTAGCTAAGAATTTGCTCTATCAAATACAGTTATTATGCTCTTTGTACCTGCTGCAGTTTCCATGGAAATAAATAGAAGGCATTACTTTCAGAGCAACCTAAATAATAATCAGTAAGAATTTTCACACTGCATATGATTATAGGAGCAATAAAAATAGAAAAAAATAGTGAATAAAGAAGGGATCTACATATCTTGTTCAGTAAATTTGTGATAGAAAGCAGAACAGTCTTAATGGTTGTCCCATGAAAAAGCAGAAAATGCACTGGACTAGTAATCAGATGGAAGTGAAAGCATACACTCTACGTAATGTATCCACACACAAGTAAGACAAGAACTCCAGTTTGCAGATCTTATTACAGTCTCTCAAGCATATCTCAGTAGCATCTAGACATTTAAGTCATATTTAATTCAAATATTTGTCAAATATTTTTCTACCTTCCACCAAAACTAACTGGTTTAACTTAAATATTGAGATCATATCTCAGGAGTTCTTCCTTACAGAACAGCCCAGACCAGGAATGAAGATCAGATCTCTAGCAGACACTGACAAATACAGAATCATAGAATCATCCAGGTTAGAAATGGCCTCCAAGATCACCAAGACCAACCACAAACCTCACCTACCAAATTCCATCACTTAACCACATTCCTTAGTATCATCTTCACACTTATCAAATACGTTCAGAGATGGGGACACCATCACTTTCCTGGGTGGACTGTTCTAGCACTTGACCATGAGAAAATTCTTCCTAATATACTGTCTAAATCTCCCCTGGCCTTCTTCCTCACATCCTATCACTTAAAACTTGAGAAAAGAGGCTGGACATTCTCCACACTGCAAACTCCTTTCAGGTAGCTGTAAGAGAGCAAGGAGGCCTCTCCTCAGCTTCCCGTTCTCTAAACAAAACAACACCAATTCCCTCAGTCATTCCTCAAAAGTCTTGTTTTTCAGACCATTCATCTTTGAGAATAACCCTTCAGCTTTGAGAATATCTCAGTAGCATCTAACCATTTAAGTCAATCATTTAAGCCGAATATTTAAGTCACACTTCTCTTCACACACCTGAGTAACCCAACATACTTCCTGTAGTGAAGGGTCCAAAACCAAACACAGTATTTCAGGTGTGTACAAAGGGACAAGTCACTTCCTTAGTCATACTGGCCACAGTATTTCTGACACAGGCCAGGATGGCATTGGCCTTCTTGACTAACCGGGCACACTTCTGGCTTAATGTTCAGCCAGCTGCCAAACAGGATTTCTAGGTACTTTTCTGCTGGACAACATTCCAGCTACTCTTCCTCAAGACTGTACCTCTACATGAGGTTGTTACAACTCAAGTGCAGTACCTGACACTTACCCTTGGCGCACTGATGTAGCCTATGCAGATCCTTCTGCAAAGCCTTCCTACTGTGAAGTAGGAAGCTGAGCCTAACTTGGTATTGCCTTCAAACTCAGCGAGGGCGCACTTGATCTCCTCCATCCAGATCTCTGATAGAAATGTTAAACAAAATCTGCCCTAGTACTGATTGCTAGGGAACACCACTGGAGACCAGCAGGCAACTGGACTAAACTCCATTCACTGGGACTCTTTGAGCCTGGCTGTTCAGTTCTTCAGAGGTCCTGGTTTAATCTTAAGACACATAAGTCTCAATTTAAGATTCTGCTACATTTACATACAGAAGGAAATTTTGAAAAGTAGAACTTCACTTTTAGAACAATTCCAAGCATTCTTATTTCACTTCTTAAGTAAGAGGAATCTATACTAAGGAAAAACTGTCACATTAAAGCTCAACCTCTCAAACTAAGATTTTTCTAAACTTCCCAGTCCAAAATAAGATTTACCTTTTTCCAGGCTTCTCCAATTGATTCATGCAAGCCATAAGGAATTAGCATCTGCAGGCCTTCACATGTTCTGTACATCTGACGACATACAAAAATGAAAGCTCCTTTAACAACTTGCAAAAGCTCGGATCCAGATAAAAGAGAAATGTCGTCATGAAGAAGTTTCTTTGTAAACTGAACAATTACATGAACAGCTGTAGGACTGGAAATAAAATAACACTTTTAAAATGTTGGTTTGTAGTCTTCAATGAGCAATGAAAAAAAATCCTTTGTCAGAGCTTAGTTAAATTTTTCAAGGAGTAGTGGAAAGAAATTATGACCCACTATGGAGGAGTCCAACATATTAATACTTCCAACAGTAGTCCAAATAAAAGATGTAGAGTAAGCGATTTTACTTTAGCCACGGGTTCACATAAAACAAAAATGTAGCCACTGTCTAACATCTAGCCCAAATGTCCATGAACTATACAAACTGTGTTTTTTATAGGAGTCCAGTTGGAGAAAGTTACAAGACAATCAGCTTTTGCTTAATCAGAGTTAAGGATATCAGTACTCTTCATTCATGAGGCAAAATTTGTCTTTGCTCTTCCTTCTTCCTACTTGACAACTGACTTTTAGATTAGTAATGGAAAGAACAACTCTTTCTCCAAAGAGAAAATTTTCTCCAAAATTTTTCTCTAAAAAGCTTGTGTTTCTTATCTCCTTAAAAATGTATGCAAATTTTGAGCTTCCCCCACTTCAAAAGATATACATTCCAAATAATGGATAGTCATGGATTTTAGGCTTATTTTCATGACCTGCAGTTTAGATACTTTTAAAAGCTAGTCTCAGTTCTACTACTCCATTTCACTCGAGCATCAGCCACATGTATATACTAAACATATCCTAAAATAGCTATAGTGTTACAAATGTCAGTTTCTGATACAAGATCTGTCTCCACTACATGTATTAAAAGCTACTCTTTCATCAAATTAAACTGTTATTTTCATTGTTTTTTAATATTTATTCTAAAAACAAACAGAATAGAGAATAGAGGCATTTGACCCGAACAAGAGCACTACAAATGTACTGGAACGACATTTAGAGAAAATAAAGCTCTCACATGGATAAGAAAAATGAGTAAAACACAGAAGTCTTCCTTAACAAACATACAATAGCAGATCCAAAGGTAATGCCTCCTGTTTTCTTATAATGTTGGCCACTGATGTCAGAGACATGCTGGTGGTATGACAGTAGAGGCTGAAGCTTCCCATCAATACTCCATTACATTCTGTTGCATTGTTACAAATGGCAGCAGAGGGACAGTCTGACAAAATGATGTCTGACATGGAAGCATGCATAAAGCAAAAGCGTGTCACTGAATTCCTCCATGTGGAAAATATTGCACCCAGTGCCATTCAACAATGCTTGCTGAATGTTTATGGAGTCAAAACAGTGGATATTTTCATATGAGATAGTGGGTAGTTAGTGTGTTGCAGCAGTGGCAGGAGCGGTGTGAAAGACAAACCACATTCCATACAGCCATGTAGACCTTTACAAGTACAGCATGCAGGCTCTTCTTCATCACTGGTAAAAAGGCATAGCTAATCATGGTGACAATGTTGAAATTTAGTGTTCTGTAGCTGAGAATTTCTCTATCAAATAGTGTTATTGCGCTCTGTTTATCTGTTGTAGTTTCCACGGAACTAGGAGGCGTTACTTTTGGAGCGATCCACATATTTCTTAGAAGTGTTATTTTACCTGGTTATACACATAAATATCTCTCTTATACATTCTCTAAAACTTCCTATTTGATAATGAGATACTTTTACTTCAAACACAAACAAAACATGCTATAAATAAATTTTTAAAACTAAGTCTCTCTTCATAAGACTAGCGCAATTCATTAAATTCCTCACTAATATTATTCACTAATGTCTTCTTACCTATTTTCTTTTGCAGAGTTTTTATTTTCTCCATAAAGAAGAACAGAAAGACCATCTTCTGCAGCAGCAATCCTTGCCAAAATATCAGCTACATCAATTAAAGTGGTTTCAAGGCAATTTATATATACCTGTTTGGGAGCCAAAAAAAAGTTTTAAATTCATTGCTTTAGTAAAAGCTGTTTATTCAAGCCTGGCTTATATATGCAGAATCTGAATGAAGGTCACCTTTCTGATGTCTGCTCAGTGGTTTAAACAAAAGGCAAGCAGCCTATGCTCAAATGCCATCACATAAAAATCTACATCACAGAAGGCAGTAATTGCCACTTTTAATGATTATGGCAGAAATCTAATGACTACAAAATACAGAGAACAGGCATTTCTAAATTCTTTTCTCTTTTCCCACAATGAACGTGAATAGATTCTTGATCAGTGTAAGGTTAACAAGTATACAGATGCTGTAAAGTATTAGATGATCAAGAAGTATACAGAGAAGTTAGGCTTAATAAGATTATCATGTTGGAAAAGATAATCAGAGATAAATGAAAGCGCTCACTGGTGTTGTAAACTCACAGGAAACTCCACAAGGAGCAACCTCCAAAGAGAGATCCTTCCTCAGTGGCAGTCAGCCCTTAAATGAGGTCTAGGAGAGTTGGAGCCAAGCTCCACCCCTTCTGTTCACACAGGTGAATTGCCTTCACCAGTGCTCCTGCAGCTGACTCAGTGCTTGCCTCAGGTGGTCAATCAGAGGTTCAGGCCGTGATTCAACAGTTCCCATACAATCAGCCATCTAGTATCTGAGTCAAGGTGAGAAATATGCTAACTCTTGTTTTGCTGCACATGCATCGGAAACTCTTTGGCAAGACATGGAATTCCAGTTGCACAGGAAGATCTTTTGCGTTCAACTCATATCCAGGCAGTGGTAAGCCTAAACAGTCACTTGCTCTGTAATCATGAGGAAGCCTTCCCCGCTGGAGCAAAACAAAAGTCACCTGCCAATTTCTCGTTCACATCAGAGCACTGAACAACAGAGTTGTAACTAAGAGAGCCTGAGCATTCACCACTAGGATTCAGACTGCTTGGTCTGGTACCGTCATTCATGACTGTCCTCCCTGAATAGATCCTAAACAGGCCATTACTGAATGAACTTATTATAATGGCAGACAAGCAAAATACAAGTACTGCACACAATCTGTCAGGGAGCAGCAAGCACAGGTTGCTCTGCAAGGAAAACTGGAAGATAAGAGTGATGAAGAGGCATCCAGAGGCAATGGCTCTCCATCAGATGGACAGGCAGTCCTTCCACATCCAAGCAAAGGGAGTAGATCAGGTCTGCAATAGCAACCAGGTTCACCCAACAATTCAGATCCCTTCCATTGAGATGAAGGAAGTCTGAGGTTAAGCCAGGAAGCTGAGTCAATGAGCAATTAGGGTTAGTTACACGCCAGTGCAACTCAACAGTGACAAGGCAGATCTTAGCTCAAACTAGCCAAGCCTTGTCTATGGGTTGGGGTTCAAATCAATGAGACACATGGCTTCAGTGTTGTTATAACACAGTACAGGCAGGAAATGAGGGTGAGAACTTTAAAAACATTCCTGAGAGGAGAGTGGACTGAGTCCACACTGGGGCTTGTTAGCAGAGACACTGCTGCACTGCTGGGGCTGGGGCAGTGGGGGGTCTCTGCTGAGGCTTTAGAATCAGAGGCTTTCTGACAGAGCTTTCTCAAACATCACTCTTCAAGGCTTCACCCCATTACCTAAGCTGACACTAACCATAGGCAGCCAAGCCCAGGGGTATGATAATTAGGGAGGAAATGTACCCAGCATCTGTCAGTATACAGAAGCTATGATTCTGCAGATCTTTTTCTAGGGTCTTAAATGTGGTCACCAAAACTGTGCCTGTCTGTACAACTCAGTCTGACTATGAGGAAAAACTTTTTTCTTTTACTCGAAGGGTGACTAAGCAATGGCACAGGTTGCCCAGAGAGGTTGTAGCGTTTCCTTAAAGGCATTCAAAAGCCATCTGGATACAGTCCATTGCAAGAGGTTCTAGGTAGCCTTGTTTAGACCAAGACCTCCAGAGGTCCTCTTCCAACCTCAGTTATTGTGTGATTCTGTGAATATACAGTCAAGAAATAATCAGAGTCTCTCCCATCCAGAAACTTCAAATTACCCAGATTTACGAACAGATGTCATACCCAAGAAAACAGGGTAGAGTCAACAGTGAGATCAATTTTAGGCAAAGATGAGCTAAGGGGGAGTACTGTTCTGAGTGGCATTTATTACACGCTTAGTACGTCAGAGCAGAGCACCACTAAAGCTGAAGTCCACTTCTCAAATCCTATCCACTCTTCTGTTATTTATCAAGGACAGCTGGACTCGTGTGAGAAGGGATTTTCACACTGCTATGCAATTCAGCTCCTGCTTTTTCTCTCAGAGGTAGATCTGTGTATTATATAGTGCACCAAGGAAAATCAGTCTTATTACTTTACAATTCACAGAATCACAGAATCACAGAATCACTAAGGTTGGAAAGGACCTATAAGATCATCTAGTCCAACCATCCACCTATCACCAATGGTTCTCGCTAAACCATGTCCCTCATCACAGCATCCAAACGTTCCTTGAACACCTCCAGGGTCGGTGACTCCACCACCTCCCTGGGCAGCCCATTCCAGTGCCTGACCACTCTTTCAGAGAAGTAGTATTTCCTAATATCCAGCCTGAATCTTCCCTGGCACAGCTTGAAACCATTCCCTCTAGTCCTATCACCAGTTACACGAGAGAAGAGGCCGACCCCCAGCTCACTACAACCTCCCTTCAGGTAGTTATAGAGAGCAATAAGGTCTCCCCTGAGCCTCCTCTTCTCCAGACTGAACAATCCCAGCTCCCTCAGCCGCTCCTCATAAGGCCTGTGCTCCAGACCCCTCACCAGCTTTGTTGCCCTTCTTTGAACACGTTCCAGGGCCTCAATGTCTTTCTTGCAGTGAGGGGCCCAGAACTGGACACAGTACTCAAGGTGCGGCCTCACCAGAGCTGAGTACAGGGGGACAATTACTTCCCTGCTCCTGCTGGTCACACTACTTCTGATACAAGCCAGGATGCCATTGGCCTTCTTGGCCACCCAGGCACACTGCTGGCTCATGTTCAGCCGAGCGTCAACCAACACCCCCAGGTCCATTTCCTCTACACAGTCTTCTAGCCACTCCGCCCCAAGCCTGTAGCGTTGCTTGGGGTTGCTGTGGCCAAAGTGTAGGACCCGACATTTGGTCTTATTAAACCTCATCCCATTGGCTTCAGCCCAGCTATCCAGCCTGTCCAGATCCCTCTGTAGGGCCTCGCTACCCCCAGGCAGATCGACACTTCCAGCCAACTTGGTGTCATCTGCAAACTTACTGAGGGTGCACTCAATGCCCTCATCCAGGTCATCAATAAAGATATTGAAGAGGACAGGCCCCAGCACCGACCCCTGGGGAACACCACTCGTGACCGGTCGCCAGCTGGATTTAGCTCCATTGACCACCACTCTCTGGGCCCGGCCCTCCAGCCAGTTCCTTACCCAGCCAAGAGTGTACCTGTCCAAGCCACGGACTGCCAGCTTCTGCAGGAGAATAGTGTGGGAGACAGTGTCAAAGGCTTTGCTGAAGTCTAGGTAGACTACATCAACAGCCTTTCCCTCATCCACCAGGCGGGTCACTAGATCATAGAAGGAGATCAGGTTGGTCAAGCAGGACCTGCCCTTCGTGAACCCATGCTGGCTAGGCCTGATCCCCCGGTTGTCCCGCACTTGCCGCGTGATCTCCCTCAAGACAATCTGTTCCATAACCTTCCCTGGCACCGAGGTCAGGCTAACAGGCCTGTAGTTCCCCGGGTCCTCCTTACAGCCCTTCTTGTAGATGGGAGTCACATTGGCAAGCCTCCAGTCTTCCGGTACTTCACCAGTCAACAAGGAGCGCTGATAGATGATGGAAAGCGGCTCGGCTATCACCTCCGCCAGTTCCCTCAGCACTCTCGGGTGAATCTCATCCGGCCCCATGGACTTGTGACAGTCCAGTTGGAGTAGCAGGTCTCTGACTGTTTCCTCCTGAATCGTGGGTGGTTTAGTCTGCTCCCCAGCCGAGACTACCAGGTCAAAAAGTGGAGTACCCTGAGGATAACTGGTCTGACCTTTAAAGACAGACGTAAAGAAGGCATTCAGGACCTCTGCCTTTTCCTTATCCCCAGTAGTCATATTCCCAGCCTCATCCAGTAAAGAATGGAGATTCTCCTTAGTCCTCCTCTTACTGTTGATATATTTGTAAAAGGGTTTCTTGTTTCTTTTTATCCCAGCGGCCAGGTTGAGTTCGAGCTGGGCTTTCGCCTTTCTGATTTTCTCCCTGCACATCTTAACAACTTCTCTGTACTCTTTCTGAGTTGCCCGTCCCTTCTTCCACAGGATGTAGATTCTCTTTTTCTCCCGGAGCCTCAAGAATAGTTCCCTATTCATCCACGCCGGTCTCCTTCCCCGCCGGCTCATTTTGCAGCTCAGGGGGACAGCCTGCTCCTGCGCCTGTAAGACTACCTTCTTGAAGAGCAACCAGTTGTCTTGGACCCCTTTACCCTCTAAGACTGAATCCCAGGGGACTCCCCCTACTAGTCTTCTAAACAATTCAAAGTCCGCCCTCCGGAAGTCCAAGGTAGCAGTTTTGCTGTTCTTCCTCCTGGCTCCACCAAGAATCGAGAACTCTACCATCTCATGGTCACTCTGTCCAAGACAGCCCCCGACCTCCACATCTTCCACCAGACCTTCTCTGTTTGTGAACAGCAGGTCTAGCGGGGCAGCTCCTCTCGTAGGCTCTCTCACCAGCTGCATCAGAAAGTTATCCTCCATACACTCCAGAAACCTCCTAGACTGCTTCTTCTGCGCTGCGTTGTATTCCCAGCATATGTCAGGGAAGTTGAAGTCCCCCATGAGGACAAGGGCCGGCGATCTCGCAGCTTCTGCCAGCTGCTCATAGAACACCTCATCTGTCTCTTCATCCTGGTTCGGCGGTCTATAGCAGACGCCCACCAATATGTCTGCCTTGTCAGCCCTTCCCCTGATCTTTACCCATAGGGATTCAACCTTATCATCCCCAGCCACAAGCTCAGTAGCATCAAAGCACTCTCTAACATACAGAGCCACACCGCCACCCCTTCTTCCTTGCCTATCCTTCCTGAAGAGCTTGTAGCCATCCATTGCAGCACTCCAGTCATGGGAGCAGTCCCACCATGTTTCCGTAATGGCGACTAGGTCATAGCTTGCCTGCCGCACCATGGCTTCCAACTCTTCTTGTTTGTTGCCCATGCTGCGTGCATTGGTGTAGATGCACTTCAGCCGAGCCCCTCGCCTCATCCCTAATCCCATTGCCGCTCCCCCAGGCTCATCTCTAGCAGGCCTGGTTTTATCCCCTACCCCCTTCATATCTAGTTTAAAGCCCTCTCTACAAGTCCTGCCAGCTCCTGGGCAAGGATCCGTTTCCCCCTTCGAGACAGGTGAGACCCATCAGCAGACCCCAGGCCAGGTGCCGAGTAGACCGCCCCATGATCAAAGAACCCAAAATTCTTGCTTTTGCACCAGCCTTTCAGCCACGTGTTTATAAGGTGTGTTCTTCTGGTCGTCTCAGCATCCTTCCCTGCCACTGTAGGAATACAGGCAAATACTACCTGTACGCCTGCTCCTTCAACTAACCTCCCCAGTCTCCTAAAGTCATTTTTCATAGTCCTCAGGCTTCCGTCAGTGACCTCATCACTGCCAGCCTGAACTATCAATAAGGGATAATAATCAGAGGAGCGGATCAAACTAGGAAGTTTCCTAGAAATATCCCTGACCCGGGCCCCAGGGAGGCAGCACACCTCCCTACGGGTGGGGGCAGGCCGACATATTGGGCCTTCAGTTCCTCGTAGAAGGGAGTCTCCTATGACTATCACCCTCCTTTCTTTACTGGAGGAGGCAGTCTTTAAGCGTGGAGCTGGATGCCTCTCCTTGGGAACGCTTGGAGGTAGTTCTCCCACCTCATCCTCAGTCACCGCACCCTCCAGTTTCAGGGCTTCAAACCTATTACATAGAGGCAGCTGGGGAACCGAGGTAGGTCGGGATGGGGGTTGCCCGCATCGCCGAGCTGGGACCTGCTGCCATTCCTCCTCTGCCCTCAAGTTAGCTCTCTCAGTTTGACTGCGGCAAGGGAGAGGGTCCACTACAGTTTGGGGGGTGCAATCTCTGTGTCCTTCTCTCAGAGAGTCACACCACCAGTCAATTTCCCGCTCACACTCTCTGATGGTTCTTAATCTCTCTACCTCCTCCCTAAGCTCCACCACCAGGCTGAGCAGCTCGTCCACCTGCTCGCACCTCGCACAAGTGGCATCCTTCCCATTCTCCCCTGGCAGCAGCAGGCTCAGGCACTCCCTACAGCCAGAGACCTGAACCGCTACGTTTCTTGGCAGGCCCTCTGTCTGGGTCGCCACAGTCCTCCTGGGGCAAGCCCGCCGCCTGGTAGAGACCATGTATGAACCTGCGGTCTTGAGGTCTGTCAGTAGGAGAGCTGATCTCCTGAACAAAGACGAGGACAAAGCACTGACGTGTCCAGCCACAAGACACACCTCCCACACCTGCTACTGCGGTAATGTATGAGCAGTGTGGGCTGTGTTCATTTACGGTAAATTCAAGGAATTTACCATAAATGCCAGCAGTCAATGCAATCAGAAATAAATATTATTAGGACTTTGGTTTTTTACCTGTGCAACTGAGGGTTAAAAGAACTGACATTTTATTTTGGCCTTTTAGAGCTTTAAAGAAGGAAAACACTATGCTATCACTTTCTCTTCAGAATAGTACTATTTTGCTTTCCCTGTGCAAGAAAAAAAACACAGTACTTTATTTTCAATGTGAATACTATGTTCTGTACTAGTTATGCTTCAACAGCAACTCAGAGACTACAGAACTCAAAAAGTCAAAACTATTGCTCACAAACAAATCCTTTTGACAATTCCTGCTCATAGCCACCGAGTTTCTCTCTCTACTGGAGATACGTAATACCACACTGCTTAACAGGTAAAGTCTTTACACTTAATTAAAGCAGATGTGGGGCCCAAATAACACAAGGGTTTGTTCATTAAGCCCACTGTGCAGCTCAGGAGCCTTGTACGCATCTCCAATGCTTTCCATTCTCAAATGAAGCCAGGTATGTGGCCACAGGCCTCAGAGTCTGAGACAGGCACAATCCAGCATTGGAGAGACACGTCCTTCATTGCAATGTTGGATTCCTGGGTGTCTACAAAGCACCAATGATTTGCTTGGGAAACAAGAACAGTCACAATTCATGTAAAAGAGATAGGGCTACCCTGACTTTGTCAATCTTTCCTAGTTGTTGGTTTGCCAGACCGGATACAAAACAATTTGTACCTTCAGTAGAAGAAACATGGCACTTTTCAGATTCACAATACATAGATAGCATGCTACAGCTATTGGGCATTAAATATTCCTGACTAAGACTTGTTTCTTCGTTCCAAAAATCAGTTACTAAGTTGCATGATTTCTTATAATTGGTGAGAATTCAGCCACCTGTGAGTGACAGCTGAGTATCACATAAACAAAGAGAAAACAAAGACCTGTTAAAGACTGAATTATACCTTACCAACTACAAAATTACTACTGTATACGTTTGTCTCTTTATTATGCTTTAGAATCCAATGTGACCATAAAGATTGCTTGGAGGATTACCCAGCCCTCCATCTCAGCCAATCCGTGCATTATCATCTTAGTACTATTTTTTAAATTCGATAATTAGTGTCTAAAGTATATTCAGGCTTAACAATTTTTAGTCCTTTAAAAAATCTGCACTACATTTTGGCAGTCTGCAATCACGACAACTTGAAGTGTCGTGAAATCCTGAAAAGTATCCATAAATATAAAATAAAATGTGTAAGCGATGCTACTTAACTCAATACAGACACTGGCAAAAGAGCTAAGAGTATTGACATGATAAAGATTTTCAACGCTACAGCTTTAAACATTATAGATATAAGTGCTTTAAAATGTTTGAAAATACTGCAAGCACTGGAATATTTTTGATAGACTAAGATATTTATAGGCATTAATACGAAGAATCTTTTCTAAAAATTCACAAACTACTCAGAAAAAATAATCAGGAGAGTATTAAAAAAGTTAAGAATCTGGGTGAGGTATTAAAGTTAGGAATCTAGACTGCCTTTTGTACACTTGAGTATCAGGAAACTAAAAACTTCTCAGCTATTAATTTCTCTCAAATACCATAGTTCAGGCTCTTAATGCACACTAGATCCAGGTCCTCAATTTCTCTTTCTTGAGATTTACAGTCACCTAAGGCAATGAAAGCTTCTTGTCAAAACAAAAACAATAGGATAGGCTGAAACTTAAACCTCCTTGCCAGGCAAGCTCAACTAAACTTTCAAGTACTTAGAGGTAGACAGTATTTCACAAGATTTGTACAGTTCTTACAGAGATTTTTTTTAAAATCTCTTCCTTTTACCAGTTCAGAAAACTGTAATTTTTCATACAGCCTTATGTATTTTGCCCACACTAATTACTGGCAACATTTAATTTCAAGTTGTCAGCCAAATTTAGAAATTAATAAAAGTAAGTTTCCTTTTAAATAGCAGACAGAGTGGATTAGAAAGATAACATAAAATAGGAAAAAGCGTAGGGAAAAAAAAACCAAAAAAGTTTCCAAAGGGAATGGTCTCACTACAGTTCAATTTTTTCATACTATCCACAAGATTTGAAGAAAACCATATGACAAATGATAATGACAATATATACTATGTAAGGCTTACTATAATAGTTAACGTAGAAAATACTACTGGAGTTACCACATGACAACATAAATTTCCTGAAAAAAAATTAAAATTATAATATACTGCATTTAAAAATTATTTTAAAGACTATTACAAACCTCTGTACCATTCAGTAAACTTTGAAGAGGACCAAGTAGGGCATTCATCACCGCATCCGTATATAAACAGTCAGCAGCACACCCTGTTTGATCACAAAAAACTTGCAGAATCTCCATAACGAGACTTGCTGGAGAATAATTGTCTGGCAAACACAAGAATTATGAATGTATGTATTAAGTTACATAAACACATGTATGTAGCCTATGTAAATGCTATATAAGTAACACTTTCGTTAAGCAATGGTTTAACAGAGGGAGGGAGAAAACATTATAGAGAAAGGGAAGATAAAAATCTCCACAACAAACAGACCCAAATTATTATTTCTTTAAATGTTACCAGAGGTCTCGCTATTATTATACATTTTAGCATATATTAAAAACATTTACCTGTATGTGCTGTCAAAGCCTCCTTTGAGTAACTTGGAGAGTAATAGATAAGTTGAGTAAATAATATCAACAGATCAGTTAGGGATACGCAATCTATAAAAAAAAAGAAAAGAGCACTCTGGAAACTCAAGTACGACTGCAGTTTTATAAATTTGTGAGGAAAGGGTTGGTATCCATGAAGCAGAGGACACTTAGAACACAGAGGATGAGGCTGTTAATTTTGTAGGGGAGTGAAAAAAGTAAGCATCATCAAAAGATCATTGCTTAAATGGAGTTATACAAAAAATATATAAATGAAAAAATGATTCAGTTGTTCAGAGGATGTTCCTTCCTCGTAACTATCCTACACTGGGTCTCTTAAGGTCTGATCCTCAAATTGGAGTTACGAAAAATCTTTAATAGACATAAGTACTGCTATCTAGAAATGCAATTAACTCTATATTGGATTAATAAAGATACTAATGTAATGAAAAGCTACGACTGTTATCATATTGTGTATCACTAAACGTATATTTCTCTGGACTTCCAAGGGCTTTTCCATCTCATCTCTCCTGTCCTTACTAACACCTCTGTTCCATAGCTATCGATCATTTCCTCTATACTGTTTTCTTATATAATTAAGTCAAACTCAGAGTAATTGGTAAAATTATATTTAGTTTGAAGTACTGATCTTGTTTCACATGTGAAATCTCCAAGCACTTCTCTTCCCAATCAATTTTATCAACTGCCTTGACAAAAGATATTACTCATAGCTAGAAAGACTGAATCATATACTGATCCAACTCTCCTTCAACATGAAATTAATATATATATTAAGCATTAGGAAAAAAAAAATGCTCTATTCAACCATATCCGTCAACGACTAAAAAACAGTGCTGAAGCTGAAAATTATCTATGTCACCTTTTAACAAAGTTTGGCAGGCACAGAATTGCTAAAACAGAACTTCATCCTGTAACATCTACAATACTGCAGTGGAAACATACGTAAGTATAAACACACTGTTGCTCAAAAGGTTCCATTTTCCTCACCTCTCCTCTTACCTTTTTTGTTTTTCAGCGGTACTGGAAAGAGATTTCGGCCTTGCTTATAAATCAACAATCTGCCTAAAAGGCATAGTGAATGAACAAAATAGATGTACTGCAAGTCTGATCCAGTATAAAAAAACTTCTGCTCATTATCTACAACAAAAGAACAAAAAAATTAGTACTTGACTCTATTAATTTACTCTACAATAGGTGGCCACTATCTATAATGTGCCTATAATACATATAGATCATTTTATATACAAAGACAGAGAGTATAAATAATTAACAGCTACTACTAGTGGTCTCTCAAAAGCCAGACATGAAATATTTGATTAAGAACAAACAGGATGTCTTCCTCTTGAGGCAGCATGCTCAAAGATACTGAGAATGTGAATGCATGAGCTTGTAATGCAGTAGATGCAAAAAAGACTCACTAGAATGCTGCTGAGAGAAGTCACTGACTCTGGAACCAGTTTTACTAACTCCTGCCTTGCAAAATTCAAAATAATCAAGACATTGCTGGACAGCTGCATTAATCTGCAGGAAAAAAAGAGCACATAATAACACAATACTCGTCATTTTACAAGAAATGTATTTACTTTGGTATCCTAGTATTGCCCATTAACAAAAGAATGTAAAAATTCACTTCACTGAAGCTACTTCATGTTTCAGGGCTTTGGAAGGGGTAACAGAAAGGATGCAAAAGTTTACACGGCTATTAAAACACATTAACACAAGCTTCAGCTGTATAAGCATGCTAAATCAATCAATCAATCTACAAACAAGAATACAGAGAACATGTAAGCACTTTGAGAAGTTAATAACAATCCACAATTGCCATATGATCATTAGTATGGAAGATTTTCATTATACATATGTGAAAAACTTTGTTGAGATTATATCTACTAAAACTTAAGGTTTGTTACTGGGTGCTTCCAGCTTTATTACATATTATTCATTCACATAATACAATCACTGTACATAAAAGTTGAAGTTTTATCACCATGGAGTTAGAAGTGAAACACAATATAGCACATGAAAAAAGAACTATGTTTATACACTACATTTTGGATCTCTTTATTTTTTCACAGTGACAAAGAAAAACTTACAGATGTGCACAAAAAGAAAAAACATCATGCCACCTTTACCTTCACACCATTACATAAAACTACTCTGCTCTATGCTTATACATAACATAAAACTACCCTGCTTATGGACTTCCTATCATAATCTTTTAGCTGCAAGCCATTTGATTTAACTTGCTGACACTTTTAACCCTTAACAGTTCATATCACACTTCCAAGAATATGATTTTTTTCTGAGTCACTTTACATCCAAATTCAGCAGAGTTATTATTGCATTTTTTCATGCAACATTTTCTATTTTTATACAATGACAGAAATAATTATAAATAAGCATGCAAAATAAGGTATTAACAGATAACAATCCTACTTAAACACTTGCTATAAAACATTCAAAATTCCACTTACTCAGAGCAGGTCACGTATCTTCTCTGTATTAAAAATTGGTACATTTAATCAAAGATAAAATTAGGGGGAAAAAATGGCTCACAGAATCATAGAATGGCCTGGGTTGAAAAGGACCGCAAAGATCATCTAGTTTCAACCTCCCTGCCATGGGCAGGGTTGCCAACTACTAGACCAGGCTGCCCAGAGCCACATCCAGCCTCATCTAGACCATGAACATGGAACAGCTCTCACAAAAAGGACAAAGCAAAAACAAGAAACGTGTAGAAATATCCTTGGGAAATACTTACCAAAGATTTATATTTCTTTTCCAAAAGCCTAAGTATCACTGTTCTGCTGTAATGTGCATGCTAAAATTACACAGAAGAAGTAGTGTCAATTCCAAATACTTTATTTTTGAATCAAAGAAGTCAAAATTATTTCAAATTCTGTCCCATTAGGGATTCTGTGCGCAATATATATTCAATGTATTGAACTCCAGCTTGCTTAAACTAATATTATATTCAACTCAGCCTTTGTTTGCAGTAGATTAAGATGACAAAAAAAAAAATTAGAAAAACTCCACAGAAGGTGCAGCAGAACATACAGTAAAACAGAAAATCAATAACAAGGCTGAAGTATTTTACATGTTTTACACTGCTGGGTAAATTGTAAATTATAAGTTTTAAAATGACAGACTGCAAAAATCTCTAACATCCACTGGAGCAGACAATTTCTGTAGTTTAATATATAACTGTACTCTTGAGGAAGGGAGAGACCAGTGTCAAAGGGCAAAGGATCTAAATGCCTAAAGAAACCCAGATTTCCTTAATTACAGTTTTTATTACTATAGCTTGTTATCAATGTCCCAATAGGTCTGTGATAAAAACAGTTATAAGCAAAATTTTCAAGATACATCTGAAATCAACAAGTTTGGTGGGTTTTTCTTTTGCTTTCTTTTTGCTTACCGTCCACTTTTTAAACCATACAGCCTTGATATCCAGCAGAGCCAAGAAGTAGATTGGACTTAAGAAGTCTGGAGAGGCAGGATGATTAGGATCATGTTTTACTGACAACAGTGACAAGGTACTCTCCACTATTTCCTCCATGTACCTTAAGACATAAATAGGAAAAAAAAAACAAAAGCAAAAATCACATCTGTCAGTAGTCTTCTAAACCAGAACTTACTGTAAATCCTTGCTGTTTAGGTAAAAGTTAAATATCAGCTACGCTATCTTTAGCTCAGTCTAATAAGGACACTGCCTCTTTATATCACCAAAAAAGAAATGAATAACAATATTAAGGTGTACTTTCTTAAATAATTACATATTTTGTAAGCACAAAATGTCACATTTGCTACTTTGCAAAACACTCTGAAAGTTTAATAAACAGCTCAATATCATCCTTGGTCACTCCTATGCAACTACCTTTTCCACTTTTCATCTATTATTTTATCCCTTTCCGCTGACAAGTCCTTTGCTCACCCTTTTACAGTATTTTGTTAAAATTTCACACGTCTAATTATATGTAAAAAAAAAAATCTATAAATTGAGGAACAACAATGAATTATTGAAGGCAACATACTTTTCTGGATAGCGAATCCAGGAAGATGGAGCTTCCTTTTGGTATTCATTTAACAGACGAACCTGTTAACAGTATTATAAGTTTTAAAATTATCCATGATATTTCAAGAACAACAAAAAAGATAAAAGGCATGAAAAGTTCATTTATACCTTTTTAAGTATATGATTTACGTCTGTGTTGGATACATCCAGACCTGATGAAATACGAAGAGAATATTCTCCAGAAAGGAAGTAAAACTCCAAATGCTGCGCTAAAAAAACAAACAGAAAAACAGACTATCTCCATGACTAGAGTGGCAAAATAGACTTATTATACAGTTTCATAGTAGAAGGTAGATGTTTTTCGGGAAGTATATGACTCATGAACTCAAAAATGTAATTTAATGCACATACCTAAACTTGTATAGACTTCTCTTGTCATATTAAACGGAGATGAAGAAAAGGTTTTTGCATAAAACCTAAGAATTTTCTCCTAAGAGAGAAAAAACCAGCAGTGTATTACATGGTCATAGAACTGCGTATCAGTATTGCACAATAAACAATATGTAGTGACACTACTCTTAACATACTGTTATCTCTACAGATCTGAAGTATATTTTATAAATACATAGTTTGCTACCACAGAAACCTCCAGTACACTAGAAATGTTACCTGAACACTTCAATTGACAGCACCAGTGCAAAGCCTCACTAAGATACAAAGTAGCTGATTGGCAAATATTACTGTAATTTTCTGTTAACATTAATGCTTTTTATGTCATTAAACATGCCAATGACTATAACTAGCATTAATACAAAGCAATTGTAGATCTTCTAAATTGACAGAGTAATACATGACAGCAGCTCAGGCAACATTTGTTGGTTTGAAAATCACTTTAAAATTCAGAAAAGGAAGGAAAAAAAAGGCTTAATTGGCATAATAAATAATCTGAAAGTAGTTTAAGGAGCTACCATATTTTTTCCTCTTCATTGCCTGTGCCATATTTCTGTGTATTATTTTCTCATCATCATGGAGTATATGCCTGACTTAAATAGGAAATGTTAACATGACACGTTTTACACAACATTTTTGCCAACATTTTGTTTCATTCTACAATATTCAAACCTCTTCATCTCTCACTAAAAACACATAAAAGAGTACTGTGCTGTCTAAAAATCTACTGAAGTCCTGCTGTAATCCTTTAAATCAAGACCTGTTGGAATCATACAGGTCTTTTTTTAGCTTCAAAAACTTTATCTGACACATACACAAATAACAAAATGCCTTAGGACCTTGCTGGACTACTCATAATATACATGTAACTTCTTGTTCTTTTTCAGTACTGTTGACTACGGCTACATATCTAATAACTATATACAGAACACTAACTTACACTGAATATTGCATCAGGATCTGACAGAGACATCGTCAGGTGCTTACGCAGATTTGGCCAACACTCAGAGTTCAGTACATCAGATGGAGGGGCCAAGCACAGCGTCTGCAATGCTTCTTGGCGAACCTGAAGGGTCAGAAAGATAGACAACACAAATCTGTCCACAGCAACCTTCCAAATAAGTAATTTACAATTTAATTTGGAGGACGGAAGAACTTGACTTGGCTGTACGACAGATAAGGAGTCCCAAAATACCTTCCCATGGTGATTAGGAAAAAACACTATGTCTGTGAGACGGAAAAAAAAACCATACCTATTATGAAGCAACAAAAACATAACGTTAGGTTTTCAAAACTAGATGAAAGGACTGTATTTATTTCTGTCTTACTTTCTGTTTGTCATCGAGTATCTTGCTATCAGGGAATATATGAAAAACACCACCAAATGCTACAACTGCACCTAGCTGTTCTTTAAAAAGTCTATAAGGAAAATTGGAAACACAGTTACTAAACAATCTGAACTTTCATCAGCTTCATGACCTAAATAATTTTAAATAACTTTTTTTATTTTTAGATAACTGTAATCTCTAGTCACTTCATATTACTGA
Organism: Pavo muticus; assembly: GCA_016647715.1. Classification (NCBI taxonomy): domain Eukaryota; kingdom Metazoa; phylum Chordata; class Aves; order Galliformes; family Phasianidae; genus Pavo; species Pavo muticus. The sequence continues at coordinate 63,489 of JACDJE010000438.1, forward strand.
AATCAAATGAAATTTCAACCATATTTAATAGCATCAGACGCATTACCCAGGTTTCTAAGAAAACGTGGCTTACATGATCACCACGTTTATACCAGTTTTTCCAAGCTTCAAAATCACCAGCAGCTGACTGGAGGTCAGAGACCCAAATTAGCACTGCCACTGACAGAAAGGCAAACATAACTTTGGACATTACACATTCAACTCAGGTTGCTGGCAAATCTGCAGGCATCTCTCTCCTGAGAGGGAAAATGCAAAGGACAACATGGAATTTATCAAAAAGACCAAAAGATATGTATGTAGGAAACCACATTCAACTTAAGTTCTCAAATAACAATTTTTTATAAACTAAAAATGCTCATCTATAACACACAAACTCCTGATCAAAAAAATAAGATGCTTGCTGCAACTACAGTTTTTGAGGCAGACTGTTATGATGAATGAAATACTGCACTGCCACACACTTACAGCACTGAAGCCAAGATACATGAACAAAGACAGGATTCCACTTATGTACATAAGAATGCTAAGTCTGTTTTCCAATATGCCATAAACATTCATTTGTATCAACCTTTTGTTTTTTCTTTTAAACTTACTTCCTTAGGCTGAATAGGGTCAAGCTTTTCCACAAGTAGCTGCAATTGTTCTTGACTCATGAATGTATAACTCTGTAATACACATTATACAATGAACATTCATGTATTTTATTACACTGAATAGCAGAAGATTAAAATCATCAGTCTTTCTGTATCTAATTCACTTTTAATAATTAGAACTTCAAAATGTTGAATTTAATGTTAAATTAGTACAGATGTTAAGTATTCTCTGAGGTTTGGCCAAAGGTAAATTTACAGAAATAAAATTTTCCCTTATGAATTTTGCTTTGCTTCACTTAAAAGTTTCCTCTATCTTCCTAAAACGCCCTATGATAACTCATTAAGTAGTACAGTACAGTGAAGCAGTCCAGAAATAAGGTATATGTTATTTCACTTCTAAAGTAAAATTACAAAAAGTTGAATAAAATACAGCTTTAACTATTCTCTTAGTCTGTGCAATGCTTGCATAGGTACTGTAGAATATATACACAGGATTCATCTCTAGTATACGCTGTTTAAAGGTCAAGCAGCTAGTGTAAGCTCAGTACTTCAAAGTGTAAGAATGACATTTCATTCATTTTCAACTACATCAAAGATAGGAAGCATTAATCATTCACTAGGACTGCCTCTCAATCTCTGCTAGCAAAAATTCTGCAGTATCATGCTTACTTCATAACATAGAGAGAAAATGCATTTACTTGATTGAACGAAGAGTCACTGTCGGAATAGTTGTCTGTATAATAATCACTTTGACATTTTTTCTTGGTTTTACTATCCAGCTCCTTATTACACATCTGATCTTCTTCAAACTTGTTAATTAAAGACTCTACCACAACCATCATGACATTCTTCAAGGCATGCATCATTTCTCTGTATCTTCAAAGTAAAGAGGATTTTCATATTAGAGCATAGAGGTAACAAATTCAAAAACCCCACATAACTAATTAGGTCACTTAAAGTGAATGTTACTTAGATCTGAATGCAGTGGATGAACAATGAAAATAAAAATGCAAATCCAAAATGAGCAACAAAATATGCAGGTATCGTTCATGAGTCAGGAAACTGTATTTCAAAATTATAATAAGATTCTCTTTTGCCCTTCTAAAACCATTCAAGGAAACCATCATTAACATAATCCTATCCTGAGAGGTTCTTAAGCAGGAACTATGGGAATCCATTTGAAGAGAAGATCTGTACCTGAGGCAACAGATCAGCTCTAATTATTGTTATTGTTTGTTTCTTCAGTTCTTCTTCTGTTGTAAGCCTTGAACAGAACCAGAAAAGAACATGCCATCCTGATTCAAGGTCTTGAATACAGGTCATAGAATCATAGAATCATAGAATGGCTTGGATTGGAAGGGATCCCAAGGATCATCAAGTTCCAATCCCAACCATCCACCAACCTCCAGATCTGGTACTAGACCAGGCTGCTCAGGGCCCCATCCAACCTGGTCTTGAACACCTCCAGGGATGGAGCATCCACAGCCTCTCTGGGCAGTCTGTTCCATCACCTCACCACTCTCCCTCTAAGAACACCTCCCCCTGACATCTAGTCTAAACCTTCCCTCCATGAGCTCAAAACCATTGTCCCTTGTCCTATCACTAAAAGAAAGGTAAGAAAGACAAAGAAGCAATAAAAATGTGAATTACATGCATAAACTCACTGCTTTGATTCACGTGTCTTCTTAGTAATGTGTTGGACAAGAGTATCATAGCCAGAAACTTCAGTCTGATTTTGAGTAGAAGTACATTTTTCTGATTCTTCTTCAATCACAGAGCCCAGAGTATTATTTATATATTGCCTAAGGTATTTCACAAACTCATAGCTGAAACAAACATCCAAAATTGAAATGCAGCATTACTTTGTGATCGTTCTCAAACATTTTCATTGTTGTATTAACATCTTTCCGCATAGGTATGTTACTTTAAGGTAAGTATTTACAGAGAAATAAACCTCAACTGTGAAAACACGCAATAAAGACTGATTTTCTTCAATATTCAACATAATCTAGGAAGGAGCAGTATCAAATTGTTAAGGTTTTGTAGACGAAGTATCAAGAAATCTCAAATTTCAAACTACAAAAAAACCACCGCATTACTTTGAGCATCATGAATATATATCCCTGTCTTATTTTCATTTTATCAAATGCAGATCCGTAACTACTTTGTGTTAGTTACAATAAATTCACAGTAAGAAAAATTCAAACAGAAATCATAGAATCGCACCACAGAATGGCTTAGGTTGGAAAGGACCTTAAAGATTATCAAACTCCAATCCTCCAACCACTTTATCATGTAAGTACAGAGGCACAGCTATGAAGTGTAAATAAAAGCAACTGTTACAAGTTAGCAGCTCTTCCTTTTCTTGGATATATTAAAAAATCACATTATACTGAGGATACAAAAAAAAGCACAGAAAATTTTATCTTGTATTATGATACATACTTTATCATTGAATTGCCTACCTCAGGTTCTATCAGGTGTAACAGCTCTATTTTTTTTTTTCTCAATTTCCTGCTTATTTCCCTTCCTATCTCCCTTTTGTTCTAAAGGAAAGTAATGGAAATTCATTTCAAGAAAGATGTAAACACATTTATTTGCATTCTCCTGCCTTCTAGGCTAGCTTTCTACTTCTGCAATAACGAAATTGCCCAACTCTCCATTTAATAAAAGATTTCATAAAACTCTCCCCTTTTTTTTTTTTTTTTGACAGTAACATTTCCATGGTATACACTTCTGAAGTGACAGCTTTACCCTGACATACACAACAGCCACTGAGTTTATGCCTTCTTGAAATCCTAGCATTACCTTTTGCACCTTAAAAACATTTTCTAACAAGCATTTCAGACATCTCAAAAATACTTCTTCACATGCAGAAGTAAGTCACACTGATCTGGCTGGCCTTACAAAGGAAGTTCCAGCAGGAAAAAAAAAAACTGTAAAGAAAACTCCAAGATTTAAATTTGATATGTATCAGAACTGTATCAGCTACTTATACAATAAAAATCTACCAAACCAAAGAAGTCTTGATTTCTATTACTGCATTTAAACTTCAAATTGATTCAGATTTCCTTTTTGTTTGCTTTCCGAGGACCCTGTGTCTCTCTTTTCCACATCACAGTGGACAAGGTTAAAGTGAGGCCTCAAAACCTGGTAAAAATGCTGACACACAATAACTATGAGACAGAAATAGTACTGACGAGAATGCAGAGGTGAACAAAGGAAAAGCACACACTGCTAACAGAGGAGCCTACAGTCTGGATGGATGGTGTAAGTGTCAAGGAGAATGTTTCCTAATGGTTTTAGTCATAAAGCTTCATATGACCTCCTTGAGCTTCCATGAAAACCCACCCATAAAACTGTGGATCATGAACATGTCAAGACTCAAACACCTACAGAAATATTCCAGCATCAGGAAGTAATGCTCCCGTCCTGTATTGAGAGCATCACTTGACATCCCATGCATTAATTCTATGTTAAAACCTCCCTCATGAAAACGAAGTATCCGTATGTATCCCCGTGTTTTACGCCATAGTTTCAGTGTTCAGAATTGGAATGTTATTCTTTTACTCCCACCAGTTGTAGACTTTACCCCCTTCACCCTGATAATTCTTCTAGTAGCTTTTCAGAAAAAAATACTGACAGAATTAATGTCATGTTCTTCACCTTACCATACATGTCCTCTAAATGAAAGCGTGCTGCTTGCAAAAACACATTTTTAATTTTGATATATTTATAACAAGCTTTTTTACTCTCATGTTTGTCTCAGGTTTGGTGCTCAAAATCTTAAAGACTTCTAACAAATTAAAAGAACTGATACAACTTGTAAAACAAATCTAAAATGAACTAAAAATCTATTATAAAGCATTTAGTATCTTGGAAAGATACAAATGGATGAAAGTGTGAAAATGACAGAACTAGAGTTTACGTAAAATCTCACTATTTCACTTATTTACTTTTGCATAACTTCTACCACTCACAACACAAAGTTAAAACTATGCAAATTTTAGTCAATTCCAGATAGTTCCATTTTTGAGTGGTTAAATACCAGGTAGTCAGCTTTCTCAAGAGAAATCAAGTCACAGAACTCTGGTCCATATTAAAATGTCTTCAAGATCATTTAAGCTTGATATTCCCTTGACTTGTCATAGACGCATCCTACAAATCCTCCACAGCTGAAAAGCAAACATGTTAGAGTACCATGGAAGTTCACGTTTGACTTAACAAAATATGTGATGTATTTCTGTCTTCTGCAAAATGTAAATTTAAGAAACTTACTGATAAGATATACAAAGGTATACAAAGCCATACAGAACAAACAAATATAGAAGTCAGGTAGCTTTTTTTAAATTTTACTTTATTCTGATAAACAAAATTATATTGCCTTGCAAGTGTCAAAAACATCCTGATAGTCTTCAGCTAGGACTTCTTTGAACTTCTGTTTGTGTTTGTGTTTAGTACCACATGAGTGCATGCACATTAAGTGGTAACTGAGGAGCTGTTTGTGACAAACTTACAAAATGATTACAGTAAAAATAAAGTATCATCAAGAGTGAAAAAATGTCAGAATTCATTGTATTCTCTAAATTAACAGCTCCTGAGATCTGATTACTGACACGAGTCTCTTTATAAAAAAATACATACACGTTCATTCACACATCGATATAAACTGCGAACATTTTCCATAAATACCATGTTCAACGTATTTTACCCCCTCCTGAATGTTAAAAAGAGCAAAAATATTTTTACTTGTGAAAATTTTCATCAGTTTCCTCCAAATGCAAGAGAATCTCTTCTGCACATTCCACTGACGGAGCCCCAGTGATTTTTTCCTTCACACTTTGCAGCAATTGTCTAAGCATGGACTGTAACAGAGCTTCATCTGTAAACTGAGACATCTGTAAGAAGTAAATTAAGAATAAAATGATTTAACTGTTTCCTTTTTTATTCTTACCTTAAGATGCTACAAAAACCCTCAACTTTTGTGCCTGTTATCAAAAGCATGAGATGACGCTATAAAAACACAACTACAAACAGGAAGCATGATAGCGCCTATCTTTCGACAAACTGGAATCAATATAACCAAATCAGTTTTAATGGGTTTTCTGTTATCTTAGTGCAACATTCTTAATGCATTAAGAAAATTCTGAGTATCTAGCTTTTGTCTGTAACTGCATGAAGACTACCCCATAACTACAAAAGAAAAGAAAAAAAAAGTTCCACAAATGCAATGACTACCCTGATGAGAAACCTCTAGAAGTCTCTCACCGTCTACTCAAGCACTGTTGCTGCCCAGTTCTGATTTTTGTATCCCTCCACTCAGAGCTAGAGCAGTGCCTGTTGTGGAAGGTGCTGGAAGCTTTTGCAAGTAACAAGAACCAGGTGAAACCGTCATAAATGTTTTATTTCCCCGTGGTATCAACAGCAGAGTGACCTGACACTCCGAAATGGCAGAGTTCTGCCATTTCAGCACTACAGCTACTGTACAAAGACCAGCAGAAGTGGGAAATATATGTTAAGACCAGAAGACAGCGTTCTAGTTCAATTTTCAAGGGTTGCCAACCAAACAAAACCCCTCAATTTCTAGTTCACTACTTAATAAGCCTAAAATCATGCACAGCTTAAACTTCTTTATATGCCAAGAAACATTTCCAATCCCTAATGCTAGCTGTACTTTATGTATTTCTAATCTATTTGAGGAAAAATGAGAACTGGAGCATAGGAAGTTCCACACCAATGTGCACAAGAACTTCTTTACGGTGAGGGTGACGGAGCACTGGAACAGGCTGCTCAGGGGGGTTGTGGAGTCTCCTTCTCTGGAGATATTCAAGACCCGCCTGGACGCCCACCTGTGCGACCTGGTGTAGGGAACCTGCTTTGGCAGGGGGGTTGGACTCGATGATCTCTGGAGGTCGCTTCCAACCCCTATGATTCTGTGATTCTGTGATTCTGTGAACTTTAGGAAAAAATAAGTCAATCAAAAGACGCTCCGAACACCTGTGAATAAACTATATGCCCACTTGGAAGAGACAATGTAATAAATCACTTCATGAAACTTAAAAAAAAAATCAGTCATCCAGCTCCGATTTGAGAAGTTACCCTTTAACAAAGGTGCGGGGTAGCAGAGTTTGTAGTTCTCTGTGGCAAGTAGTACAACTGGTAAACATTTTATTTTGATCAAACATAATTCAACGTCAATGCAAGCATCTTATCAGAAACAGCACTAAAATAAATTTAAAAAAATAATAATAATTCTAATCCTTTGTAATATTCTTGTAACTCCCTGGTTTGCAGTTCCTCTGCCTTAAAAATCACAGTCTCTTCGCATTTAATCAAAGTCAATTCACTTTAGGTCTATATAAACCACCCTCATAAATCTTGTATTTGTACCCTAACATCATCCTAAACCTCTGGAGAAGAAAAACAAAAACAAATATCCAAAACTCCCTTGATATTTGGAGCCAGGAGGCATTTTTAGAAGTGTAGGTGTTTGAATACCAGTTAGCAATCCCTGCAAAGCACCTTTCACGTTATTCATGGAGACAGATTATGGAAATACTGTAGTTTTATCTCTAGCTCCCTTTGAAATGTCTTATGTGACTTACATAAGCACTAACTCGCTTATCTTAACATTCACTTGTAGCAGTGTGTGGTTTGGGTTATTCAGCAGACACACTTGCTTCCCTGAAAAATATGAATTACCATTTCCTAGCTAAAACACACCAAACCCAGTTTGTGCACGCTTTGAAAGTTCAAATTCGTCATAGTGAAATCACTCTACAACCAAAAAGTCTGTGGGATAATGGAAGAAGTGCCCTGCTGCAGGCCAGGTTTATCCATGCAAAGGGGAATTTCACAGAAACCTTTGCCTGAGCAAGACACTGAACACGAACGTTTAGCAACGAACCACCAATTCCAGCCCACAGGAACATGGATTGTGTCAGAACCCCCACCTCTCCCGTTTCTTGTCGTCAATCACTTCAACTGCCCATCAGGTTTAGGAGCAAACAGATTTCTCATGACACGTATAAAAACAGTTTTGTTTTTTTTTTCAAAGCGTCAGAAGAAGAGCACACAGCTCACCAGGTTCCCCCCGCACTGTGACTAACAGTAAAGAACACCCTGCCCCAGTCCCCTCCCGCACCACCAGTCCCGCGCAGCCCCTAGCTCCGAGCAGACCGGCTAGGCCCCGCCAGGCCCCGCGACGAGAGCAGGGCCCTCCCCGGGGCAGAACCGGCCCGCCCCGCCCCGCCCCGCCGCGCACGGAGCCCCCGGCCCTGCACAATCACCTCGGGGCGGCGGTGCCCTCCCTTCCCGGCGGCCGCACGTCTCCCCCAGTCGCGGCCCGTAGCAACCGGCGGCGCCCGCTGCCGAGTCTCGCAGGGCCCCTAGCAACATCGCGAGAGGCCGGCGGGACGGGGAGGGCCCAGCCCGTACCATGCTCCTCCCTGCACGCCCAGGGAAGGCGCTGCTGCGGTCGTTGCTTTGGTCGTGGACGGGTCCTGGTCTTGGCTGGTTAAGAGCTCAGGCCTCTCGCCGCCTTCTCCCTTCTCTCGCCGACCACGGGGCGGGCAGGCAGAAGGGCGGCAGTCCCGGCACGACGCGGCCTCCTTTGGCTGTGCAGCTCCCCTGTGCGGCGTGGTCTCCGTGTTGTTGGCCAAACAATGTAAAGGGACAGTGTCCCTTTATGCACATCGATCTTTATTCCTCCCCCTACACACACTTTTTCAGTACTGTGATGAACCGCCCACCACCCAGGCAACCACAAGGGAAAACCCAGGGCTTGGGTAGCTGGGATGCATTTGTATCCCAGTAAAGTGGATGAAGCACTGAGACATAGCTCTTCTGGTTGTCCTGTCCTTAGCTGGGTGTATAAGGGCTCACCTCTGGCAGTCCCTGGCATCTCCAACCCCTCTGTGTCGAGCAGGTCTTCCACCAGAGTCACAGACATTACTCCAGTTTACAGCAGTATTTCTCTTTTCCAGTATCTTATAGCTTAGAGTCAGTCATACAATCGTTTGAGTTGGAAAGGACACTTAAAGGTCAACAAGTCCAACTCCCCTGCAATGAACAGGGACACCTACGGCGACATCAGGTTGCTCAGAGCCTGGTCCAGCCTGACCTTGGGTGTCTCCAGGGATGGGGTTTCCACCACCTCTCTGGGCAACTTTTACCATGGGACAGAGGCCTGGGTTTGTAACCAGACTGAGGTAGGACCCATACAAAATGGGCACATACTGTGATTTTGTCCTACAAGTAAATGCAAAACAGAAAAGAGCAAAGGCATTTTGATGTGATATTGAAATATTGTGGATTCCTTGTCCTTACTGGAAGACATTCTATTTTAGCATGCCTTTACTAGCTTACAAAATGACAGACTGCAACTGTAGTGGTATCGGAGGAAGTTGTTCTCATTCTACCAGTGATGCTTCCAGAACCCTTCCGTTCCTTTCTATGCTCATCCACTTTGTTTCATCCAGCTGCTTTTAGCCGTAACAGAAACCTGGAGCCTTTCTTCCTGAGCAGAGCTGGCAGATCTCAGGTGCCATTTGATATGATCATTAGTGTGCATGCAGGCAGATACCTTTGGAGGGTGATGCTCCAGAGTAAGAAATGCTATTCTAAAGTGCATTATATTTACATGAATGGGTATCAGCCACATGAGACATTGAAATCACTAAAATTACTCATGTAGATTTCACAGTGGTGAAATTCCACTGCCTCTTGTAGCCAAGTCATCTTTCTCAATGCAAAAATGTACTCCAGATGTTCTCTCCCAGCAGTAGAAACAGGAAGAACCCTCCTCAGGAAGCTCAGGAAGACATGCAATACAAACAAGTTTTCTTTGGATTTCCAGGTTCTTAGAACATCAGACTGTTAACTTCAATGATTTTAGAAACTCAGAGGAACAAGCAAATGCACCAGTTCTTCAAATGTGTAGCATATAATCTAAGTTTCAAAATGTGAAATACTACAGGGATGTGAGTCATTAGATTACTACAGATATGGAGTCCACAGTACAGGAGAGATGTAGGCCTGCTGAAGCACATCCAGAGGAGGGCCACAAAAATGATTGAAGGGATGGAAGACCTCTCCTTTGAGGACAGGCTGAGAGAGCTGGGGCTGTTCTGCCTGGAGAAGAGAAGGATATGAGGTGATCTGATAGAAGCCTTTCAATATTTAAAGGGGAGTTACAGGAAAGAAGGGGGCAGACTCTTTAGCAGGGAGATGGCTTCAAGCTTAAAGATTTAGGTTGGATATAAGGAAAAAGTCTTTTACAGTGAGAGTGGTGAGGCACTGGAACAAGTAGCCCAGAGATGCAGTTGATGCTCCGTCCCTGGAGGCTTTCAAGGCAAGCCTGGCTAAGGTCCTGGGCAACCTGATCTAGCTGTGCATGTCCCTGTTCATTACAAGGGAGTTGGACTAGGTGACCTTTAAAGGTCCCTTCCAACTCTAAGTATTCTATGATTCTGTGATTAACAAAATTCTCTCCTCATATTCCAAAATTTGAATTGCTACCTTTGGAAACAGTTTATTCCAAATTTTCCAATACGAGTATTCCAATACCACTCCACTGGTGTGGCCACACCTTAAGTACTTAGTGCAGTTTTGGGCACGCAGTACAAAAGAACATAGAACTATTAGAGAGTGTCCAAAGGAGGGCTATGAAGATGGTGAAGGGTCTAGAGAGGAAGATGTGTACGGAAGGGTGGAGGTCCCTTGGTTTCTTGGTTCAGCCCAAAGAAGAGGAGACTGATGAGAGACCTCATAGTAGCCTACAGCTCCTCATGAGGGGAGCAGAGGAGCAAGTGCTTATCTCTGCTCTCTGATGACAGCAACAGGACTTGAGGGAACAGCATGGAGCAGTATCAGGGAAGGGTCAGTTTGGGTGTTAGGAAAAGGTTCCTCACCAGACCATGGTTGGGCACTGGAACAGGTTCCCTAGGGAAGTGGAGCTTGACAGAGTTCAAGAAGTGTCTGTATAGTGCTCTCAGACATGTGGTCTCATTTTTAGGTGGTCTTATGTGGAGTCAGGAGTTGGACTCCATGATCATTCTGGGTCCTTTACAGCTGGGGATATTCTGTGTTTCTGTGATTCTGTGATTCTGTGAACTTTCTGTAAGTCTAAAATATTCCTACAGTCTCCAGCACAGCAGTTCAGAAAGGAGAAAACCATGAACAACAAAGGAATCTTCTTTACAGCTAGCACTAATGGTAGAAACAGTTCATCTTAATGCTAGTAACATTAAAATATGGACATAATTTCTCTTCTTTCCTCTCTTTCTGGTGTACTTTGTTGTTTTCTCCCCTTTTCTTTTGTGGATGGCACATAAAGATCTGTAAAGATTTTATGTAGTTAGTACACATCCATTCTTGTCTCTAAGAATGTTTAACTAAGATTTTCAGCAACTCCATAAGCACGACCTTTACTATAGCAAATTAAAGGGGTTGGTTTTTGAATTTTAGGTAGAATAACTTACCATAACCAGTATCTATTGAAATCTGACTGCATGCTTTTGCTTGCCTGGTAAGGTTTTCAAAGAAGCATATACTAAAGAAGAATTAAAAGTCGGGGGGAAACAGTACTTGACCAAAAAAAAAAAAACAATTCTAGAAGATTTTTTTTTTTTAAATCAACTTTCTACAGTCAGTTCCCAAGCAGAATTGAGGCCATGTGGAGCCAGGATATCTCCACTTCAGCTTTTCACAAACTAGATGTCAGGAATGGAGAAATAAGTGTGAAATCTGTGTCTGGAAGTAACACAAGAAGCTTACCTCTCTTTTCTGAATACTCTGACATCGCTTAAGCAGTTCTTGAGCCCCCAAATAACAGATGAAGACACTTCATCAACCCTTCTATGACCAGTGTGGCATTTGTTGTCCTCTCACATCATTATTCATGGAAATTTCCCAAATTTAAAGGAACAATGAACATGTTTTAAAAGTTCACTAGATCATAATCTAATCAAAAATATCAAAAAGGAAATGCCTTAAAATATTACTGCTGATGGGAAAGTCTATTTAAATAATCTCCAAAGGAAATTTTCTATTTCAGAAATCATCTGCTCTTCCCTCCCTGTGTTCTCTAGGGAAATTCTAACCCACTGTTAGATGTTTCCTTCTAAAACAAATAATAAGGAAACACTGGGAGGATAGCAGGCTGGATCATCTAATACTTCCAATTGAACTTGGAATACATATGTTAAAACATGTCTACACAGAATGTACATCAGTTCCATTATAAAAGAGAATTGAACTATCTTGATTTTAGTGTAGTTGTATCAGATGAGTTCGAATCTTACTAGTGAGAGCTAAGCCTATGTAAGCCTTGTGTAAGCTCTTAAACAAATCAAAAAATAAAATTGGGTCAGTTTAAGGATTACTTACTTGGTAATTACACTTCAATAATACTAACACTTCATGAAGACTGAAGATCTTACATTGCTACTCCTGATTTCTATCAGTGGAAAACTGATAGAAAATCAATAGGACTCTCTCATAACATTATAAAGCACCAGCTCAGAACCATCCTATCCAGTAACAGCCAGGAATGTTATTGATAAAAATTTAACAGTGAATATATAGATACTGATTTTTCCATCTATATTTTATGAAGCAAGTTGCATTAATAGATACTTCGTGCCTTTAAAAGTGACTACTAGAATAGAGATTTGGACAATAAAATCCACACTGCGATGCAAAGTGACTGCCTCAGTGAATCAAAAACAAACTAAGCTTCAATAACAATATAAATATCCAAATGACAATAAAATGGTTTTTTGATCCACAAATCTTTCTTGGTGAAACTTCAAGGAGATAAGGATATATGTGTCACTGACTCGGAATAGCCTTAACTAAATCTCTTAACATAGGACTTACTTCTTTGGAAATTAAGGAAAATAAAATGATCATTATGTGCCATTATGAAAACGAATGGCACAGAAGTACAAAATGATTAGCAAGTGTCATCATAAATCTCTGATTTATTCACCATCTATTTTCTAATTAGTATTTCTGTTTGTTTTTTCTTATATGTTTCCTGAAGGTGGCAGCAGTACTCAATAGTTGCATGCATGTCTGACTTTTGAACTTACTGACCTCCATGGCATTTCTTTCAATGTTAAGGCATTTGTATGTATTGTTACTTATAGTACACTAAGGTCGAATTTTGATGGCATAGTTACTGTAGTTTTGCACATATGATATGCAATATCTGTGCAGACTGAAGAAAATATGTCGACTTGGAGTGGCAAACTGCTGCATCTTTTGCCGAGTAAAAATTTAGAAACTAAAAGAATATGACTAAAAATAATTTTAATTAACATTGTACTGTTGATTACAGTTGAAGTTGTCCATTCCATTGAATTCAGTGAAGCCTGGATCACGTACATTTTCTGAACTGAAATGTTAGCTGGTTTGGGGACGCTATGTTAGCACTTCAAAACACTACAAAAGTTAGCTGTGATCACTGAGGAAAGATAATAGCCTGTCTATAGGGTTTCTTTCAGTTCCATTCTTCCATTTCATCTTAATTGTTTGCAATTACTGTTAGAGTCATTCAGGCCAACAGTATCTCACACCAGCAGTTATCACACACAGTGGGATTTTAATTCAGAAGTAATCTTTAACATTGCTTCCTCACTTCGCCTTTTACTTTAGATTCAATGCAGTTTGCATTAAGTGCCGTATGCTTGCCACCAAGGCAAGGCAATTACACTGACATTAGAAGCAGGAAACAATTTAAAGAACTCTCTTCTCTTTCCAGTCTACAAGAAGCTGCCTGGTCTGGAGCTTGCAGATCCCGGTTGCAGTCTGGAGAATCATGAAGCCAGCAGCAGTGCTGGTGCTAGGTGACTGCAGATCTGACAGTCTTTTATCAGATTCAGATCTGCTCTCTCCACTCATCCAACACAGCAAGATGGATATTTTTATAATTGCCTGATTGTGTGATCCATAGAAACTTCCTTCAGATTTTCCTCAAAGCTTATCGCTAATTCCTGCACCCATCACATGTTTCAGAATTCATTCATCACTTCCTTCTAATTGATGTGGTAATTATGTTGCAGACAACTATTTCTATTCCTTTTTCTTTTTGTCTTAGGCTTATTTAAAATGTGGCATTGCGATCATTCCCTTTCTTTTACAACTGTCTGTACTATAAAGCATGTATAAATGGTTTTCTGTTGAGCCATCACACCATCACACCTTCTCTATCCTCTGTTTCCTATCCTTCTTAAAGACATATCCATCCCAAAAAATTCTACAGCTTTGCTTTTCCAATGGCTTGTACGGCTATATAAATATCTCTCTTCATCATCACATCAAGTGCTTTCTGTAAACTTGATATTTGCAGGGATTCAAGTACTTAATTTGTAAGCATTTGTTTTATATTATATACTTGATACAATTTACTGTTTTGTTTTTCAGGGTTTCTTCTAGAAGCATAGATTAATCTGGACAGATATGGGATGCAGAAATCTTTGTTCTCATCGTATTTGGAAGGCTGTTAAATGCTTAAAAAGTAAAACAGTTGTCCACTGCTTGTTTGTAGCTACAGCTTTTTGTAATACTTGCCCAAGAAGACAGAATTTGGCCTTTGCTTTGCCATGCTGTGTTCTTCTGTGAACTTCCAGATTGTGTGCTTTGTTTTTCAAATATCTTCTGTCCTAGCGAACTATGACAGCTTCAAACACAAAGTGATGTTTTAAAGAAAACATGAAAGCATTGCTTGGTAACAACACTGTTTATTTAAATTCTGGAAAACTCTTTTTTTTTTCTTTTATTTCGGTTAGATAATGTCTGGGATTGTAACGTAGTGTTACATGTTACTTCTGAGAAAAGTTTTTGGAGATTCTCTGAACAAGTACAGTGTCGGAAGTAAATAAAGATTTATGAAAAAAATATAAGTTCTGAATGCCTTCACATAAAAGAAAAAAAAAAAAAAGGTCTTTTAAAGGAAACTGATTTTATGATTGTTGTGTAACAGAATATTTTGTGGAATCTAACTTGTAATGCACAGGCATCCTTTAAGATGATGAATGTAATTTCTTTGGAGAAGTAAAAAAATCATGTGTTACAGTTTTGTACTATTTCAGTCAAGAGGCCACACCCTCTTCTATGTAATTCCGGTGAATTAAGGAAACGTCTACAAATATATTTCTCTGACACGACTAATAATATTTAAATAACTTACAGAACAGTTAGTATTTTCATTGATATTTATTTCAGTGCTCTCATGACTTGAGTAGAATTCCAATAGAGACATGGTTTATCAGTCAAATGTATTTCAGCAAGGAAAAACAAAAATACTTCTATATCTTGGTATACCTCCACAGTAACTGACAAATTTCGTAACACTTATTTTATCCTAGACTAAATCATTGTTCCCAAAATATGGGCAAGGAAATAAAATATTAGTTATATTTTAGTTTATTTTAATATTTTGAGAAAAAATGCAGTTTTTATGGAAGTCATATGGCTTACAGCAAAATTAGGAAATTTACCAACACACCAAGCATAACAGGGATTATTAGGGCTCTGCCAGCAATTTTGGATTATGTACGTTCAGGTGGACAGGTCTTGCCTCCTGCCAACCAGGACTGAATGTTCCACCTGTCAGACACAAAATATCTTGAGGTTTTAATATCTATTTGTAAACTCAGAAGAAAATTGGACAGCCTGCAAAAAATATATTTTCTCTCCACCTCTTCTTCTTAATTCCTTCAGGGGAGCCCCCTCCATGTAGGCAGTTGTACTTATACCTACCCATTTGGAGCAGCTACTTGGAAAAAACAAAACAAAAAAAAACCAAAACATACACCAACTCTCTTTTCTCACAGGCCAGAAGATTATTTAAATCACCAGGATGGGATTCAGGCCCTTTTATATAGGAGGTTGCTTTTTTTTCAGATGTGTGAATGGTCCTGGTTACAGCACCAGTCTTGCAGTGTACTGCTGAGAGGGTAAAGCGGGTTGTGGAATGGGAGAGGCCAGCTAATGATAAGAGTCAGGAACTTCATCACCTGCCTTTATAGGCAGAGAAAATACAAGCACCCAAACGTGTCTGTTCAGATAAGGCCAAGTCAAATCTTCAATCCTTTCACATAGTGAATATCTATAACACCATGTTTTGTGAGCGTGTAATAACTTGATTGAGGACTGATTAGTCTGTTCGGAATGCTGTGTTAATTACTATTTTAAAGTCCATTTGGCACACTCTTTCTGCTTGACAGTAGTTCCTAGGCTTGCACTGGAGAGCAGTGCAGCAGCTCATGGGAAGAACTGTGTGGATATAGTCAATAAGCTGCTTTACCAGTGGAGGATTCACCCCTCGTTATAAGTAGGACATACTTAATTCTGAGTAGTTCTTGGTAAAGTTCTCCCAAAACTTTGAAAATACATAGCTGCTTAGTTTTCAGCATAATTTCACTAGCTTCTCTGGTGCTTTATAGTGTTTATAGCACTAAATAATTGTAATGCCATTGTGTTTCATACACTTTATTTTACTGTTTATGCACCATATGGCATTGATGCATATTATATTGCATATAACTCAATACAATAAACATGGCATTACAAAACAGAGTTGCTGCATTTTTTTATTACAGGTAGGTTGCCTACTATGATGAAAATAATATAAAAACAGGTGCAAATTATTATTCCCTTTCTTCCTACTTTTTATTCAAGAAATGACCTGTGGTAAATTAGGTGCAATTTTCATGATATTTTATACATACATAGATCTTGGTATAAAATAGTAAATAAGCTCTGCAAGAATTTTATGGCTCTTACTCCTGCTTTTTAAAATTAGCTTATGTTTGTAATGTTTTTCCTCAGAGGTTACTTGAAGATCAGTCCTGAGGCTTATTGCACATTCTCAGTTGTTTCTGAAGGTAATGCATGCCAAGAAGCTCATTTTATAGAACTAAAACATGTATTTTTTTTCTTTTATATTCATGTGTTGATTTTTGTTTTATTTTTGCAATTAAACCAGGGCACTCCAATTCCTATCAATCAGAGGCCTGAAGTCTTAGTTAAGCTTACCAAGATGAGGTGTTCTCTGCAAATGATTGTAATCCCTTGTGGAAATATACTGCATGGCTCTCATGTTATGGACTTGATTCCAGAACAGAACCTGATACCCAACAGGGACAATGAAATAGCATTTTTTAGGCAGTGTGTGGGAAGGTGCAGTGACCCACAACCCACAGCTCATTCTTTTGCCTTCCCTCAATATACTGAACAAGCAAGATGCAAGCAGAAAATATAAAGTGAAGCACTGTCCATCGAACCCCACTCTAGAGCTTGGGTGCCTTGTTTAGGGCTGCAGGTACGTACCTCTCTCTGCTACTGATATCGAGAGTCCACATCTTCTCCTGATGGTAAGTGTCTACGAAGCTGCAAACTTCTGGGGAGCCCTACAGAGTGTGCCTTAGCTGCATCTGAGGAGATACCTGCTGGGGTAGATCAACCTGTCTCCATCCTGACATCCTCCAGCCTGAGAGAACTCAGCACCACAAAGAGGGAAAGGATATTGCCCAAAACAATGCTAAATTCCTGTAGCAGGATGGAGCTTGACTCTGTAGCATTGTGGTTAAGTACTGGTGTGGAAGCATCAGTACTTTTCCTGTTCCTGCTCTTAAATCCAAGAACTGTTTAATATAAAATACATAACCTGTCCTGACAGAAGAGACTCGGTCCCATCACTTCACTCCCACCCAGGCCTTCTAGTTATTCTGCAGAGTCACGCTCCTTCACTGGTAGATCCTGAACTCGCTCACAAATCCTTGTCTGGGGAAGAGGAAAGTCTTGCTCAGCCCAGTGTTCTCACTAACAGTAATGCTCTCCTAGAAGCTTGTGTTGAATTCCCAACTCCTAGTAAACGTAGATACTACCAAAAAGTAGTGACACAAATAAGGCGTGGTTGTGAAGTGAGGGTTATTTCTCTCTAACAACAGAGGGGTGTAAAAGTCTGGTAAAGAGGCATGATCACAATTTTAATAGCAACTCTTTATATCCTATTTGAAATTCACAAGTAATGTATTTATGTTGACTGAAAATGGATGTGCATAGTTGCATATTTTTTGCTGCTCACAGGACTATGTTTAGCCGATGCATCAAAATCCATAAGCTTATTTGCCATCACTTGAGCTGGCACTGCACTGCATTCCATGCCCAGGTTTCAGTCCAGATGGGGTTAATAGTGCAGCGATGTTCGGCTGGTGCTGAGGGATGGGGCCAGGTTGCTCAGCAGGGCAGAGGCAGAGCTGCCACCATGATGGTGCAGGGCAGGGGGCAGCTGTAGGACAAGCTCTGCCAGGCCGCATGCAGCCCATAGGTTGGGCGTACCTGGGTTAGGGTATTAGAATCTACCTAATCTTCTTTATCCCAGAGTTTTCGTTGCACCTGTTCCTAAATGTTTTCTTTTTTTTTTAAATATGTGTTTGTTTCTCTACTCAGCTCTCTCAAGGTGAATGGCAGTTCTTATACCAACTTCTGATACCAAGGATAACATATAATAAGGATAAGATACAACACTGTATTAATATAAAGATGTGAAGAATATGATCTTTTTTCGATTTTTGTGTGTGTGTGTGTAAAAGAAAAGCCTTTTATCAGACAGATGTTAGAGCAGTTATAAGCTATGGGGCATGCAGAAAGGAATGAGAGAGGCAAATGGGATCAAATGCACAAGGAACTGCTTATTTGTGCTACATTTTAGGAGTTTCATCTGAAAGAGAAGCAGCATGTAAAGAAACTTCAGCTAGTTTCTTACAGGATCTGTTTCTCAAAGATGATTTGTATGTTATTTTATACGTTAGTAGAACTTGCCATCTCTTAACAGGGTATATTGATTATATCAGAGCACCAAAGCCTTGGTTGATAGTACATTATGCAAATTCACTTGTCTTGGACAATTTTTCCAATGTCAATAATACCAGTTTTGTCTTAACCTCTTATGATTTAACAGCAACACAAGAACAGCAGTATATCACCTGAATCCCTTTTGTTTTCAGCTTTAAACAGGTATAACTCAACAATCAGGAGTAAATCGTATCTACCTTCCCATTAGTGACCTAGCCATGCTGGCACTGCAGAAAGCATACAACGCAGGACCAAAATCAAGTCCTCCGCAATCATTACTATTCAGCCGCCTGCAACTGGGACCCCCTTGGAATTTTAAACAGAGACATTGCAGCAGCTCATTGGGAACAAGTGAAGCTGTTCAAGAGCTGATTATTGCAGCAGAGCCTGAGCAAATTAATTAATAATTAGGTGTGAAATTATTGTACACCTTCTGTTTTCCTTAGTACTTTTCCCATGTTGCTAATTTACTTCTGCACCACCAAGGGACAAAATAGATTTAAAGAACATATGTGGGAATGAGCTAAAACTCTCCCCAGGTAAACCTTGTTATGTTTGCTAGTTTTTGTGGGGATTTTTGTTGTTTGGTTTTTTTTTTTTTTTTAATTGTATAGAGATTTATCTTAACTCTTTAAAATACCTGACTTCTTAAATCTAATATTTTTTTAGTACCTATTTAAACAAGGCTTAATTTGTTGATAAGAAAGTAATGCTTTGTCTCTCTGCTGTATAAAATTACAATATACTGAGATACGGTATATTATTTTGTTATATCTTATCCTGTATGTTTGCATTTCAAATATATTGCTTTAAGGTTTTTATATAGGATGCACTAACTGAAAACAGCGTGAGTTGTGTTAAGGCTGCAGTGCTGCGTTTAATGAAACAGTGATTCTGTGTGTCATTGAAGGGGCTTTACATATTTCTGCATGTTGAACAGGTTTTACTCAGAGAGAGTGTTTGTGAATTTTTCCATGACAAATATATGATGGAAGCTAAGCAGACCTGACACCTTCTGTATGAGCACCTAATTATAGGCTGCACCAAAATACAATATGAATATTGCAGGTATTTCAATGAAAAAATAGCTGTGACTCTCACCTGCAGTAAAGGGTGTGGAAAACTATCTTGGAAGTCTGAAGCAAAATAAGCTGAGATTTGAAGCTCCTCTTAAAAGGTGAAGCTAGGGATGGAATCCAACTGGCTGGCTCTGGGCCCTTACTACTTTTTCCATAGCTTTATTGACCTTTTGGATCACTCCAAGCTGATGGATGGGAGTAAAGTTTTTCTCGTTCTACAGTGATCTTACATAAGCATGGAGAGTATGTAGATGCATGTTTCTGGCATGGCTAGAGATTAAAAAGCTCTTTCTCCTTTCATAGAACAGAAGAGACTAGGAAATCTTTATTTCATAAGCAGATATTTCACTCCAGTTCCAGGCTCGTGAGTACTGTCTTAGTCAACCAAGAACATCAGAAAATAAAAATGGCTTTTGACGCACACCAGTAGTCTTTGAAGTATCTCGTTTATAATGCAGATAACTGCCAGAACCGTTCTTACTGCATATGCTAAGCAAATAATCAGAATGAAATCAAGCTAACCAGTCTTGTTTGGATTAGCCTTCTTG
Source organism: Pavo muticus (assembly GCA_016647715.1). Lineage (NCBI taxonomy): Eukaryota > Metazoa > Chordata > Aves > Galliformes > Phasianidae > Pavo > Pavo muticus. Next base: position 83,574 of record JACDJE010000438.1, read on the forward strand.
CCAGCATGTTAGCAGAGGGACTTTCACGATCCCCAAGCTTGTTTATTTTAGTAATGTACCAGAAGGTAGCACTCTCCTTACTTTGGATGCTATTTACCATCAAAAGACCTAAGAATAATCTGCAAGGTAAATACTTACACTACTTGTAAACTGTGGTAATAAAATATTCCAGCACTTTAGGCTTACAAAGTGTAGTATTTGCATATAAATCCAAAGAACAGTTTATGTAAAGGTTTTTAAAAGGCTGATTCATCTGAAATAAGTTACAAAAATATGTTAGGATTAAGTAAAATCTAAACACTATGGCTGGACTTAAGTGTGATTATACTTCTAAATTTCTGGCACTGTTTCCACAGTCCTAATAAACTGAATTTCTATTTCTTCCAAATGTTTTCTGCTGATTATCCCACTTGAATAAATGTTTGTGCTGGACTGGCTGGCAGAGGAGGCAGACAAAAACCTTCCACTGCAGTCGCTGCTAGTGAATGCCGCACCTGCCATGTGGGAGATGATGCGTGCCTTGCTGAGGGCCTGCAGCCTCAGCAGGAGTTGAGAGCTAGTCTGTTACTTGCTGCATCCTAGTATGATGCATTTTAAAGCTGTCCTTGTGCAGTAGGTTTGATAGACTTGAAACACTCTTGGGTTAATTCCTTTCTAAGACAGTCCGTTCTACTTCCAGTGTGCTGGTGTAATGTCCTTATGCTGGTCTATTTATTCCATGTCCACGTATAATCATCTTTTCTGATTATAGGTCTTTCACTAAAACCATAATGTCTTTTTGTGAACAAAACCCTTCTCTTCTGTGTTAACTAATAAACATGTTCAGGTATAACAATGGCTGTACACAGGATACTAATAATTGTAACATTTCTTCCTGATTTCATCTAACTATCAAAACTAGCTCTCATTCATAACTCAGGACCCTTTTGCTTTTCACTCTTTGGCAGATATATTTCCTTGTTTTAAGGATTGAAATTGTTCCTTTTTTTTTAGCTTTGTCTCACATTGAATCTAGAGGACAGGTAAATAGATGCATATGGGAAAAAAAACAAAAACTTAACTTAAACCTCTTTATCCCAGTGGAGAGGAAATTTTACTTAATTGGAGATGTTTATAGTCTGTGGTTGCTCTGTGCTTCCAGCTGTGGTGTCTGAAGACCTGTTATGTGATTTTTTTTCAATGGAAGATTCACTTGCAGGCTTCTGTTTCTGCTCATATCAAGTACAAGCTCCATGCCAGGGAGTTCTGTTAAACTCTCTAAAAGAACTGGAACAGAGGATGCGTTACATGCTTCAGTGCCAGTCAGTGGCATGTGCTGAGGCAAAGCTGCCCCTGTGAGGCAGGGCTTTCCTGAGAGATTGGTTGGGCCTCGCTGAGGACACTCCCTCAAGGTAGCAACAAAGAGAGGGGACTGTCCGCCTTTTAACTGCATATGGTAAATCTCCATTGAGTGCATGCCACTTGCAATTCATTTATTTCTTATTCTTGATACTCTGATTGGTAACTTTGGGATTAAGTTGCACTCTGAGGTTCTGGCTGTATCTCTGAGCCAATGAATTGCAGGTGGGGGTGACTCTGCTCTCCTCCATCGTTTTTAATCAGTGCTGAAAAGAAGCTGCATTTCCTGCAGTGAGTTTTCTTTTCTTTGTACTTATTTAGTCCTTGTACCTTTTCTTAGGAAAAGCCAAGCCATGAACTCTGTTGGGCTGATACAAATACAGTTCTTGATGTGTTCAGAACAGTAATCTCTAAGACAGGAAGCTTTAGAAAAAGTGTTGAAGTCCCTTCCCTTAATAACCTCCATAGCTGCTTTCAGATAGACTCTTAGGGCAAAAGCCAGACATATATCTTTTTGATACCTAACAGTAACTGCTTTCAATGCTTGAATAAGAGAAAGGGGGGGGGGGAAGTCATTATCTACTCAGAAAGATCAAACTTGAGGATGTATCTTTCATCTCCATTTATTTTGTCATATACATTTCCTGATCTTTCCAATCTGTATGTAGTTCACAGAAACTTTGGATTCTTAACAATCTTGAAGTTAATAGTACTTCAGCGTATACTACTGTACTAGTAAAATACAAGACATATTTTATTTGACTGTAATTTGCTTTTTTTCTCAGTATCAGCCAATTTCTTTTCATTTACCACTAAAGGAAAGCATTTCCTCTTTGTCTCCTATGCTGCATAGCTTTGCTTGATTTTTACTTTTTTTTTTTTTTTTTTACTTCTGTCTTAGGAATAAGAAAGCATGAAAGATTCATGAGGTACTTGGATTATTTTAAATCTCTGCAACTCTAGTCAGAGCTACACGAAAGGGCTACACTTGTGTTCTGTGTTTTCTCCCCAGATCAGCCAGGGTCTTTTTTCTGTTTCCTTGACTCAGCTTTCCTCAGTTTCTCTTTCCTTCAACTGGTGGGACACCGAGATGATGAAAGGACTGGAGCATCTCTCCTGTGTGGAAAGGCTGAGACAGCTAGAGAAGAAAAGGTTCACAAGGATCTTATCAATGTATATTAATACCTGAAGAGAGGATGCAAAGAGAACAGAGCCAGGCTTTTTTCAGTGTTGCGAGGACAAGAGGCAATAGGCATAAACTGGAATGTAGTAGGTTCTGCCTGAGCATCAAGGAGCACTTCTGTACTTGTGTGGGTGATGGAGCACTGGCACCTGTTGCCCAGAAAGGCTATGGAGTCTCCTCCTTGGAGATCTTCAGATCCTGCCCGGACATGGTACTGGGCAACCTGCTCTGGATGTCCCTGCTTTAGAAGAGGACAAGATGACCTCCAGAGGTCCCTATAGACATCAGCCATTCTGTGAGTTTGGAAAAAAGATGTAGCGTTAAGATCTGCCTAGAGGAAAAAAAGCCCACAGGTTGCTATTAGAAGGCCTGCCTTGTCTTCTCCCTTTCTAATTTTCTTTTCCCCTCGGTAGGCATCGAATGGTCAACCCCTTGTCCTCTGAACTTTCCTGAGCTTTGGGTGTTAGCCATAAGTTCATTTCATTATGAGAGAACATCAGAGTCTATTTAAGTCACTGGAAAGAGTTCCGATGATTTAAAATGTTTGGATAATGGCCAGTGAGACAATAGGAATAGTTCTGCTGGTCAGGATTTTTTTTTTCTGTGCACTGTAGTAGCTCTGTCAAGCAATCGAGAAGAGTGTTCACTCTAATGCCAGAGAACACTTGTTTGTTCAGGTGAGTAATGGCAACTGCAATGAGGAGCTCTTACTTGACTCAGGCTTTGAGCTATATGAAAACTAATTGCTTTCTTAGCAATGGCAATATTAAGAGTTTTTGCTCCTTTTGCAAAAAAGATTTTGATTTGCTTTTAGTGCAGTGGCCAACCAGATATTCGCCTAGTCTGTGCAACTTTATTTTTTATTATGAAAAGCAGAAAGTATTCATTCTCACTTTTTACTGATGGTTGGCCAAATTTTCCAGCATAACTTTATCCATATGATGTTGAGGTTAACATTTCTTGTAATGTCTATGACAACAGTTACATTACCCATTAGCTTTTGCTAAAATTGATGTATTTCTATTCTCTAGTTTATTATTAGTCCAAGCCTTCAGACTGTTGCTGTTGCTCTTCACTGTATCTCTTCTTCATTCAGTAATGCATTTCTGCTTCCTGAAGTTAAAAGTTTCAAATTGTTAGTCATGTTGTCTCATTCAAATTTCATCACGTAAGTGATAAATCAGTGCAGCAAGGTGGGCATTTGACATTTATGTTTTTAATGAACTATTGAAGAAATTACTTTGCAAAGCTTGGAGCTCCTAATTTTATTCTTGGCACATGTAACTATGTACACCTGGGTATAAATGAGTTCTTAGCTTAATTATCTGAAGACATCTCCTCTGTAATCTATTTTGCCAGTTATTTTTGACCCCACAGTGCAATTTTGCTGTTTTTCCAGGCTCTAAGACTAAATCAGAATAGTCTCTGTGGTCTTTTATTCCTTTCGAATAACTAGAATTGTATGTATTTTTTAATCCTTGTAGGCTTCATCTGCTGGATCTGTGCTTTAACATTATGTCAAAGGAATACAGTACAAAATCTAGGCGAGCACATCCAGAAATGGTATTTTGTTTTGTTGTTTGATATTGTTAATGTTTTCATCTCATTTTGTTATGACTTCACAATTCTGGATTTTTTTCTTCTGTATCTCTGCCAAAATATATACTCAAAGTAATTTAGTTCAGAAGAAAAAAATTAGCATCATCCTTTGTCAAGGAGAAAAGGAGTGGCTGCAACCGTGATGATTTTGCTGTTTTAAACAGCCAGAAGTCATACTGTCAAAGAATTGTGATATGTAGCAGATAGCTGCGTATTCAGTGCTGACTGTGAACTGGAGCCAGGAGAGAAGACACAATCATTCATGTCAAAACTAAATCTTCAAGTAATTCCTCATACCTGATTTACAGTCCAAGAGAATTGTAAAGAGGATGAGACAAAGAAAATAATCAAACATTTTGGAGAGATCTCTGATGTTTTCTCATTCAGACAGTAAACGGTGAACTGTTCCATCTGCTTCTCAATTTTGGGCTTCAGTGTGACTCCTGCTAGTCTTGCTTTAAGGCATATTCATACCTATATCACTGGGAGTTGAGAAATGACATTAAACAACATCTGCTGTTGTTGCCATACACCAAATAAGGAAGCAACACTATGAATCTTCATGGAAAGACCACTAGAACACTTCGTCCTTCACTTCTATCCAGGCTTCTCTGTGCACGTATTTGGTCTCCTCTCTAATCCCATGAGGAAAATCTGTTGATGTTATGCTCTCTGGAGGGTGCTATGTGTTAATAACAAGATTGTATGGATGTATTCTTAATCAGAAATGTGCATCCAAATGTTGGTAAAAACCTTAGTGTAGCTTGGATCAGATGAGAGAATCAGTTCTTGTCTCAGTAGTCTTCCTCTCTCGCCCTGCCAGCCTATTAATGGTTTTAAATATTTTAGTAACTGACATTTGGTTCATTAAGAACCATTTAATCTGTGTCTTTTTGTAGTGTCTCCAAGCTTTCTGTGATAGTTTAATAAGAATAATACAAACATAGAAGAAGGTTCCTTTTTTTTAATATAATTTTATTTTCTTCCCTATCAGCAATTTGTCTTTCTTTATTAAAGGCAAATTTACTTTTGAAATTCCTTTGAAAGTAGCAGTTTCCTGTTATTTTTGCATTGTTGTTTGTTTTGTTGGTTGCTTGTTTGCTTTGTTGTTTTTTAAACCTGTTTCATCAAGATCCTGGCTGGATATCATTTCAGTTGTAGCCTCAGGTTTGGATATCACTCTGAGAACCAATATTTGAAGAATGGGTCCCTACTAAATCCAAGGCTTTAAAAACTGGGAAGTTAAATTACCATCTTCGTTGGAGTTCAGATGTTCTGACAATAGGTGTGTGGTGGCCTGCAGCAGTATTTTATAAGCAAGAGGAAGAGACGCCACTGAAGTGCACAAGGGAGATGATAAAAATTGTTTCAAAGTCATGAAAACCGGAAGATGTTCAAACACAGCATCCTGAATAATCAAACTGAGAAGTTTATTCACAGGCAGAAGGCAGATGGATGCAGGATGTTGTGTCTGGTATCTAGGTTGGTTTTGGTTGGTTGGTTAAAACCCTGTTCCTGAAAAATGATTAACAGATTACATGAAAAAACAATGGAGGAATGGAGATTGGAATTGAAATAAATATCTTCTGTAGAAATGTCTGCTGACTGTACTTTTTTCTTGGTGATCCTGAGTTTTTTCAGATTTTTTTGTTGCTGTGTTGTTGTTTTGGGGGTTGGTTTTTTTTTTTTTTGACATTCATAGAAGGCACAGTTGATACTGTAAAACAACATCTTTTGCAGCTGTGTCCATTTTGTTTCAAAGCCTGTTGAGCCTGTTGGGGACCACACCATTGAATTTGACTCAATTATGTTATTCCAGGCATAGAAATTAACCTGTTGTCTCATAAAATCTTTTATGACATTTCTGTTGGACTTTAAATCAAATGAAAACTGTTCTTTAACAAAAGCAATAGTGAGTATAGTGCTGAAGCACACTCTCATTTGTGTTGGCTAATGACATAGTTAAAAATAACCTCTGAAACATATTTTATAATGGTGATGGTTAGTCTCTTTTTCTTACATTGAAACACAAATCATTACAACTCCAAAGTATTAGGATTCTGCCCACCTTGGAAGGACAGCCAATGAAAATAGGGATGATATATCTTGGCCTTAACACATTCCATTATTAACATTCTTGCAGCTCTTTCTATGAGACATTTTCTTTTCGTATTATTTGCAGGAGGATTTTGACAGGAAGAAGGAATGCTCACATTTAAAGAAATATTTCTTCTCTGTCACATTACATTCTGACTGGCTTCTACTGAGATATAAATGCTTGATATTACTTCTTTCACACATGCACCAAAAGAAAAAAATATGGCAGCAAGCTGAAATATTCACAAACCATGAAGCTCTGTGTCTGGGCTGATTCAGAAGCCAAAGCAGAAAACATTTTTTTCTTTCTAATGCAGTCCACCTATGATGCCAAAATAAACTTTTAAAAGAGTAGAGTGAGGTCTGTCTCTAAATACACTGCAAGACCCACCAAGATTCATGTATTTCCCTGGAGTACGATATAGAAAAGGAGGAAGAGAGAGAAATAAATAAATGCAATCTAAGTTATTCTTAATTTTATCTTCCAGACCTGTGTAAAGGCAGACCAGACAATTACCATTGCTATTTTTGTCATGTGAAGATGTACGTGTGTGGAGAAGGGAAGGAAGAAAAGTATGGCAAAATCTGTTTAGGCAGTAACATATAGCTTAGAAATTTCTCAGAACTTAGCAGGTATGTCTATTATAGATCTCTCAGTTTTACTGTTGCTTGGAGCCTTGGTCATTCGCCAGCACTGTATTGCCCCAGGCTCTATCTAAACACAGAACAGAATGACAGACCTTGTCACAGTTTACAACCACAGCATATAAATACTGGGAGCAAGCAAGAAGCCAAATGCTTAAAAATAAAATGTGTTGAAATTTAGAAATGTCACTTTGCTGTTTCCTGTTAAACAAGCTTACAGACATTTCAGTAGTCACTTTAAGTATATTAGGACTGGACATTTACCCTAAACAGAATATAGTAGTATAGTATATAGTATTAGTATACAAAATAATGTTAAAGGTAGTATTTCCTAACTTTTTCATGCTGAACATTTCAAGCCATTTAATGTAGTTAAATAGTATGCAAATAAATGTATGTATATAATTCCAATAATAAATGACACAGAAGGGAGTGTTCTGTTAATGAATTAAAATGAATGAACTATGGTCGTCTTTGTCTTCTGGTTGGGTCACATGAGGAAGCTTCCCTCATTTATGCACAGATCTCAGTGGGATTTCATAGCCTAAGCCTTAAATTTATCTAGTAAAGTGGAAGGAAATGTAAGACAATATATTTTATGGGGAATTTTATATGATTTCTACCAACAGAATAGTCTCCAGGACTTTTTTATTCCTGGGAACATCATAGAGTAAGTCCTTTTAGAACACGTTTCTGGGCATTTGTAAGAGCAGAAAGTGACTGGCATCAGTCAGCATGGATTTATGAAGGAATAATCATGCCTGACCAACCTAATTGTCTTCTGTGGTAAAATGAATGAACTACGCCCAGTTCTGTGGACAAGGAGAGAACAAAGAGTGTCCTTTACTATGACTTTAGCATGGCTTCCAGTAGCGTCTCCTACAATAACTTGTAACTAAGCTGTGGCATCACAGTGCGAGTGAGTGGATAACAAAATAGGTAAAAAGCTGATTGGGTGGTTGGTCTCAGAGGACAGTGGTTAATGGATCATACTTATCTGCAGGCTGGTAACAGCGGAGTACTGCTGGAGTCTACCTTGGGGCACATTCTGTTTAACGTCAGTAGTAGTGATACTAACAGCCTGGAGGAGATGGTGGACAACATTTCCATTAAGTTTGCAGCAGCACCCCTGGTGCCTACAGGTAGTTGGTTTAGAGGGAACAAGACTCTTCAAAGCAATGAAAGGTGTGAGGATGAGTGACAAGGGCCATCATCTGAACCAAGCAAAAGAGGTTCAGAGTGGATGCAGGGGAAAACTTCCTCCCTGTGGGCTTGACTGCCTGAGGAAGCTGTGCTGGCCCTGTACTCAGAGTTTCCAGACATGCTCAGCCCTGAGCGCCCTGCCTGGGCTCAGTGTTGAGTGACTGCTGGGACTGGGCTGTGGGTATCCTGAGCACCTAGCCAGATGCAGCTGTTTGTGACTATGCTTCTGTAATTTTTGTCGATATTTTTAATAAAATACTGGGTTCATGCCTAGTCCTGAACTGCATATGAGCTGTCACAGACCAAAGGTTTTAACTGTTTTCTGGGCCAGGATATTGATAACTCCAGTGATGTTTGAAGTATTTTGGTGGATATACTTTGTAAAACTGTCAATTACTGCATTCTGAAAAAGATGCTTAGAAAGTGCTTTTTGTATTATGTAATTAACTATTAAGCTACTTACGTGAGACACCAGAAGTCACTAAAATCTACTTCTGTTGACCAATGTTACTCACACCTGAAAATTTCATCTACTGTGGACTCTGAACAGTTCTTAAAAATGAGGCTTTTTTTTCCTTATTTAAGAAAAAAGACAAAATCAAAGTGAAGTAGAGATTCTCCTATGTATTAAATAAATAAAGAAACCTGCTAAGTAGCAATTTTACTTACTAAAAATTGAATTTATTTGCCTGAACGAGCACTGAGTTAGCTGGATTCACCATGAATTTTTCTGAACACAAAAAGCCAAGTTCAACACTCAAATGCATTCACACAGCTACCGTTGGCTGGGGATAGGATTGGCTCAGAGCAAGGAAATGCATAAAACCTCTGCCAAGGGAAGAAAAACAGCCAAATTTCAGAAACCACATTACAGGAGCATTTCCCCACTGTGCCTGTGGTTGTGGTCTAGTGGTCGGCTGAAGTGAGGGAGAACAGAGAAGCATGAAATCAGCAAGACAGATGTGTCTGCATGAACCAGGCAGCAAGAGGGTTGCAGCACAGTGGCAAGATGCCTCACTGACTGCACAGCTTTCTTAAAAGGCTGAAACTGTGCTGAAAAATAAAAAATGTATTAATTCCTTACAGTCGTTTAAAGAATGATAGATAGACATGCTTTGTAAAAATGGTATACTACTTTCTGAATCACAGATATGATTCTCCATAACAGACACTTTGCTTCACTGTGTTGTTTTTCATTTGTAGATATGTGAAAATAGATAACTTGTCTTCTTTCTTTAGTTATCCTATATACCTGTTTTCAATACATTACTGAAGGATGCTTTACACTGCTTTAGTAATAAGGAAGATTAATTTTACATTCAAATATAACTTTTCAAGGTGAATTAACATTTAGTACACTTTGAAGATAGTGCTGGTGTTGTTTATTGTTCCCATGTGAATGGAATCAGGCTGTGCAAAGCAGCAGGGAAAAAACTTGCCGAGACCTTCAAGGCAAAAAGTAGATCTAAACGACAGTTACTTAGCTAATTATTTACCTGGGGGACAATGGAGAATCCTGAGAGAAACTCATATTTTAAACATACTGAATAATTACTAAATAAGACAGTGTTAATTTCATTCATATTTCAAGGGGGTTTTTTTTGGGGGTGCAAAATCTTTTTCAGTTATTTTCATTTGGACCAGGCAGTATTAAGAGCTTCCCTTCTCAGTGCTCCTGACCACACCTGCAGATAATACTGAGCAAGTCCACCAGGCCCTAGGAAATGGTGCTGCAATGACAGGTGAGCTGCATTTCAGTGTAGGCACAGATCTAGGCACAGTGACTTACTTTTTTTGTGGGGAAATACACAAAGTGCCAGCAATGTGAGTCTGCCTGAAGCTGCCAGACTTTATTTACCCAAGGGATAAAGTGGGCTATTTGCAGAAATGAAGCCCTCCCAACTTTAAATCCTGGCTGCATTGTCTAAATGCAACGTGTCTGCAATGAAAGTCTGCTTCCAGGAATGAGAGGTGGAATCCCAGCAGGGCTGGAGGGTATCTATCTGCCTTGGTAATGATGAGCTCTGCCCTGTTTTGTGTACAGTACAGCAAACCTCATGTAGTCATCTATACTGATGCCAATGCCCGTGGCCATGGATCTGAGAACAAGCAGTAGTCATTTGGCCTGCACTGACTGTGCTTGTACTGACTGGTGAATTACCAGCGAGCGCAACAGCAGCTGCTCTGCACTGTGTTGTGATGCTGTCGTGGTGGTAGAAAAATAGGTGTTTCCTTTGGTTTAGGTTTTCCTTCAGCCCAGCACCATACTGCCCCACACTCCTACTATGCATATATACTGCAGACATTTTAATTTCATATGATGTGTGTTAAAAATAATGCTTAAACTGTTAATTAACGTATAACCCTCCCCACTGTGAAACATTCAACCTATGCATGCTTGCTATGAAGCTAATAACTTGCTTGCTGTGTGTGCTCTGCCCATGTTGTGAATTTAGTGCACTATGGCTGCTTTTCTTTCCCACTGTACAGCTTTCATTGTAATGATATAAACAAATGCAAAACACTGCTGAGGCTGTGCATTCACTTAAAAAAAAACCCAAAACACTAGTGTATTACCAACATGTAATAAAATGCAATCTGAGAAAATATGTTCTCTTTGCTAATTAAAAAATGCTATATAGACATTGCAGTTACTGTTTGGTGTCCTGGGAGGGTGTGCTTTCGCACTCATCCTTCTCTCCCCAGCCTGAACATTTGACCATCAACCTTGCTCAGCCTTGGAGGGGACCACAATACCGGTCACTTTCCGACTCAGGCTTGCTGGTGGAGAAACTGGCACCTTGCTCAGTAGCTGAGAGTTAGCTGAACCAGTGCCAATTTAACCACAGTGCTGAATGCTGTCTGATTTAAGCCAGATTTTGGAGGAAATAACATCTATCTCAAAACCACAGTATTCAGTATGATTGCTTATGCCTTGACGTCAAGAGACTTCTTGCTAATACAGACCCTCAGTAGTGATTAATATTTTGTTCAGCTTTGGGTGCTTCACTAAGATGATATCTTAGATAGACTGTGATCTATCTGTGAGTAATCACTTAGACACAAACTGTTGGCCAAATCTGGAACTATAAGTGGATTCAGTTGCACCTAGGCTCCTGACCTCTGTGGTTCAAGGAGTTTAGAAAGCAAGGGGGTCCACTGAACCTCGTGTCTCAATGGGAGGCTCTCCTGGTCGAGTGTGTTCAACTCTCTCCTCCAGGCAGTAAATACTTAAGTGTACCTTGTCATCTCAAATTTTGTTAAGATGCTGTCTTATTCATGATCAAGCCTTGTTAAATCACTGTATGAATATACTGCTGCTTCTCTCTTATGAGTGAAGTATATAGTTTCATCTGCAACATCTCCAACATAGATGCTTTGTGATCTTTTCTACACTTACCTCATTCTAGAATGTTGCTTCTAGCTAAGATTTCCTCTTAATTCTGAGTTTTCTGTATTGTTCAGTGCAATTGTAGCCCTTATGCAACAGTCAGCCATCGCTTTACCCTGACAATGTCTTTGGAGGGGAAGGAGAACCAGAAATGAATTATGGATACACAGTGATGTCTCAATACATTTTAATGACAAGACCAGGTATGAAGAAAGTACAGTCTGTGTCCTGAATAACGGAAGATAGGACAGAGAAAAGGCAGGGCAGCTGAACTTGTGCTCCACTGGGAGATCATTTTTGCCACGTGGATTTTGCAGTGGTTTCAGCAGCATGTAGTAAAGTACTACCTGGCATCAGTTATTTAAAGTGAGAGGGGTGGCTCCTTTAAGATAGCAAGCCACCCAGTGGTTCTTCTGCCTGCTTAGATCTCATTACAAATAACTCTGGAGATGGCGTGTGTGGGCAAGGTTCCCCTTGCACAAGACGAGGCATGGTCCTTCAGAGTTCCCTCTGAGCACTCAGGAGCACTGTGCATCCATGCCCTGCAGCTCCCTGCAATGTCTCCTTTGCACACCTCGCTGCCAAGCACTTCTGAAAATCTCAGGCTATATATGCTATTCTGTTTCCTGATTATATTGGCATCAACTCTGGAAGATGAGAGAAGCCTCACCAAACTAACTAATTAAAAAAAGCCACTGCAGCATTGCGAGAAAAAACATGCCTTGTGAATAAAACACTTCAACTTCCTTTTTATATCCATCCTCTCCAATTAATGGCATCTGCTCTGTGAGTATGCCAACATATCCTGTGGTGCTTGTCTGTAACAACAGCAAATTGAAAGTTGAAATTTCTTTTTAAGGAAGCGGGATTAAAGGTTTTCCTTCTTCCAGTCTTAACTATTTTTGAAAATAAAGCCATAGCTGTAGGGATGCCAGAAAACTCAGTAAAACCTGCAGACTCCTACAGCCTCAGAACAGATGCTGCTGGTTTGGAGTAGAAGGGAAGAAAGAAAGAAAGACCAGCATGAAAGACCAGGAGAAAAAGAGGAAAAGGTTTGGAGGAGCTACAGTGAAAGAGGTAAGTTGAAGACAGAGCTGCAATGAAATTAAAGTTATGCTTATAAATAAATAATATCATAATTTTCCCTGTAGCACAAAGCTGTGAGCCTTCTGATGGAATAAATTTATGGCTTAGTGCCATCCGCATTTGCTTATGGGAACTGTGTCTTGCTAACGTAGAGCATGGAACATTCCTGAATATATTAATGCTATTGACTGTTCATAGATTAGCATTTGCTTTCAACGAAACAGTTGAATTAGAGGAGGAAATGACCTGTCATACCAGCTTTACAAGAGGCCATTAAACTTTGTGCAGATCCACCGCAAGCGAGTAAATGACTGACCCAGCAGTGATCTGAGAGCATAGCAAAATCTTATCTGCAAGCATAGATCCTGCCTGTGCCTGCAGGCAGCATACTCAATTTACAGCCAAAGCTGAAAAGCCTTTGAAAGATGGCCCTTTAGGTCATACCCTATGGCCTCTTGTCTGTCAAGGATTTTTCCCCTACAGGATATTCAGAGTTTTTTCTAGTGCATGCTTGTCTGATTTTGTTGTGTGTTTTTAGATTTTTTTTTTTTTTCTGTGGCAGAAACAACAATCTGTGGGAGAGGCCAGATAATCAGATTTAGCCAGTCTCACTGCTCTTATCTTGAAAATAACTCAAAATATAGTTTTATACTGCAACTCATTATCATAGTATCTGGCAATCTTTCATACTAAACAATGACAACAGTGAAGTCCCTAAAGGAATTTAAAGAGCCTCTGGCATTTTCCTTTTTTTATTGTAGATCTTTACTTGGGTTAAGGTGTGTGATTTTTAACTACTATGATTCTAAGATTTTAACAATTTTATTTTTCAGATTCCAGCAGTTTGGGCCAGGAGGGTTGGGGAGGGATAAGCGGAATGGGGAACTGACGTTTCTCAGCACAAAGCAGGGTGGTTCTCAGAGGGAGCAGAAAGTCTCTTCTCTGTAAGATTTTACTGTTGTTTCCTAAAGGAGGTCAGATTATAATCTCTTCTAAATGTTTTCTATGTCTGGACTCCTAAGAGGAATGCTTTCTACCCACGCTCTCGTAGGCTTTGCCGTGTGTTTTTCAGCTTGGCACTGCTATAAAATAGCTCTCTCCATAGCAGTCACTCTGCTCTCAAAACGTTTGCATACATTTAGCACGTCTCTTCAAAAGTATTGCGCTGTCAGTCTTGAGCCTTTTCAGTTTAATATTTTACCATGGCTTTCTCAGTGCTCAAGGATTTTTTTAATTTACTTGTTTGAACCCTGTAAACTCACTGATTTGCATCCTTTCACTACCTCTATTCTTTCCTTCCATATCAACATGAACTTTAAGTACTCTGCTATGTAAATCCTAAGGCATTTAGAGCTATAAATCTCAGACCTGATAAAGGAAGAAACCTTAATTTGTTAAAGTATTTACATTAATGAAAACTGCAGACTGGAAGTGGTGTATAAACCAGTTGATTTATAAAATAATGAATCCAGATATGTGAGATGATTCTAGAGGTCTAAGAATAACAAACAAGGCAAAAATTGCTTTCTTTAATGGAGTAGCTGCTAACTAGAAGATTAAACAGATTAGGAAGGGATTAGCGGCACACTGGTAAATGGATAGAAGACATGCAGGCAATCTAAAAATATTTGATTTTTTCCCTTGTTTTTGCTTATTTTACATTAGTAAATTAGTCCATGGGAAGTCATCCTTCATTTGTAATACTGGAACTGATGGGAGTCCTGGCTAAAAGAACTGGCCTAAATTAACTTTCAAAATCTCTCTAAGTATGAATCACATAACCAGGAGCCAAAAGAATACACAAACTGAATTAACTTGGGTGTGGTCCATGTTAAGTCATGGATTCATCAACTTCAAGTTCAAACAGTTTTTCTGCTAGACCTCTTTCGGTATGTAACTGCTTAGAGACTCTCTGAAACAGAAGTGCACAAGTGTTCAGAGGCTTTTCGAGCAATCACTAGCCTTTACTTCCATTCTGTCTACATCTTGGTCATGAATTTTCACATAAACTGCAATTAAAAATTAAATGCACCATTCTGTCTAGTGAACTCAAACAAGTTTCATAAAATTGTTTCCATTCCTATCTAAATTCTTATTGAGGGAGTAAAGGCAAGTGTTAATCTGTTGGCTATGCAAAGCACACAACTGCACAGAATTGGGCAATGCAAAGTGATGTTGCTTGCTATTTACAAGTTGTCATTGGTAGTGAGGACAGTAAAGTACTCTGAAGATGTACAGAGCATGCTTTGGAACAATACTAAGAATACAATGAGAAAATAATCTGTCCATAAAATCAGTTCTTGTTTCTGAGAAATTTACATTAAAATTCATTGGTAAAATATAGCCTTCTTTTGCCTCCTAAAAACTTTGCTGCAAGTTTTTAGGAGAGCAAGGGATTTCTACATACCCGTAGCCTGTTTTTGGCAATTCAAACACTCATGTCCTGAACAATGATGACATGTACCACTAAACACCAGTTAAATAAGCCGAGAAAATTCCAGCAGCCAGAATGTACATGCCTAGGAATTCTAGAGCAAAGTCAGAGCTTCTTGCTGGGTTTAAGAGTTCATTACATGGGCATTTTTTAAAGGGCTAACTTTAATTTAGCTGCCCAAACATAGATATGTAGTGCATTTGAAATGTGCTAGGAAGATTGAGACATGCATAATACAGGTAAACAAGCCATACAGATCTAAGACCCATCCTCTCCTGGGACAGCACTGGAGGTGAGGTGAGCTCTCAAACATAACATGCAATTGTATCATGCCTTAAGGTTGTGTGTCAGGTTAAGAAATCTTAGTTTAGGTATCTACATGTTGGTATCTAAATGCATCTTAAGTTTCTTAGATTCACATATTAGTTGATATTGAATAAGGCAATAAAACCAGTGGTGCCTAGAGAGTAAACTGGTTGACTCGTCAATAAACAGCAAAATCAGTTGTCTAAAACAGGGATTTAGGGCCAGTTAAGGTGCCCTCAAGTGTATCCTGTTTGTTCTTTGTCACATCTGATAGACAAATGTGGATGTCTTAAATGCCCTAGGCAATCTCAAACGGCAGTAGATGCCTATTTTATTCCACTGAGCCAAGCCATGTGTGTTTCTTCAAGGAGAACTTAATTGAGGGTGAATTTAAGACGAACTAAAGGCAAATTTAATGGCAAGTCTTGCCAGAGAGCTGAGCATCTCCTGTATTTCTATGATTTTCTCTCATCCCCATGGATGGGAATCCTATCTTGGATATCCTAAGTGAACCTGCGAAACACCACTTGGCACCTTTTAAATGGACAGTTTCACCACATGCAGTTAACAGTCTAATTTCATACTTAGCAGCTCCTTTGCTACTGTTTAGGCTCCTACATCCTGTGTATGAAACAGTGCCTTGTCATTTAAGTCTAATATGGTAGTTCAGTCTATTTGTTTTTCAGTAATACGCTCCTTCCCCTTAACTTTAAGAGACACATGGAAATAAATTCTAGTGTGGGACCAAAGGCATGAACATTGAAGTTAAACAAATGAAAATTGAAAACAATTAACTCCTTTTCTTTATGTTTGAAATGAAATGTATGATCTTAAGACTTCTTACACAAAGATCAATTTAGTTTTAACGGTGTCTTGTTTAACATGATTCTTAACACAGAAGAAAACCCTGCTGTCATAGTTTTTCGTCAGTTACATCTCTATTGTGGTACCTTATTCTTAGCAATTTTGAATTTTCCGAACTACAGTGACAATTTATCATTTTGAAGTGATGTTATCACTCAAATTAAAAGCTATAGTTTTTGTTTTCCAGGGAAGTCAAACAAAAATAGACAGCTAGTTTTCTATATCAAGAAAATACGCCTTCATAGATGACAGGAAAAAGAGGTTTAGGTGTTTGGCATATTAGAAGCTGACTGTGGTTATATTTCAAAGAATGAATGCACAAGGTAGAAATGTGATACTTGTCAGGTTCCTAATACAAAAACATATTTCAAAGCTGCACAGTTCAATTCACCTTGAATGTGCTTTCTAGGGCTTTACCCAGACCTAGAAAGAGGTCTGGTTTAATGCACATCAAAACGGTGGGAGTTTCATGGTGGAAACACAGAACAAAATTCAATCCTCTCAAGGACAAACCTAGGCAACATCTTTAGGATGTGTCAGTGGAAAAAAATTGATAATATTCTAGCAACAAAATCACATTTTTTGTTGTTGTTGTTTCATGTTGTACTTATTTAAATCTGACAGTTAAGAATCTGCAATCGCACTTGAAAATTAGGCATCCTACTCCTTCCACTGAGGTTCCTGAGCTGTATCAAGGGTTGACCACAAGAGGTATTCAGTAAGAATAAACCCATGCTCTGCAGCTGCAGCTTCCAACCCCAGAAAAGATGAGGTCAACACGAAGAGTTAGTGGTGATGAGACAAGAAGAGGGTATCTCTAATATAAGACCTTGCTCCTGCAGCAACAATCTCTGCCCTTAGTAGCATTCCTGGTGCCCAGACAGAAATTCCAGCTACTGATGATGACAAGTTATTGAAAATGAAAATTTTTTTGTAAAGTAAGACTGTCATCTTCATCATCAGTTTTTGCTCCCGATTCCTTCACTGTACCAAAGCCTGCCAACCTTTTTCAGTATAGCAGTCTCTTATTCTGGAAGTCATCCCACTGAAATGCAGTAGGAGTTCCCGTGCAGAAAGATGCTATTTATTTCACTAAAACCATTTAGAAGATGAAGGGTACTTGTGGAATAGGGTAAAGCTCCACAACTATTATTGAGACAGCAGCATATGCAGCAATTTGGCTGTGACATTAAAACTGTGCACTCTGTGCACTCAGGCGAATGACATTGTTAGACCGATATTGCCCAACTTCTGACAATTTTCCAGCTTGTGCAGCTGTTGGGAACATATGGGCTTTAATGTTTCTGTGGTTAGTGATTCTTCCTCTTGCTCCTCCTTGCGCGCACACACACACACACATTCCAGCCTGGCTCTACTGAACACACTGAACATTAAAATAATAGATCTGACCGGGTCAGTAATGGATTCAACTCACCTTAATCAGTGAATAGATTCATTGCCTTGGAACAGATCTGAATATATTGCAGATCTGTGATCTGCTTCTTTGCTACTGGTAAAGGTTTTGCTTGTGAATGTACTCAGCCTAGATACAAAGGAAAATCTGAAAACTGATTGAAGGCATATTTTACAGATATGGAGACACTGCATGTTAGCTGGCTACAGCAATTGAGATGGAAAGGTGGATGCTGCAAATTTCATTGCTGATTAAACAGAATGTTGACAGCAGAAGAAACTGAGTGCCCTGTTCTTCCAAATATGGGTTCAGTCCAATCTGGCTTTTAATTGCACTGCAATAGATTAGTAAATTATTCTAGAAAGTAATTGAAAGAAAATTCAACTAAAATCCTGCTGAAGGGAAAGCTGTGCCTTTTATTAACATGGTTGAAATTCGTTCTGTTCTGCACTCTGTGAAGTACATAGCTATCAGTATTCTTGGCTTAGTTTGACAGAAATTGTTCAGAGCACTAGCTGGCTACCTGGGTCTCAGTATGAATTTCTATTAATAACATTGATAAAATTGCCATCATGTTTTCACATTACCCTGTAGCATTATTTAGTAATTCAGAAAAATTCAAATTTATAAGAATCTTGAGACTATTAGTAAGAAAACTCCACAATGAAGCACGTATTCGAGGCAGCTGTTTTCTCATGCTCAGATTTGAGATGGAAAAAAAATGCAACAGTCATATCTTTTGGCAAATCATGCTTTGGAGGGAAGAACGCTAAAGAAAACAAACTGAAAGCTAATCTGATAGGTAAGTTATTTTGAAGAAGACCTGAGAGGAATTCCTCTATTTGTGATTAAAACAGGAAAAAAGATTGCAAGTAAGGCAACCAGCTCCTAGACTTCACCAGATGCTGCAATAAACTGCTTAAATAAATAAATAAATAAATAAACAAAAAAACCACACCTGTTGCCATGTAAAGGAAATTTTACTTACAGTTGCTCTTAGAAAGTAAAAAGGTTTTCTTTTCAAACTATTAGTACTAAGATAGGGATCTGTTGATCATTTGTTACATCACATTAATGCATTCATCAGTACAAAGGTACAGCTTTTGAAGCAGCTATTGGATACCAAAGTGGAGTATGGAATGGACTATTCTACAAGAGAAAATAGATCAAGAGACAACTGGAAGGCTCGTGGACCTTCACGTTTGGAATAGGGCACTGAGACTGACAGGGTCTTAAATATACTCCCCTGTTTAGTTATTGGTATCCCCAAATGGCTTTCTTGTTCTCCTTTTGCTTCTATACAAATGTTTGCATCTGTTCACAACATCCTAATTGATTTTTCTAGTTGTGGGTTTTATGGCATTATATCTATCCTACACACAGGAGGTACAATGCTGAAAAAGAAGTTGAATTTGTCATTTAAGCCAACCACTTTCAAACCTGTATCTTTCTTTCACACATTGTCAGAGGTAGTGTGTAGAATATGAACTCGTTTCACAGGAAGAGAATAATTTCCAAAACATGGGAACAAAGACAAACAAATGAGCAAGATCTACCCAAACCATTAATGGCAGGACACTGCATGTACGCACTCCATGACTTTGCATAAAATTCTCAATGGAGAACTAAGTCTTACACTAATGAGACAATTTTAGTAATTATCTTTCAAAGTCCATACAGCTGTGATAATTCCTATATTTATCTGCTTCTCTACCCTGAGCCATGATTCAATGGACAGTTTATTTGGAAACTCCATCTCATTTTGAAAAATGAAATAATCCGGTAAAGCTCTTAATACTGGGCAGGGAATATTGCTTATAATTAAGCCAAATAGGGAAGGGAAGGGAAGGGAAGGGAAGGGAAGGGAAGGGAAGGGAAGGGAAGGGAAGGGAAGGGAAGGGAAGGGAACAG